>LNAC01000454.1:757271-784351 GCA_002007465.1 Ailurus styani | reverse complement strand
AGACACCCATCCATCCACCCACCCACCCATCCACCCATCCACCCATCCACCCATCCATCCATCCACTCATCCATGCATCCCTGTTCCATCTACTTATGTAATGAATATGAACTCTTTGCATGTGTAAAGTGCTATTCTAGGCACAGGGTATGCAGCAGTAAAGAAGTCAGGTAGGCAACTGACCCTTGTTCCACATTCTAGAGTGAGACACTGACATTAAATAATTGCACAGTTATTCTTTGGCCAGGGTGATAAATGCTCAGAAAGAGAATTTCAGAGTGCTCTGAGAGCACTGAATGGGAGACGCCTCATAACTGCGAGGCCAGACAGGCTTCCCTGCTCTCAAAGATGCGCAACAGGACAGCCTCAGAGCACTGGCTGCAGACCCTGGCCCGACTCTGGCCACTGAGTTGCTGTGAGGTTGAGTCCTGCTGGTTTAACTACTAATTCCTTTCCTGACAGATGCCTCCCAAACAAGGCTCTCCCTTCTCTGCACAAAACAATTCAAGTGTCCCTAGAGTGAGTTCCCTGAAGCAATCTAACTGAAGGGTTGCATCCCATAAAAGCAAAGAGAAGGAAGGAGGGAAACAAGGCAGAAGTCCCTCGTCCTGATGCCCCCCAGGCTCTGCTGGAGGCTGTCAGACCACAGCCACAGAGCTGAGGGCTGCCGTGTGTGCCACGGAGGGGCCCAGCCCCACGGCTGGGCGATATTTCTTCCCGGGGTCTCATCTCTGTTTTACGCCCCTGCTCGGTGAACCTGACCCAGATAAGTCACAGAGGAAAAGAAGTCTCCCTTCTCCTTGCTGCGGGGAAGGCAGAGCCCTCTCCCCTCCATGAATGCCCGAGGTTGGGGCGGCAGCCAGGCAGGGTTCGGCCTCCAAGGACGGCTGGTAATTACACCCAGGGGGTGGTGACGCTGGCCGTGTTTCTGCTCTCTGTGGCTTAGCTTGGATCTTCAAGAAAGCAAACAAAACCCTCTGCTTTGTGCTACAGTGTAATTTCTTCGTAGGGACAGGACTCTTTGGCTACTCCCAAACTGGCTACCTGTTAGCCGTGCCTGCTCATTTCCTTGCACGCAGAGTAGCAATTACTCAGCCAGAGGGCATCTGCCGACGGGTCTCTTCTCCTCCATGACAGGCCCTCTGTGAGATGGAGGGGACGTCTCTGCCTTCTGGAAGTAGCTCTTAAAATAAACACACAGATTCCTCCCTGGGTTATCTGCCTGGGAACAGGACGGAGGCCACCGCCTCGAGCTGCTCCGGAGCCGTGGCCAGCGGCTGCGCCCAGGGACTCACAGAGCAGAAGGGCAGAGGTGGAGGGGCGGCCGGGGGAGCGTGTGCACAGGTGAGTGCACTTGGGGCTCACTTCCCGCGCGGAGCCAGGACAGGCTGTGCCCCCAACTGTCTTTGTCAGCTTACCAAGAACTGGGTTCCGCCCAAGCATCACGATGGTAAGACCCTGGCGGGCATGAAGCTCGTCGCAGGACAAAGAACCACGTTAGTCGCCCCTTGGCAGGTAGCAGGGCACTGCACCAGTGAGGAAAAAGTGAGGGTCCTTGGGAATTGGAGCCGGGAGGCACTGCTGACACCCATGCCTAATTAACTGGAGGAAGCCGAAGCCCACGGGGTCAGCTGGATCGTCCAACAGAGTGGTCCCCAACCTCCTCACGCCCGGCTCCCATTTCACCCAAGACAGGCCGCTTCTGCCGCTCAGCCCTGGCATCTGGGAGGCCCCAGAACGAGGAGGCCTTGACAGAAGTGGAAGAACAAAGGGCGGGGTCGCGCTGGCTCCTTCCTCTCGATCTCGGGAGAATTGACCACGCTCTCCACTGGGCTCGACCTCCGCCGAGCCCTCCCAGGGCCGTGCGGGCTTACCATGCAGCCTGGGAACGCTCTGCAGGCAGGACCGGCAGGGGAGCAACAGCGCCGCCACTCACCAGCACCCTCCACGGAGAAGCTCGTCCAGGGTCCAGGGTGACAGTGTCAGCTGCCTACGGGGTTTGTACCTCGAGAGTCCAGCCTAAATGAGATCCTGAGAACGTCAGAATTCAGGAGACAGGAGCCCTGCATCCAACACCCAGGGACACGCTCCCTTCAGACGTGCCCGATGGCCCTTCCCTGGGGTCCAGCAGCGTGTGAGAAATTCCCTCTCCGCAGGGACCACACCGACGAGCATGGAGTGCGCCGTGCTGGACGTGACGGTCCCTGTGTATGGACAAACCAGCACCCAAACTCAGTGTCGAATGTGTAAAGACGACCAGGACAGGGATTCATTGTTTGAGGACTCAGAGGACGCAGGCAGACCCCACATTTTAGCGCAGTGTGGGGAAAATAGGTGGTGGCCAGGCAGCATTCTGGGGGTGTCCTCCAAGCTCCTGTCTTTCCCGTGAGCTGAGCGAGCCAGGTGGGGGGCACCGGGAGAGTGGGGGCTCCGGCTGGGTTCCCACAGCCTGCACCTTTGCAACCAGGAGCCATGTGGGGAGGGGAAGGGTCAGAAGGGTCGGGGGGGTCCGGAACTGCTCTGTGTGGACAGACGGTGGCGGTGGAATAAGGCTGGGAGGGGGGCGCTCGCTGGGTCTCGGGGCATCCCAGCTTCGCCCGCTGCAGCCCCCTCCCTTCCAGGAGCTTCTACAGCAAAGCAGGGTTGACTGGCTGCAAAAGGAAGACCCCAGACCCACAAGGTGTTGGGTTCTGGATAGATGATGAGTCTTCCCAGTCCAGCTTTCAGAACTCTGTGTCCTCCCTCACAACCCCTACTGGCCCCTGAGCCCCGCCTCGGCCTTGGGGCCCCTCACCCACCCCAGCGCCGTCCAAGAATGGGGTGAAGTGCCATCCCTCTGGGAGCTGACGCCAATGGCAGCCAAGGGGGCAGGACTGGCTGGGCTCCTCCCCGCACCTTGTCCCTCCTCCCTTCTTGCTGATGCTGGCACCCACAGTGTCTCCTCGCACACCTCGTCCCCCTCATGCTCAGGCTGAGGCCAGAGGACCCCCAGTGTATGCACACAGCACCTTGTACCTGGGGCACAGCCCCACTCCATGACAGTCGTACGACATGTGTCTCCTGTCATTCACGGCGCACAGGGCAGCCCGTGCACACAGCCCGACGGCTCCGTGCATGCGGTCCTTCAGAGCACTGGCACCCGCCCCTGAGAGGCAGGCCACCTCTGTCCTGTTGTCGCTGGGTCCCCAACGTCCACACAGAGTGGCCTGTGAGCTCCCAGCAGACGCCCACGGAGGACTGCATCCATGGGGACTGCACAGCAGACCCCAGAGAAGGCTCGTGGCTGGAGATGACCAAGTCCTTGTGCCCACGGACCTGCCTTCTGGGCTCAACAGGGCGAGGGAAGCTGGGGTCAGCTCCTCAGCAGCCCGGCCTCCTCTGGCCGGAGATGCTGGTGTGGTCAGAACAACCGTGTGCCCTGTGCTTCCTCGCGCCATGGCCACTGGGCTCCAAGTGAGCCAGAGAGAGGGACGGAAGGAGGGGGGAGAGAGAAGTGACAAATGTGGGAGGGTCGCACGGCGCGAGGCCTCGGAGCCCGCATCATTCCCGGACCCGGGGTCAGCCGTTCTCCTGTCCAGCCCTGCACTGGGAAATGCAGAACGGTCTCTCCGCCTGCCAAAACTCAGGTGAAACCAAGATCTTTTAGAAGTAGCGAGCTTGCCATACAGCAAACCATCTGTGCTCTAGAAGTGGGACAATGTGAAGAGAGGGGGACATGGTTCCATCCTAGGCGCCCTGGAAACCACGCCCGGACGGCGGCCCCCACCAGAGCCGCAGGGGCAGCGGAAGCCGGGGGGCACCTCCTAAACTTGTATTACTTTGAAAACTGTGACGTAAAGTTTCTGGGGACTGTGCTGGAAAGGGAAAATACGACTTTCCTTAAGAATTTATCATTCTCTGTACTCAGCCCCGGTCCCCATGACCCAGCATCCGGTTCTGCATTTATTTTTCTAAAGTGAGACTTCAGCGCGGGTGGGAATTCCAGCAGAGCCGCTGGCCGGGCCAGGAGGGAGGAGGTTTACCACAGGCTGTGTGATTGCTGCTGCATTTGGGGGCGAGGAGGGGGGAAGCACAGGCTTCCTAGGTGAGGGGGGGGTGCTGGGCGCTGCCCACCGTGGATGGTGCAAGGTAAAGACACACCTGCCTTGCAGGGCAGGGGCTCAGACTCAAGATTGTGGGACTCTGCAGGGACACCAGGCAGCAAGAAAACCAGACCAGACCTCGGGCGGTCGTGGCCTCAAGTGATGGACCAGCTTACCGACGTAGATCTCACTGCCCGCCAGCCCGCGCACGCGCGGCGCTCTGTGGGCTGGCCTGGGGTCTGTGAGTGGGGGTGAGGCCCCCTCGAGTTCCCACGCCTCTGGCTTGTATGGCTAGTAAAAGGTCCACGTTCGAAAGGCCCTCCGGATCCTGAAACATAAACACTGCATAATAAGAATGTTAAAAAAAAAAAAAAAGATGGTTTCCATCATTTTCCCAGCTGTCTGAGTTAATGGGCTGCTTCTCTGAGAACTGGGGAGATTAGCCTTGGGAGGAGATGCAGATGGCCAAGTGTGACCCTCGGGGGACCCAGCCCGGGGCCTGTCACACAGCTGTTTCCTGATCCCCTCCCCCTCAGTAAACACTCGGTGAGCTGCGGGCCTGGCCTGTCCCAAACCCTTTGATGTGTGGGGAGGAGAGCGGGGCACAGATTTCAGTGCGGGACCCTCTGTGACCCCGGGGGCTCGGGAAGGCAGGCTGGGCTGCGAGCGGGCTGGGGGCCCTGTGGGAAGACCAGGGCGCCGCCCCCAACCCACCCCGGCCTTGCCGGATCCTGTCTGTCTGGAAGGGCTGGTGGCGTACTGGGCCCGTATGAATGGAAACATTGGCATTCTCGGTTTCCGTAATTAGAGGCCTGGGCTCTCTGCAAACTGGGGAAGTGTACCCGTACAGGGACTGCGCACTGCACGAGGAAGGGTCTCGGGAGTGTCTGTGCACCGGCCACTGCTGGGGACGGAGCACAGGCCCGCGGGGGACCAGCCACGCCGGCGAGCGCTGGGTGTCCGCGCGCGAGATCCTGACCGGCTCACGGGGCCTGCCTCTGCAGGTCTGATCTGGGTGCTGTCACGAAGCCTCTCATCTCAAAGCCAGGCTGGGGAGAAGCGGGGGGCCAGGCCGGGAGGGGGAGGGTTAGCTGCCCGTGCGTCCGAGTGCTGTGGGCGTCCGTGACGTGTTGGGGGCGATACTCCCCTGGGACAGCTGTCCAGAGGGTTGTAGGCGGGCACGCAGGGCGTCGTTGGGCGAGTGCCGCTCAGAGCGGACACGCAGCCCGTGAGGCCCCCTCCTGCAGTTTGCCTCCTGTGTCTGACGCGCGTGTCAGGTGTAACAGCACAAACACGCGGGAGCAGAACGCGATTTCCGGCTCTCCACTTTGCCTTCTTGCAAACAGTCTCAGAGCGTTTTCTTTTTCCTGAACCTGCTATAAAAGATCAACAAACTGTCTTCCGGGGAACCCAGTACCTCTTGCCCACCAGGGGAATGGAGATTTATTCTGCTCTCCCGAGTCAGGGCCCGGAGACTTCTGCGGCAAGCGCCTGGCGGCTTAGTGCCGGAGCGAGCCCGGGCGGTCGCTGGCCCAGTCCACCTCCCACGGGCTGTGACGCAGAGCTCTCGCAAGCCTGAGGACCGGCCAGGCTGGAAAGGCCTCACCCGCTGATTCCAGCAGCCGCCTTTCCCTTATGCCAAAGGTGGGGTCGAAAGACTTCATCGGCCTCTTGGAAGAAGCAGCGCCAAGGCCCTTCCCAAATGCTCACCCCGTCTCTCACCTGTACCCCACTCCCAGCTTGGGAGTCTGTGTGGGAGGCCCCGAGGGCAGCCCTATTCACCCTGTCCTTTGCCCTGGTGAATGGGCCCGGAAGCCAGGGAGGTGCTGTGGTTCTTCCCTCAAAGAAATATGGGGGTTGTTTCAGTAGAAGGTGAGGGAGAGGAGAGTACCGCCCCAGACTTCTCACCCAAAGCGTGGTCTGTGGTCTTAACGCACCGTCCCCCCTGCCCGTGTGTGATGCCACTGGAGGACCTGGGCTTCTCAGCAACAAGGTCCCAACCCTATACCTGCCCAGACTGGCCAATGAGAGATGGGGGAGTAGGACCCTCTAAAGGGCAGCCCTGAGGTCTGTGGAAATGATTATAGACTTGTTGAATCACCATGCTGTACGCCTGAAACTAGCGTAACATTGTGTGTTAACTACACTAATAAATAATTTTTAATAATATATTTCATCTAACCCAATATATCCAAAATATCATTTCAACAGGTAATAATAAAAAAATTATTGATGAGATATTTTACTCTATTATCTATTACTCCAAGACTTAGAAATCTGGTGTATGGATAACTTACTTGGAGCACATGTCAGTCCCCATGCTGCATTTTCATTGTTTAAGGGGAAATGTGGATCTGCCAAAACAATGAAGTCATATTTAATGGAAAAAACAAAAACAAAAACTAGGTGCTACTGCCCTCCATCCCAACCTTCTTGCTTTTGACTCGTTATCAAACACCAAAAGAAGCCTAATTCAATAATTTATAATCATTTTTAGAACAGATACAACTCCATTTCTTTTTTTTTTAAAGATTTTTTATTTATTCATTTGACACAGAGAGAGAGATTACAAGTAGGCAGAGAGGCAGGCAGAGAGAGAGAGGAGAGAGGAGGAAGCAGGCTCCCTGCTGAGCAGAGAGCCCGATGTGGGCCTCGATCCCAGGACCCTGGGATCATGACCTGAGCCGAAGGCAGCGGCTTTAACCCACTGAGCCACCCGGGCGCCTGACACAACTCCATTTCAATGAAACTTATGGGATGTAAGGTTCTTGAAAGACTTTTAATTTAAAATAATTCTGGCTTCACAGGATGTTGCAAAAACAGTAGAGAGATGCCCCAGGTACCCTTTACCCTCTTCCCCTCAAGGGTTACAGGTCCTGAAACTATAGTCTGTTATTGGAGCCAGAAAGTGGACATTGGCCCAGCGTGTGTTTGGAGTGCCACGTCAGTTTATCACCTGTGTAGACAATCCCCTCAACCACTGGATGTCCCATCACCATGGAGGTCTCCCTGTCACGCCCGCCCCCGCCCTGGCCGCTCGCTGTCCTAACACCTGACACCACCAGTCTGCTCTCGTCTCCACAGCGTTGGCACTTTGAAGTGTTTCGTAAGTGGCGCCATCTTTGGCTCAGCATGTTGCCCTGAGATCTCTGGTAGCGACAGTTTACTTCATTTTGCTGCTGAGTCGTATTCTGTGATATCCACAAACCACCATTGTTCGACTGTCACCTCTTGAGGTGGTTTCTAGTTTGGGGCTACGAACATTCCTATGGAGGTTCCCGTGTGGAGATTTTTATTTCCCTGAGATCGATGCCTGGAAGTGGGGTTGGCAGGTTGTGTGGGAAGTGTATGTTTAGGTTTTTAAGAACCTGCCAGACTGATTTCCAGGGTGGCTGCACCACCTTACACTCACACCAGCGATGGATATGAGACCTAGTTTCTCCCCAGTCTAGCTAGCACTTGGCATTGTAACTACTTCAGCTGTTGGAATATGTGATAGAGAGATAGATAATAGATAATATAATCTGATATCTAATATATGTGTATTTGATATATTATATATGTAAACTTATGTGCTCGTTGGCCATCTGTGACTTCCTCTGTGAAATACCTGTTCACGTCTTTTGCCCATTTTCTGATTGGGTTGGTTTTGTCTTTACTCTTGAGTTTTAAGAGCTCTGCAGATGTTCTGTGTGCAAGTCCTGGGTCATCCATTCCAGTCCACAGCTTGTCTTTTTACCCTCTTTACCTTGGCTTTCTGAGACCAAGAGTCTCTAGTGTGGCTGAGCTCCAGCTGAACTGATTTTGTCCTCTGATGGATCCTTGTTCTGGTGCCATGTTTCTTCATCACCCTCGGCCCTGAAGATTTTCTCCTGAAAGTTTAATAGCTTGATGTTTTACATTTAAGCCATTACCCATTTTGGGTTAATTTTGTATCAGGCGTGAGGTTTAGCTTGAGCTTCATTTTTCTTATGCACCCACACTGTTTGTTCAAAGACCGGGATATAAGACTAAAAAATTGTTTTAATTTGTCATTTTATATATGAACATGTAGGTGAAATTATGTTTGTTTGACTTAGGGTTTTTTAAAAAATATTTTATTGACTTATTTGACAGAGAGAGAGCACAAGCAAGGGGCATGGCAAGCAGAGGCAGAGGGAGAAGCAGACTCCCTGTAGAGCAGCAGGAGCCCAACGTGGGACTTGATCCCGGAACCCCAGTATTATGAACTGAACTGAAGATAGTCACTTAACCGACTGAGCCACCCAGGTACCATCTCAGGTAGGTTTTGACAGTGAACTCCTCGTCAGGAAGGCTTTGGATCCAAAACATGTACATAGGGTCTAGGTGTCTATGCCTCCTCAAGGGCAGAGGGGTCTTACCCTGGGGCCTCGGTTTGGTGTGTGGGTCAGTTTCCTGTGGTGGGCAACATGTTAGCGGAATGGCTATCTGCCACTGGTTGATGGCAAAATGAAAGCTCTCCCTGTGCTCCGTGCCACCAGCACTCAACCAGCTTCTCCAACTAATGCAGGCCCACAACCTGCTCTCCAGGCCTGTGGGTGCACGTGGGGCTTGTCTGAGGCTTGGGGCCATGTGGCTGCTATTGGGTGCTCGGGGTCTGGTCCCCAGAGAGTAAGAATCTGTTTTAGGAAACACATAGAATGGATGACTAAATGGCCGGGAGTTAACTCTAGTAAACTTGGTCAGTATGAATCTTCTCCTAGCACACGGCTTAAGCTTATAAGGCAGCAACTTTCACTGCATTCTTTATAGGGAGATTTAACATAAATTCAATTCTTTTCTTTCACCACCAAAACAAGAATGATTTTCTGCTCCTATTCTGAAGAACCAATGTCTGGGCATGCATATGGTGTTTGGATTTGGTATTGATAGAAAGTAATGAGAGTGAGGGCTTTTGTTTTATTGTTCTATCAGGTTCTCTGGGCCCTTCTCTGTGAGGCCAAGGTTCTGTTTACTTGTCCGCCATCTAGTTAGTTTATTTTCATATTTCCGCCCTTTAGGGGGTGAGTCTTCTTTTGGGAACTGGGGGGGTGGTGAGCATCAAAGCAGAGCTCCAGTGACAGGACAGTCCCCGCGGCTGTGGTCCACCCCTGGATCCGGGCTCCCCACATCTGGCCTCCACTGTAGGCAATAGTGGGACATGCAGGCAGGGAAGATGTGCAGCACTGGACCTGTCCTGGAGCCCTGGCAGGGGTCCAAGATACCCAGATAAGGTCCTGATAGGATCAGAAGGACACTGATGCTAGCTGCTTGTCAGTGAACTGCTCAGACCTCCAGTCTGCATGACTCTGTCGTGGGGACACTGGGGTGTTATTAGATGAGTAGCATGAACCCTCATTCTGTTCTGCCCACCACCCCAGTGCCAGCCAGAGCCGTTGAATAACTGGGCGCCTGTTATTTGTCTGGGCTGCGGGGAACACAAGGACCCTGCCCACAGCCTTTTCCATCTTATCCCCTCTACTTATCCTCTACTGGGCACTAAGAAGCCAGAGGAATCTTCTGTGGATACTTCTTGACTTTTTAAATTCCAAATAAGTGGTATAAATGAATACAGCAAGACCTCTGGGATGGGAGACGTGGTCTTGGTGTGATCTGGGCAGGAAGGCCTTCATAGAGCATGGGCACTAAACTGGGGCCCTGAAAGGATCATGTGAATTAAGTGGTGAGTCCCCCTTTCCTTTGGTACACTCACAAGTCTCCAGAAGCCCCTTAACAGAACCCTGGACAGATTGTATGTGTGAGCCAGTCTCAAGGGTTAAACAGCACAGAGTCTAGTCATAGACAATGAGATCCAGACTTAGGCTGAAATTTGAGTTGAAACATCCCAGGTTCCATTACTCTGGGAAAATAGGAAAAGGTGAATGTCATCTGGTGGTGCTGGAGGACGTCCCCTCAGAGAGAGATCATCACACAGGAAGGGGCTGGGAGCTGGGCAAGGAAGTCATTACTATGGTATTTCACGCTTGCAGCTCCAAATCCAGAGCATATGGAGGGTGTTAGGCTGCATTTCTGAGCTGGATTATGAATCAGCTCAAGGTAGCCTTGGCATTTCCTGAAAACCACTGCAGCCTCACTGGGGGACATTCAACATTCCACCGCAGAGAGCTGTAGCCGACCCTGCTGTTTAGGGCGATTATAATTAAAAAGCAACATTGGGAGAGTGGATAAAAAAAATGACTCGACTATGTACTGTTTATGAGAAACTCACTTTAAGTTCATCAGCATAGGTAGGTTGAAAATAGAACGATGGAAAAAGATATCCCATGAGACTATAACAATGGGAAAAAAGCATGGGAGGCCATATTAATTTCCAAAAATGTAGATTCCAGACCAAAGAAAATATCTAAAGACAAGGAAGGGTAATGCATAAAGGTAAAAAGATCGACCCTCCCAGGAAGACATTACAATTTTACATGTGAACACAAAAACAAGAAATACTTAAAATACATGAAACACAAACTGGTAGAGCTGAAGGAGGAATAAATAAATCCACAGAATGGTTGGGAACTTTGGCACCCACCTCTCATCACCTGATTGGCACATGTGTAACCCTTGATCCCAGAGCAGCTCAACACACGTTGTTTTTCAAGTGCCCGCAGTCACAAACACAGACCATATCCTGCACCAAAAACAAATATCAAGGAATGTGAAGGAGTTGAAGTCATACAGAGAATATTATGTGAGCATAATGGAATCAAGCTTGAAATCAGTAACACAGAGATTTAAACAAGTCTCTAAACAAGCCCAAGGTAAATAGCACTCTTCTGATAAATCCACGGATTCAAGTAGAGGTATCACAGGAAATGAAAAAACATGTAGAACTGGATGATGAAAGAAAATGAAAACACAGTGTATTAAGGAATGTGGGATGTGGCTAAGGCAGCCATGGAGAGGAAAATTCATAGTAGGTAAATGCTTACATTAGAAAAGAGGAGTCACTTCATAATCTAAGTCCACACCTCCAGAAACTGAAAAGAAGAGCAAAACAAATGGAAAGAAGCAGAAGGAAGGAAGTCATCAAGTTCAGAGCAGAAATCAGTGAAATAGAAAATAGGCAAACAGAAAACGAATAAAATTACATGTTGGTTCTTCAAAGAAAAAAAATCAGTAAAAGTGATCCGCATGCTGCAGGAGGGCTCGGCAGCACCAGGATGGAAACCAGAGTCCTGCAGACATCCCTCAATGGTTAAAGGGATTGCAAGGGAAACCAGGAAATGCTACAAGTCAATTTATGCTCATAAATTCAAATATTTAGAAGGACAAGGCCTTCTTTGAAAACCTGAACGCTGCTAAAACTCAACCAGGGTGAAATAATCTGAATAGTCTGAGAATGATGAAATAAATTGAATTTATAATTGAAAAGCTCCTGAAAAAGAAGTGTCTAGGCCCAAGCACTTCCACTGGAGAATTCGACTAAATACTTGGACTTTTGGTTCAAGACATTATTTTTATTACAATGGTGCAGAAGGGGCATCCCCACTTTTGCAGAGCATCGTTGGGGACTATTTCTTCTTTCTGGAGACCCTAGGGCAGGAGCCACGGTGCTGTGTGTGCTCAGCCCTGTGGGTTCCCTACTTTCCCATCTCCCAGGGGCTGAGCTCCAGCTTCAACCCAGATGCCCGTGCTTGCTGCCCACATCGCCACCATGCTCTCTTTCCCCACTAATGCTCTCAGCCGGTCCACAGCAAGCCCCAGGCCCTGGTGGGTTTTCACTCTGTTTCTCCTCTAGTGTTTGGGGCCAGAGCCCATGAGTCTGACGTGCTGAAGGGCAGGTCCATTAGCAGGAAGTCCTGAGCTCAGAGAGACAAGTCCCAGGAGGCACCATTGGAGCCCACAAGTGGGATTAGGGGCAGCCAAAAGGCCAGCTGGGGAGTTCACTGGATGGACCGTCATTTCCTGTTCTCAAAATTTCCTTTAGGATCTGTAGCCCTGATGCCATGGGGGGAGGAGCTGGGGGGAGGAGTGCTGGCCCTGGTGCTGTGGGCCTGGCAGGTGCTCCTGGTGGGACCCTAAGACCTCACACAGGGACCTATCCTGGCCAGGTCTGATCCTACCGTAGGGAGACATGGAGAGGCCTGTGGGTCAGCGGAGGCATGTGCCTGTGTGTGTACACACACACGTGTCTGCATGTGAGGACGTGTCGGGGAGTGTGTGCCAACATGCACGTGCCTCCATGTTTGAGTGTGTGCAGAAACGGGATGGCATCTGCATGAGAGTGTATGTGTGCAAGTGGGTGTGTAATGTAGGTATAGGGCAATAGATGTATCTAAAATGTAAAGACCATTTTTAGAATATAACCAAAGCCCCATTCTCACCTGTAAATCCTAACAAATATCCTCCACCCCCACCCCCGGTCAGACCTCCCTCCTCTGGCTGTCTCAAAGCCATGACTGGGTGGCTTGCTGAGTCAGGGGCCAGAGAAGGCCGTCCCCATGCTGCTGGAAACGTCCCTTTCTGTCCCCCACGTTGTTTGCTGTGTCAGCTGCTCCTTTGTCCCCCAGAATGTCTCTCCGTTGAAATCTGCTTTTGGGGCACTTGGGTGGCTCCATCGGTGAAGCATCTGCCTTTGGCTCCGGTCGTGATCCCAGAGTTCTGGGATCGAGTCCCGCATCGGGCTCCCTGCTCCGCGGGGTGCCTGCTTCTCCTGTCCCTCCCCACCGCTCATGTGTTCTCTCTCTCTGATAAGTAAACAAAATCTTTAAAAACAAACAAATAATAAATCTGCTTTCTTTCGGACTTTACACCCAGAGGTCGTTGTTTGGGGGTCCCTCTGCCCAGGTGGGACTTGGGCCTCATGGCCTCCAGGTGCAAATGTTCATCAGCAATGAGCTCAGGGGCTTGTGTCCTCCTGGCAGGGGCCGCTGCATCTGCGTGTCCTCGGTTGCTGGCCACCGGGGCTGCCGTGGTCAGGCTGAGAGGGCTGGGGCTCCGGGTGGCCCTGTGTTTGCGGGCTGCATGCCCACCCTGCCCTGGCTCGCACAGTGGGGCTGCGGTGCTGTTGCTTTTATGGGAACTTTAGGGCCAGGAGGAGGGTCCCCATCCATAGCCCACCCTGGACAGGCTCTCGGCCCCAGGAAGGGGGTCCCATGAGCCGTGGGGGACTGGCGATGACGGCGTGGGCCCCTGGCCCCCACACACTGTCCTGATAGCTAGTGGTCGGTTGGCATCTTTGGGTGACACCTCAAACGAGTGGGTCCCCGTTACTTCAGCCCACTGCTGGCTCCCACGCTGGGCTACGGGGCGCCTTGCGGACACCCGGCAAAGTCTGGGAGCTCTCCTGGCCGCCGGGAAACCACAGCGCCGCGGGCTGAGCTGGACAGTTGTCAGACAAGTCGCGGGGCCTCATCCTGAATGTTTTCCCCTGAAAGAGCAGAGGAGGGCAGATGGAAACCATGCTGAGCGGGAGAGGGGACAGCGGGGGTACAGGCCGCTGTGACGTCTCTGGGCAGCGCCGCCCTCCCCGTCCCGGTGCTGCACCTGTTGTCACGGTGCCGCCGCAAGTGGGAGGGTCCACGGCCTGCGGATCTCATCCAGGTTCTGGTCTGCATGGCCAAGGGGTGCAGGCCTGCCCGGCCCCACTCTGGATGCTAGCACAGCTCTAGGAACTGGGGCAGGACCAGCAGCAGTGGGGAGGCCGCAGACAGCGGGGGGTTTGCCGTGTGCCGTGCAAGACACACCATCCCTGTCCCTTCCGGCGGAGAGCCCGGTGGGGGCATCAGCTGCTGGCTGCACTTGTCCTGGGTTGGGTGACAGATGGTGTCACTAGTGTTGGGGGAAAGGCTCACGGCATGGTCTCCGGTGCACACGTAAGGGATGAGGCCCTGACGTGTGTCCGTGTGGATAATGTCCGTTTCCACCAGCACCTGTGCCGTGGGAGGCTGCCTGGGGAGGGTGCCTGATTCCGGATCCCGGGGCTTCTTCCAGATGGGACCCGGGGGCCCACGATGGGCAGAAACACGAGTGCCAATTCCTCCCAGGACAGACACTGGCAGGAACGGTGAAAGGCCTGGCCCGGTGTGCCTTGGATGACCAGGCAGCTGTGAAGTCTGGGAGCGGTCACGTTGTTGCCATCTGGTCCACTGCTAACCACCGGGGGACGGCGGGTGGCCTCCAACAAGATATTTCCATCCTTCCTCTTTCCTTTGTCTCCTGAACAGGAGATTTGATCAGCTTGAGATTTTTACCAAAGAAGGGGAGGAGTAGGGGAGAGGGCGTCCACTCATTTCAAGCGTCCGGCCCTGCGTCACCCCTCAGCCCTTCCAGAAAGTGGGCTCCGATGATGGGGCTTTGCTGTGACAGCTGAAAGCAGGACCACAGTCCTCAGGAGTCCCCAGCGGGCCCAGCCAGGGGACCGCAGCGCACCCTCAGATGCCACACCTCAGCCCCATCGTCCCTCATGAACGGAAGCCCCCGGCCTCCGGCGAGCGCAGGGGGAAATGTTGGCTGTCACGGCCTCACACAGCACTGTGAGCGAGACCGTGTCCTGGCGGGGAGCACCGTGGCGGACAGAGCGGGAGCCCGTCGACGCCCCAGGGGCCCACCTCCCCCCCAGCCCCCGAGCCTTCTGCACGCACCAAAGCCGTGGCCAGTGGGGGTCTGTCTGCCGGGCCAACGCAGAACACGGCTTGGTCTCGCAGGGTCTGTGCAGGACAATAGGTGGGAAGGTAGCCTCCTCTTTGTGCAGCTGGAACGGGATGAGGGAGGCGCGCGTGTGTGCGCACAGTGTGCGTCGGAGGGGACGGGAGGGGAGGAGAGCCGGGGAGCCCCGGGGACACCTCCTGGACAAACTGCTCTCTGAGGGGAAAGACAGAAAGAGTGGTGGGGGCTGTGTCGGCCCATAAAGCTCTCCAAGCCCAGGGACCACGCGGCGGCCAGGGGAAACCGGGCAAAGACTCCGCAGTAACCTGTAAAAGGACAAGATAAACGCTCACGGAGGGGAGCTCTTAGGCTGAATATGTTGGCTCCATAGAGGCATCAGATGCAGTTACTAAAAGTTTGACATTTTAGAAAATACTTCATGCAGGCCATAAACTCCACCCGTTTAAAGCTGCCACCTAGAAATATAAAATAACAAATACTCTTTCCAGGGCATAGCTAAGTAGAAAAATGGTACAGAGTGAGTGTTCAGAAAGAGAAACATTCTGTTTGGAAAATTAGAGTGTGATCGGTGTGGGGTTCCCGTGTTGGAAAGGAGGGCCCCCCGAAAGGGCTGGTCCTTGGGCAGCAGGACTGGGCTGTGTCCACGGGTCCATGTGGAGAGCCGGCGTCTAGACCAGATTCACGTCAGCCTAGGCCGTGAGCCGGAGGTCAGCGTTGGTGATGTTCAGCCACAGACACGTCTGACTTGCCTGTCCAACTGGCCCACTGCCTGTGCCTGCTTCCCTGGAGCAGCTCCCTGTGCGCTCAGAAATCGGTGCTGGGGCGGGCGGGCCCTTGCCTCTGAAAATCTGAGGTCCGCGGCACTGCCTTAGTTTTGTGGGGCAGCTGGCAGGACACCCCACACCTGGGCCCCATGCCTGGACCCAGGGGAATCCGTGTTGGTAAAACTGGTGCCCGTGACAGTCGGGAGGCTCGTCCCATGGCTGCCTAAGTGGACAGAGCTATGAACGGAGCTGCAGGTATGTGGGGACGAGCTTGGGGACTCTGGGCCGTGTGCAAGGAGGGGGAGCAACTCACGGTTGCAGTGTCTCGGGGCTGGACGTGGAAAGCCAAGAGCTTACAGGTCACAGGCAGTGTGAGGTGGGACTTCGAGGGACAGAGGCCAGCGGGAGGGCAGCACGCCGTCTCCAGCGAGCAGAGAGAAGAGGCCCACATGCGTCTGACGGCCTCCCGCAGGTCAGGAGGCAGGAGTAGCATTCTGGGGAGAGCTCCGGGCATGGTCACTGGAGCTCCGTCCTGAGTGGCAGCGAGCAGACCAGGAACCCCGTCCAGGTTCGGAGGGAATCACGTCGCTAGAGAGACCACAAACAGAACAGCACTGTGACAATGAATGCACTGCGACCCATAGATGACCCTTGGGCCGCCACGCCAGACAGCCTCAGCAGCCGCACCACCACAGACAGGTCTGTGTTTTCTCCCCCCCGACTCTGGGCACACTTGGGGCCACAGCGGAGCCACTGTTGTGGGACGGCCACGGCCAGGCTCCTGTGGGACGTCGGCGCTGGGAGCCACGTCACTGTGCTGAGAGGCCGAGCATCCCAGCACTCAGGTGCTGCGGGGACAGGATGGCTGTTCACACGGTCTCCCTGGGAGGGGGCGCATATGAGAACATTCGGTGCATGCGCCCGGGAGTGACCCATAGTCTGTGACCACCAGGGCGGAGGTCACGGAGACCTCTGGCGCTCATCTGGGCCCATCTGCACCCCCGCATTCCCAGAATCTTGACATTAGGCTCGTCATGTGACGAGTTCTGGCCAGAGGAAGGGGGGCAGCTCCTTGCAGACCTAACTCCTAAAATGTCCCATGTCATCAGCCACATCTGCACTGTCTGTCTCTGCGTCGGAAAGCAAAGGGTCCTGAGATGCCTGAGTCACTCTATGGAAACAGCCCAGATTCATATCAGACATGCAAGGAGCAAGATTAACCTTTTTTTTTTTTTTTTTGATGTTAAGCCACTAAGATTTGGGGTTATCTATTACAGTATTTAGGGTTAATTAGTTTGTTCATGATGATAAGCAAAGACTATCAATAGATATGTTAAAGTGGAAAAGACCCAAATGGCCTATAAAAATGAAAAGACGCTCATCACGATGAAAGGCAAAGCAGCACTTTAATACCATTTTCCTGCCCTATCAGATCGGCAAGAAGCCATCCGTAGACAACGAGGAAAAATAGAAGCTTTCAACATCAATGGTGGCAGCGCGTGGAGTCAGAGTTCAGGGCAGGAAACAGAAATGGCTACAAGCACTTTGAGTGGAAAGATTTCCCGCAGATAGCAGTGCGCTGACTGAATCAGGGGAGCGCTGGGAGGACGGGAGGAAGGGCTGCAGGCTGCAAGTCCCTGGAGCAGAGCCCCATCTGCGGCAGGGGCGTGGGGGGCCTGGACGCTGCCGTCGGAACCCCTCCATTCAGGGCCAGAGGGTGCCGGCCACGCGCGCCCCCACACGGACAGAGCGCACGGCGGGCCGGCAGCGGGGCAGCAGGTGAGGCTCCTCTAGCCGTACGGACACCCGGACACCTGGAGAGCAGAGCCCGGCACCAGCACGAGCTCCCTCGGGGACACACGCCCTGCCTCCTGGGGCACACGGGACGGCACGACCGAGGGGGTTCGCAGTGTTCAGGGTTGGCGGCAGTGAACTGTCCCTCAGGAGAAGTCGAATACGTGGTTCGTTGGCGACAGTTAACGCTGAGAAACCGCACTGAAGCCAACTCGGGGTGCTGGAGGGGAGGCTGGAAGGGGGAGCAGCACGGCTCAATGCCAGTCACAGGAAGAACTGGGGAGCACGGGCCCCGCACAGAGGAAGAAATCTTCAGTGACCGGCCCCAACCGGGACAGGTGGACACAGCCTCTCCTGCGAGAGACCCACCACCCCTGCAGCTCAGCCGGGGGGAGCCTCACCGCCGGGGACTCGGGCCTGCCTCCGGTGGACTGCCACTCAGAACAGCCCCCTCCACCCAAACACCCCCCTCCTCCCCACAGAATCTCCTTCCTCTCCTTCGTTTGCGGGATTCGCCTTGTGTCTCCCAGGTTGCGACCCTCCGCTGAGCCTGCAGAAGCCCCTCATTGCCAGTAGAATAGTTGGCCGTTTTATATTTTAGCTTAACAATTCATACAACGGACTATTACCGAGCAGCAAAAATACATGGACCAGATCTACATATATTAACAAAAGTAAACAGCAGAAAATATCGTAATTTAAAAAGAAGGCGTGAGACAAGAAGATACATGGTAATAGGCATGCAAGTGTCTAGCACATCATTACCTACTGGGTGGGTTAAAAATGCTTCCTAATTAAAATGAAAATCAGAGAGTGCAGTTAGGGGTAGGGATGCAGGGGCACCTGTCGTGAGGAGCACCAGGCGATGCACAGAAGTGTGACGGGAGTATGACTTTCTGTGTCAGAAACAAAGCAGCCACGAGGCTGCAAACCAAACTTCCAGTCTTTAAAACTATCAGAAGTAGATGAATAGCACGGAAAGGGGAAGTCCAGAAGCTCAATGTATGTTTATTTGTAATCAGGAGAAGAGCTAATCCACTGGACAAAAGCTGGACTGGTCAGAAAACGAGATCAACTTAATTTGCCGTCCATATGGTTCAGATTCCTAACTCACACCCCTGTGTCTTTTCATCCTCATTTAAATTGGTTTTTAATTTACTAAAAAATAAATTTCAGTTGGATTTGAGAGCTAAATGTAAAATCAAAATTATGCAAATATTACAGACGATTTAGGAGAATATAAATGACAGAAAATAATATTCCAGCTTTATTGTTACTTCTGTGGTTGAAGAGAAATCACAGTGTGACACGTGTCACAGAGTATGTCAAAGGAGGTAAGAAAAACCCCAGGGCGCCTGGGTGGCTCAGTCATTTAAGCGTCCGACTCTTGAATTTGGCTCAGGTCACCGTCTCAGGGTCCTGGCTCTGCCCTCAGCAGGGGGTCTGCTTGGGGATTCTCTCCCTCTCCCCCTCCCCCTGTATGTGCGCCCTCGTGTGCGTGCTCTCTCAAATAAATAATTAAATCTTAAAAAAATGAAAATTACAAAGTCTGTTCAGCAGAATCATATACAAATAGAGAACACTGAAAATAGCTCAGATTGTCTGTCCCTGGGGAAAAAAAAAGATGACGTGTGATTCTTATTTTGTTGTCATAATCTTGTGCATAATCACACATCCAGGGATACATGCGTAATCTTTGCGATCTGTGCCCACACCCCCAGCTAGGGAGCAGCAGGGCACTCCTGCGGGTGACAAGTGGGGTTTCCTGTGTGCCCAAGTCAGGGGGCTGCACACCATGGCCGCCGGGTGGTGGGTGGGGCAGTTGCTCTCCAGTGATGTGGAGGGCATGGCCCCTGGGGACAGTCGCAGGATGGTCTGGGCAGGGACTGGCCGAGTCCTGTAAGTGAGGGCCTCGCCAGGAGAGTCTGTGATCTGATCTCAAGAACATTTGCTTTCATGCGCAGCTATGTTAGGCGGGTTTGTGTGCCTTTAGAGAACGTTCTGGAGAAGAGCCGTGGTTCACCGGGTGCCCGGTGCAGCTCTCTCCTCCAGATCACGAGTAAGACCTTGTAGAAGGTGAACGCTTAGCTGGGTCTGCTTTCCTCATGTGGACTGCGGGGCCTTGTGGACGGTCTCCAGGACAGAGAGGCACGTTTACGCTTCCTTCTCACCCCTCCACGACCTGACTCCTTGGCGACTCGCCTGCTGCGTATTTTGGAAAAATAGTGATTAGTTTGTAGGAGCTTTTGCTTAGAGTCTATTTCTGACTTTTCTGTTCAAAGACAAGGGTAGTAGAGTGGGAAAGGAGGCTAGATTTCTTCTCCCTCGTCCTGCTGAGGGCAAGGCATGGCTGAGCACGTGGTGCCCACGGGTCCTTGCGAGAGGCGCAGAACCAGCAGCGCTGTCATAGCTGGCCTGGAGCGCGAGGCCCGCAGAGCGACGGCCACAGAGCACAACCGAACAGTCCCCGTGGGGCGGATGCTGGATTCCCAGCCAGCCCTGGGCCCACGAGCAGGTCCCTGCTCTTCCCATGGGGAGCTCCGCTAGTCTCGAAGAGTCTACTGGGGACGCCAAGCCCTGGGCAGGGGTAGATGGGACTTTGTTTTACTTCATTGATTTTATTTTCTTATGGCAAAGGAGTATGTTTTGAAAAGATTGCCCCTCGTCGGGTCATTTCAGGCCCCTTCCCTGGCAGGCACACCTTTTCTCTCTGGCGGCTCCCCTGTGCAGCGCGGAGTTTTCCTGGGGACCCGGACTCCTTGCCAGAGGCCAGGGAGAAGCTGCCCTCACGTGTAAATGGCACGTGGGTGCGGCGAGGAGGGGCGTGCCCAGCAGGACATAGTGCACGCGCCCTGTGATCCCGGAGATCAGCAGGTCCATTGGCTCAGCCTCCTCCCAGTGCCCCTGAGTTCTCTTGGATGAATTCTGGTACATCTCAGATCCCGGAGGACCGAATGTGGACGTTAAGGAGCACCCCAACCCAGCATGCGGGAAGGGGGATGGGAGCATCCCAGGCTCAGGAGGACAGTGGCTGTGCCCTCCTGCTCCCCTGCAGAGCCTCCTCCTTCCCGGCCGTTGACCCCACCCCTCCCTGCCCCCCCCAGAATGGCAAAACCCGCCCTGATAGGCATGGGGGCCATCTCAGGGCCCGCACCTGTCTCACTCGTTTCAGTGGCACCCAAGTGTGGGACGTTTGGTTGCTAGGGAGGCAGATTCTATCACGGGTTGGAAGCTGGCAGCAGGAAGCCGCTGCCACTGGTGTCTTGGAGACGAGGAGGGGAGCACCAGTATTGGGAGAACACGCTGAGAAATCGAGTGGGGAAAGCAGGCCCTGGCCTTGCATCTGAGCGCCTGGGTCCATTAGTGCCTGAAGCCAGCCCTGCTTTGCGTCCTTGCGTTCTGAAGCCCGTGGATTCCTGCTGTGTTTTAGGGGCAAGATGTGAGTGGGCTCACTGGTCCTGATCTTAGACATGGCTCTTGGGACCAGAGCCCCTCTGCTCCTGTGGCATGATGGTTATTCATGACTTGGTGTCAGGAAGCCCGAGCCAGGATCCCTCTGGGCCTCCATGCTCATGCACGCCGGTGAGCCCTCCTGGCCTCTCCCACATAGACCCGCTATGAGCACAGTGAGCCTCCAGGGCACAGCGGGGGGGGGGACACCATGTACCTCGTATGACAGCTGGGCCCTGCCCAACACACACCCCTAAAGCCACTACCTGTGAGGCCCCAGGACACAGTGCCGTGGAAGGAGAAAATGCCCGGCTGTGGGTAGGGGGCCCGTGCCCCTCGTCCGTCCACCCTCAGCATTTGCATTTCTGCGTCAGATCAGAGAGGAGTCCAGGAGGGGTTCTGGGGCAGAAGCTCTCTGACCTGGCTCTGCCGAGTGTAACAGGAAGGCTATCAGCAAGGACTCAAGGTGTGACTCCATGAAGGCTCCGGGTACGCATCCTCCGGTACGACTTCTTGAACGAGAATACCTCTCAAGGGGTCGCTCCTTGACCCACACACTGCCTCCAAGAAGCATCTTCTAGGATGGCCAAGGAGTCCAAAGTCTTGAGAAAGTAAGAGGATGGCATCAAGTACACTTTCTGTCAGGAGCCCACGTGGCCATCCACCCTGCAGACCGCTGTGGGGCCGCCAGCTGCCCGGCCTGCCTTCGGAGCACCCGCTGGCTAACCCCCTCCGCGGAAGGCCCCAGTGGCTGCCCCCAGCCTCCATGGCCCGCACTGCAGGACAGGCACCCCTGGGCATTCCTCCCTCTGCCAGAAGTGCAGGGGCCACGGCTGTCTTCCCTGCCTGCTCCACGACACAGCTTGACCAGGCCCCTTCCCTGCCTTACCAGCCTGGGACCGGATATCGGGGACTGCCCCAGGGCTCACTGATGTCATTCAAACTGGCCGATTCTAAGCCTGCTTCTGCTGTCTCATCTGATCCTTCCCGTGGAAACCACAGTGAGAGTCTGGCCTGTGCACCGGCTCACTCCCCCTGCCGCCTGACTCTCGTTTACCCCTGCGTGGCTGGCGTGCCCCTCCTCTTCCTGGTGGTCATCTCCTGAGCTGCTGGTCTTATCCTATCTCCAGTTCTCAATTAAAACTCTATAGTTTATTTTAAAGATTTTATTTGAGAGAGACAGCGTGAGTGAGCACAGAGGGAGAGGGAGAAACAGACTCCCTGCTGATCCAGGAGCCTGATAAGGGACTTGATCCCAGGACCCTGAGATCTTGACCTGAGCCGAAGGCAGATGCCCAACTGACTAAGCCACCCAGGCGTCCCCAGTACTGTATATTTTTGAAGCATGGCTGCGGTGACCGTGGTCCTCTTGCGGATCCCCAGTTCTGGCCATACTTCCTGGGAGGGGCTCACGGTTATGCATCTTATGTTTTAAGCTCCAAAGGGCAGAATGTCTGCACTGAGTGGGAAGACGTTATTTGTTCTTTCCATGTTTCTCCAGCCCAGGAGATACACATCAACCCAGAGTCTGGGGATGGAGTTGTTTATTATTCTTGGAAAAATAAGGAGAGAGGAGGCAAATCTTGCATCAGCATGCTTGTCCCTGGAGAATCGTTATGATGACGGTCGCCCCACGAGGAGGCCGGCTTGTTGGGAGGACAGCTGACCCTCTGCACCATGGATGGGCCCCTTCCGCAACGGAAGGGAGGCGGGCGGCCAGGCCTGGACTGAACCCCGCCAGTGTGGGTCTCCTGCCCTTGGGGACACAATCCTCTGACCCAATGGCCCCAGCACCATTGCCGCCCAGTCCCCTTGACCCAGGGGTCTCTGTTGGACTTGCCCCACTTCAGAAAGCCAGGATTGAAAAGGACAAAGTTCAAATAAAAGCCAGCCGGGCCCGTCCACTTCTTCTGGCACATCAGTGAAGTCCACGGCCATCGTAAACTTGCGTGGACACCCAGGGACAGAGCCTGGATGAAGCTCCCTGCCTTGTCGTAAACACGTTTATCTTTTTTTGTTAGCGCAGATGCTGCAGTTTGGGTTTTTATTACCCAGTTGCCAAACAACACCCAAATCCAAACTCAGCAGACTTCCAAAAGATGTCTGAGAGGCTGTTGACTTGGGAGCAACACCAAAACACAACAAATCAAATGAGAAAGTCAGCCCTGGTGGGGTTGCTTGTAGCGTGTTATGAACTTGGGGAGACGGGGTGGATTCTGTGCATCTTGCTAAATCGTCCGTGTTGCTTCAATTAACGGGCACATAATGGTGAAACATGAGGACTACATTGGGGTTTTCCACTCCTGGCTCCCCGTGAGTTCTATGAGGGTGACTGCTGGCCAGCTGTGTGGAACAGCAGTTCCTCACCGGCCGTCCACACCACTGCTCCGTGAGGCTCCATGGAAAACCACCATCACATACCACGGCCCCCTTTCTACCCTTTAGCAAAGGGAATCCAACCGTGAAAGGCGTCTGAGGGCAGCGTGTGACATGTGACACCTGTCGCTGACCAAGGCCATGCACACCTCTCCCAGTGCAGCCTCCTAGCAAAGACAAGCAGGGGAAGACGAGCTCCCAGAGTGCTCCCATGTGCCCTGTGGGCTCACCCCTCAGTGCTCCTCCACGCCTCCCAGCTGCGTCTCTGGGCAAATAGCTGCTTGTCTGCCCAACATCCAATGTTCCTTCTGTAACAGGAATCTGACTGTATTCTGGGTGTCAGCTTCTGGGCTACATGACACTTCCCATCCTGCATTGCAGCCAGGAGTGGGGGAGCCCCCCGGTCCTGGAGAATGAGGGGTGCATGGACACAGCAGGCAAGGCTTCCAGGAAATAGACTTCATATGTCATACCTTCTCCTTCCTCCATCTCTCCTCCTTTGTGACTCTGGAATGCAGATACGATGGTTGGAGCACCAGCAGTCATTTGGGATGGTGAGAAAAACTTAAGGGTGGAGGCCGTGGCTGAGGATGGGGGGACCCTGACTGTGGATTCCAAAGATGGCAGATGATAAAGTCAGCAATAGCCTGGGACACTGACATTTCATGAAGTCATTGTGCTACACCAGGACTGCTTTCCTAAGAATTTCACACCAATAGTGTGTGAAATACGCCCCTAATAAATAACCATAAGCCATAGTTTGATGAAAACCCAGTCCCTCGTGGGCACCTCCCCATCACCCACCCACATACAAACCAAGGCCCTGGATCCTTGCTTCAGGGGGGCACCTGTGCTGGACTCGTGTTCAGTTTTCTCTTCCCTTTGTCAGGGTAGCGACCTCTCCTCCAGAATCTGTTTTGGGTATAAGAGTCCCTCTTGGGGGCTCCTAAACAAGACAAGCTCTGCGCCGGTCAGTGCCTTCCCCTTCCTCTCGTGTTCCCCATACACGCTCCTCCCTGTGGTGTTTCCGGCAACAGCCTGCTTGTCTCAAGTCTCAACACCAACAGACTGTCTAACAAAAAGCTCCCGGACCTGCCCAGGTGACATCGGGGGCCCTTGTCTGTGCTGTCCAAGTGTGTCCAGGATACTGGGGTAATTGGCTGTTATCTGTTTCCCTCATGGGAGCTGGGAATGCTCTGGAATGTGTCCAGACAGCCAGCCTCTATTCAATTCTTGGCTCTCTGACAAATGTTTGTTGAATGAATAAACGAGTGGCTGTAGAATGCACTTTAAATTTAGCTGGATGGATCTGTTGTGACATTATTGGCTATTTGGTTAGATGCCCCAAGGAAAGCCCCCAAACTTGACCTGGCCCCATGCCTTTGCTCTTCGGGGAGAAATGGCACCGTTGTCTCCCGCTGAAAGCATGAGTCACCCAGCCTGAGACCAGCAGAAATCTGTGGTCAGCCCGCAGAGTTGTGAGAAATAACACTCAATCCTGGAATGGTTTATTACACAGAGCAGATGGTCGACCTAAGATTCTTTTTCCCAACTGCGTTTTCCGCCATTCACGAGGTGACCTGAGCTTTTCCCTGCCCCCAACAAGAGGACATGGGGACAAAGAGCTGGGTGGGAGGTAAGGGCTGGTGTGGGACTGGTATCCGCAGAGCGATGCCAGGCAGGGCTCCGCCTTCCTCTGGAGCCGCTTACTGACCAGCTTCTCTGGGCCTCCACGTCCTCTGTCTGTGCTGCCTGAGTCGACACAGTGAGTTTTCAAAGTGAGCTTTGAGGACCAGTGGGGTGTGCTCCAGGCGCTGGAGAGGCCAGGCCAAGGGCATCCCTGGAACTTGGGGTGTGGGACTCTCCCCACCTATTGGAGAAGCTACTCTTGTATAGGTTTCATACATTGGGCTTCTAAAATTTTATTTGAGAAAAGCATTTAGCTACTTTGAACATGTGAAAATCACTGGATTTATCTTCCAGGGCCTTTGGGGACCTCACTGAGTAAGCCGGAAGCCCATGGCTCCAGAAGGAGCCTGCTCTCATTTGGTGTCTTGACGCAAACATCCAGAAAAACCTAGTGTCCGAACACCCCGTGGTTTCACATGGAGCCGGAGAATGTGCAGGGGTGTGATGGGAGTCAGCACGGAGACGTGACTGGCCGGCGGGGCTGTATACTGCGCCACCGGGCACAACAGGTCACGTTGCCCATATCGCAATGAAGTGGTTTTAAGGAAAAAGAAATTATCCATGTAAATGCCTTTTTGTTTTTGGACTACAGCTTCTTCTAAAGCCCTGTCCCACTCATTTTCCTTCTCCATGTCCTGAGAGGCATTATTTCTATTGAAAGCATTAGACAAAGCAATGAGACTTATAATTTTCTTTGTCACACAAAACAATGGGAGTATGTAAACCTCTTGAAATATGACCACTGCAAGCCCAACGCTGAGCCAAGTGTAGCCCCAGGACACTGATCACAGTCAGAGCTGCCATGTTTGCTAGGTGCCTTAGCTGTTCTGTCTGTCTATCTATCATCTGTCTGTCCGTCTGCCCATCCGTCCATCCATCCACCCACCCAGCCATCTATCCATCCATCCAACCATCTGTCTATCTATCCATCCTCCTACCTGTATATCTGTCTTTATGTATTTTTAATTTAAGTATAGTTGGCACACAACATGACCTTAGTGGTAGGTGTACAACATGGTGACTTCACAAGTCTGTACACTATGATGGGCTTCCCAGAAGTGTAGCTCTTGTCTGTACTCCCTTTCAAGGTTCCTCAAAAAATTGAAAATAGAAATACCAGGGGTGCTTGGGTGGCTTAGTGAGTTAAGTGTCTGTCTTCAGCTCAGGTCATGATCTCAGGATCACAGGTTCAAGTTCCATGTGGGGCTCCCTGCTCAGCGGGGAGCCTGCTTCTCCCTCTGCCTTCCTCTCCACTCTTGTGCGTGCTCACTCTCTACCTCAAGTAAATAAAATCTTGAAAAGAAAATAGAAACACCATATGATTCAATGATTCTAGTATTGGATATTTACCTAGAGAAAACGAAACCAGGAATTCGGAGAGCTACGGCACCCCTACACTCACTGCAGGATTATCTACAGTGGTCAAGAAGTGGAAGAGCCCCAGGGTCTACCCACAGACGAATGCAAAAGGAAGCTGTTCCATTGAGACCGTCTCTGCTCCGGGGCCTTTTCTGGTGACCTAATGACCATATTCTTATTAAAGGAGGGGCAGCTTCTGGATTTAGATGAAAACCGTGAGCTGACTTTAGATGAGAACTGACTCTCATGAAGGAATTTGCAAACGGCGGCCGGAGCTCGCTTCCTGCCTGCTCAGAGGCAGTGTGAATGCGTGAACGCACCCACCGTGGTTCGTTCCTGCCGATGTGGTTTTAATCCAGAGTAAGGAATTCTGCAAACTTACATCCTGGGCAGCTCCTAAAAATAGACTGCCCCCCGCCCCCCACGCTGGCAGAGTGTGCAGTCCCAGGAACGCTGCGTCCTGATGCAGTTTGCTGGCCAGGCCACGCCGGCAGCAGCTGCCAGGGGTTACAGGTCAGCCGAGGGCTGTGTGTTATCTGTGATCCACCTCCTCCCTTTCCAAGTCCATCAGCACACGCTCCTGGAAGTCAGATTAGAGGCTTTGGCCCAGGTCTGGGCTTGGGAAATGCACTTTCCCCTCCTTCGGTTGAGGACAGCCGTGTCCAGGAAGGCCACACGGAGGGGCCGGGAGAAGGCCTGGTGAGCGCCGGGCCCCCCACATGTCTCCGTCCATGTGTCCAGGCTAAGAAACCAGATTCCTGTAGATACGCAGGGCCTTTTTTGGTTAAATTTGCCTTCCTCCTGCGGCTAGCCCCCCTGCTTCCTCCCCAGCTCCCACGAGAAATCTCAGGTCCAGCACCTACCTCCAACCATTTCTAGTTGGGCCCTTCAAAGTCATAGACTGTCACCACCCACTTCTTACGACCCCCCCCCCCATCATCTCAGT
>LNAC01000454.1:727749-757142 GCA_002007465.1 Ailurus styani | reverse complement strand
CTTCTTACGCCCCCCCCCCCCATCATCTCAGTCCCTTCTCACTGGCAAGAGCCACCCTCAGACTTGTGCTGACCCCTCCCCACTTATTCTTGGGACCTGTTGTCCCTTGGCATGTGTGGACAGGAGCCGGCCCGTGGGCCCCCCCAGACAAGCCATCCGCTGAACTTCTCCACATGCATTTTCCACAAGAGGACACTGCCGTTCGGATGCGAGCGAGAAAAACAGCGGGCCAACGCCACGATGCCCTCCAGCCCACGTGGGCCTGGCCTGGAGAAGGCTCCGAGTCGCCTGGCTGCAGTCAAAGGCCGTTTTCCCACCCCCGTTGTTAGGACCCAGTACCGAATGAGGGAGTGGTGTCCCTTGCTCAAAATCAGTAAGAGCTGCAAGCTGGCAGCAGCAGGGCGTTAAACCCAGTGCGGGCCTTCCTGGGGGTGCGAACCTGTGCTCCTGGCTGGGCTGTCATCTGTCGCTTCTCTCCTCTGCTCACTGTGCTGATTTTTCTCATGTAAGAACCTTGCTGTCTTTGCCAAGCCTCTTTCAGCTCCCAGGACATGGTGACCAGCTTGGCCGTGTGAGGAGCCTCTGAGGGCCAGAGGCTATGGGGGGTTGTGCAGAGGGGCCCCCGTCCTCACCTTGTCTGCCGTGTTCTGCATGGTGAGCCCACCTGTGTCGCCCGGGTCCCGGCCTGAAGAGCTGGACTTTCTGTGCCCGGACTCCCACGGGCAGCCCCTGGCGAGCTGTCCCTGTGCTCCCAGCAGCTATCAGCGCTGGGCGACTTGAGGCACAGGCCGCTCTTCCTTGCCTCTGTCCGGAGTGGGGTTGATAGGGTGGCCTCCAGGGGCAGCGAGGGCCATAGGGTCCAGCCCCCCAGAGGCCAGCCGGTGCAGGGGAGTGTCACCAGGTAGGAGGCCCGTGCCGCTCTCTGGACACCAGGAGAGGGGGGCCCATCACAGCACAGCCCCGGGACCAGCTCTCAGAGCCTCCGACCTGCCGTGCGTGACTGCAGAGGCCCCAGCAAGAACACGCTCGTTGGAAATACGGGGTGGTGGGATGCACACCTTGCAACATGTGTATAATTAAAATCATGTGATTTGTCAGGAGCACAGGGAAGGTGGGGGGTGCCGTGAGCTGCATCAAGTCCCCCCAGCTTGTGCCGCCGGCCTCCTAAGGAACAGGTTGAATGCCAGCCAGAGCTCTGACCCGGACTCAGTAAGCCCCGTGTTCTGTGTCTCCGTGGCCCGTTACACGGTCGTCAGGAGAGGAAGTGTGCACGCACTGGTCAGGTTAGGTCGTATGCTGTGGGTACTTGTGTTGACTTGTCAGGGAAATACTTGTTTGCAAATGAAGGATTGGGGAGCTACAGCCTAAGGCCTAAGAAGAAAATAATTGGCCTCCCGCAGTGTGAGGTCGGCTGGGGGTAAGGGCCTGTGTGTGGGGGGCGGAGGGGCCCAGGAGCTCCGGAGGCGGGGGGGGGGGNNNCCCCCCCCTGGGCGAAACGGGGGGGGGGGGGGGCGCCTGCCTTCAAGGAGGTTACCTCGGCACTGGAAGCTCTCCCTGATCCGTGCGCACGGACGGGGCTTCTGCAGGGAGCAGGCCACGGCTGGGGAGGAAAACCACAGGTGAGGGGCCTGTGAAAATGCATGCCCTCATTCACTTGCCCGCAGACATCTGAGCCCTCACGGCTGCAGACTCTGGGGCGCCGGGGACAGGGGCAAGGCCAATCCCAGCCGTGACTGGAGCGCACAGAGGGCACAGGGGAGTTCAGAGCAGCCGCTTGGGTGGATACCCAGCGCCCCAGCAGCTCTCAAACACAGGAAAGGGACCCTAAGTCCTGAGAGCAAGGAGGAGGCCTGGGGTCCCCCAGTGGCTTTCCAGGGCCAAAGAGACCAGCCCCTGAGGAGGATGGACACACTGGGGCACCACAGGTGTGGAGTCGTCAGGCAGGCCTGGATGCCACCCCAAATTCCCCGGTTCAGCAAGTGGGTGCCCGAGGGTTCCTTTGGCAGGAAGTTGTCTGAGGGCCCGAGGGAGGGGCTGTGCAGGGGCCCCCACGTAATGGGATCCTGGGCCGGAATAAGGAGTCTGAGAGGCACCAGTTCAGATGCTGGCAGATTGCAGCCCTGGCTTTGGGGCGCTGTGAGGATGCGTACCCTCTCTCCAACTAACTGGAGTCTCAGGGCAAGTGATGCTCAGTGGGGGTGGAAGGCGGGTGGGGGGCTGTGAAGGAGGAAGAGCAGAGAGGCAGGGGCTGTGAGAAGAGGGTCCTGATGAGATGCAGGGGGAGCGGTGGGGGGGGCGGTGATGAGCACACCTGCTGGGCCATCAGGATGATCTGTGCCAGCCATGTCCCCCTCCTGAAAAGGACATGGTGCAGCCTGCAGTCTCGGCTCCGGGGCTCACAGCCCCTATTTCTGTGAATTCTGGGTTCATTCAGGGGAAGGAACAGCTCTCCCCCCCAAGTGCATTGTTGGCTTCCCTGAAACCCACAGCCCAACGGGGAATTAGGGCATCGTGGACTTGTGGGCACTGGCTCAAATCCAGTCTTCTTAGGACTTGTGTGGCCATTAGTAATCGATGTGACTTTGTCACGAGTAGAGTGAGAGAGACAGTAAGTCCCTCCAGGAGCTGATGCCCATTTAAATGAGATCATGCTTTTCCAGCCCAGAGCACAGCCTGGCACAGGAGTCAGAAAACATTAGCTGTCGTGGTTGCCTATTTTTCTTTAGCACTTTTTTCCTACGTGTGATATCACTACTATTAATAACCACCTTTACAACACGAGAGTCGGAGTCACCGTTGGGGCACGCCGCTGGGGTTCCCAGCAGAACCAGTGCCAGGGTCCGGGAGCACCTGGTCCCCACCACGCAGGGGCCGCCAGGAGGATGAGCCAAGACAGCGAGGATGAGAGCCCCTCTCCTCCCTCAGGCCTCACGTGCACACGGTAGGGGCGCACAGGCCACCTGCAGTCCGCACCCAGGATCATCAGCTTACGTTCCCCGAGTTCTGCTGAATGTGTCAGGTAACGAGATGCCAGAACAGAGCCATCCGTGAACCAGAAGCACCCCAAGCACTGAGCAGTTCTGGGCCGGCCAGAGCTGCAAGGCACACCCTCAGTCCCCTCGGGCCACAATACCTTCCCCTGCTCCTGCCAGCCGGGCTCTGTTATCACTTGTCTCTGTGATCAGAACATTCCGATGAGCTCACCAGGGGAGCCACTGCCAGGAGCCCAGCCTGCTCTCCCCTGCTGTCACTACTGCAGACAACCTGGGCCGTCCCCCTCCGTCACTGCGCGGATGACCGTGGGGAAGGACTGCAGGGTCCTGGGCCATCTGTGTGCCTGGGTCTCTTCCCTGCATCACGAAACAAGCAGCACCAAGCATGTATTCCCCTCATGGAGACGAAATGCACAGAAACAGGGAACTGTAACAGCCCTGCCTGCCGGGTCCCTGACTCCCCTAGTCAGCCGTGAGATGGCTCCCCCGCACCTGGTCCCCTGGCCCGAGTCATGCCAGGCAGAGGCTGCTCCCCGTGTTTGTTCCCATCTCTACCAGTGCCAAAGCTCATTGCATTTCTGTTCTCTCCAGCCTCCTCCGCCTGGCCTCTAATGCATCAGGCTATGCAAACACCCAGGCTGCTTTCTTCCTGCCAGGTGCCTGCAGGGACCTTACCTTCACCTTGCTCTGCATCAGTAGATCCCGAGTCTCCTCTCCCGGCCTCTCCCTCCAAACCCTCTCCCAAGAAGCCCAGGGCTCCATCACTGTGCTCATTCATTCCTCATGTGGCTCCTACCCTGGGGGTCGTGGGGCTGGTGCAGGGGCCCTGGGACGCCGAGTCAGACCTGGGCTGAACCCCGTTCCACTGCTTGGCCCTGATGGGTCTTGAATATGATCCAGACTCTCGTTTGTTGTGCTACACTGAGCTCCTTCCAACGTCGACGAATGTTTCTGTCTCCATGTGAGCACAGCTCAGGAAGAATCTTCACAGGCTTGCAGACCCTGCAATCAGGACGCCGAGCTCACACCCCACTGAGCTCACACCCAGGCCTCGGCACTAGAGCCAGTGCTGTGTGTCCTCTGGGCGCCATGGGCGACTACTATCCTGTCCTCCTGGATGAGTTGAGGTGGCTGCACCTGCTTCTTGACGCCATCACGGGGAGCAAGTGTGCAGCTGCGCCCACTCGGTCGTGGGGTGGATGGGGCATGCGTGTGGCCACTGCGGTGTCCCTCGCACCCGGAACCAGGCCTGATGCCCGAACGGGTGCTGATCCCCGTGTATTTGAGTGGATGCTGTACGCAGAGCCCTCGCCCAGGACCCGGCAGAGCACCGACAAACGGCCGCCAGAGGAGGGGCTTACGCACGTACTCAAGCCCGTCATCCACCCTCCACCGAACCGTCATCGCTGCCCTCGGTCAACCACCCCAGAGCCCAGGACAGAGCCTGGCTCGCACACGGCACATGGCAATGCCCACCTGTGCCCCCGGGGAGGCTGGTGGCCGTAAAGCAGACAGAGCAGCGGGACCGAGCTGACACCCCCACAGAAACATCAGAATGTTTATTCAGGTCTCATGGTGTCGTAGGCAATGGAAGTTCACTTTTCTGTGGTTCATTTTTCTCACAAAAACCAAAGGGCTGGGGTGCCTGGGTGGCTCCATGGGCTAAGCGTCTGCCTTCAGCTCAGGTCATGATCCCAGGGTCCTGGGATTGAGCCCCGCATCGGGCTCCCTGCCCAATGGGGAGTCTGCTTCTCCCTCTGCCTACTTGTGCTCTCTCTCTCTGTTTCTCTGTCAAATAAATAAAATCTTGAGAGAGAGAGAGAGAGAGAGAGAGAGAGAGAGAGAGAAAGACCTGGTCCTCTTGCTCTTCCCATTGTGCAGACGAAACTGGGGCTCTGGTGGTTAAGTTGCCCACGGGCATGACAATCAGAAAAGTAAGCGTCCGTTGATGAACGCACAGCAAGCACTAAATCGACATTTTGATCTTGTTTATTGGAAGGGCTGTTTGCCTTGCCCACTGGTCCCTGCAGCTGCCAAGGGGGCAAGGTCACAGGGCGCCCTAGCCCCCGGGGTGGACAGGAGGCTGTGCCCCGCTGACCCTCCAGGGTCTCTCTCTCCGACACTGAGCAGTAGCCCCAAAACGACCTGAAGGAGGATGTCCTTGTTGCATGGAAACAAAACACAAGGAACACCTGGGGGTCCTTTCTCCTTTCCAAGAACAACACAGGCTGCAATTGCTTCTTCCTTTTTAAAAAAAAATTAATAAGAGAAAAAAATGCCCCCTAAACTCCTAGGGGAAATCCGAAGACAGCTATTCCCACCACATTTTGAGGAAGTCTTGAACCTTTCATTGGCGGACAGCAGATTCTCAGAAGGCGAGTGACCTTCTGCAAAAGCCATTAGGACACTTTATCTGGATGGGGTTTCCAGAACGAAATACTGTAGCCACACCAGGCAGCACGCAAACCGAGCCATTGGAGCCCACGCACAGGCCCGGAGGAGCCCGGATCTGCAAGTGTGCCACACTCACGGGCCAGAGACCTCCCCGCTCGGCCCGGTGGGGGGGCCAAGCTGGGGACCCCGTACATTTCTACCCCAGCAGGCCAAGGTGAAGCTCGAGGGGAGTTTCATTTCCTGAATGGGCTGCTCCTTTCAGTAGAGGAGAGGTAGTCTGCGCTAGGACCTGTGCCCAGGGCTGCATCTGGGGTTTCCTCCACAGTCAGGCATGTTCTGAAACAATGGCACAGGGACAGGGCGCCTGGGTGGCTCAGCCAGTGAAGCATCTGACTCTTTGAGTTTGGCTCAGGTTATGATCTCAGGGTCGTGAGATCGTGCCCCACATCAGGCTCCAAGCTCAGTGGGCGGAGAGTCTGCTTGGGATTCTCTCTCCTTCTGCCCTTCTTCATCTCTCTCTCTCAAATAAATAAATAAATAAATAAATCTTAAAAAAATTAAATAACGGCACAGGGATGAGCTCCTAGCTACAGATGATTCTGGTGACCCCCTCTGTGTTGTGGGAAACAAGATCACCTAACTAATGGGGGCCAGGCCAGGACCAGAGCCCAGGTCCTCCTCAGAGCCACATCCTGTCTGCGGCGGTGCAGGGGCCCCTAACGTGGCTTGCCGCCCCATGCCCTGCAAGCCATCAGCCACCGGTGCAACATGGCGGGGCACCTGGGAGCCACGCCAGTGCTCTCACTGCTCACCAGACTCCATGAACTCACTGGCTCAGTAAAATCTGGGCCAGGGGTAATGATGGTCAATGCCTCACATGTCCAGTTATGTTAAAGCCCTGGTCCCAGCCCAGAGGAGAGCACAAGCCAGCTGCTTATGCACAAGCCATGCCAGCAAGTGCCTCGGTCTCTGGGTCAGCCCTTGGGGCGGGGGGTGCACATTGGAGGGAAGGTTAGCCCTCAGGAAGAGGCCTGGCAGAGGTGGCTTTGGGATGTGTGCACAGGGAACCCAGCATGATCTAGAAGGAGGAATGTCGGCCCCAGATGGCCCTTGAATGTCTCTGGCGGAAGGGACCCAGCAGGGCCCGTCCAGCATGGGCCTGTGACTGCCAGACCTGACCTGAGCCCTCGTGCTGGGCTGAGGCCAGGCCACCATCTCCTACCCAGCCGTATCTTCTGCTGCATGACACCAGACTTCCCAAGCCATGTGCCATCCCAGGGAGTAACATCTGCTTCCTGTTCCTGCGAACACATTTGTCATGGCCCACTTGCCTAGGACCCTCTCCCCGTGGCCTCCTCAGCTGTGCTGTGGCTCTTACCACACTGTCTCATAGTCACTTTATGGTCTGCCTTCGGGACCAGACGGAGAGTTTGTCTAAGCATAATACCCAACACGAGTATGTTTGATCAGTATATTGCCTTTGCTTCGTCCCCGTCCCGGAGAAATGAGAGAGATTGGCTTCTGCTCAGGGTCACAGATGCCTGGAAAAAGGAGGTTAGAGCAATGTGTGTGGTTGAATGATCTTCCCCCTAGTGGACCTCAGGCCAGGAGCCCAGCTTAATACCATGCCCCTGGGAGAATCCAGGAGAAATATATGAATATCATGCAGCATCACCCAACAAACATGTCAGATGCTTCGTACATGTCAGACCCTGGCTGGACACTGACATACAGAGGAGTGGCCAGCTGGCACAAACACTGGCATCTACAGATTTCACTTAGTGGCAGCAAACGGTCTCTCACCAACCCACACTCCCCTGAGCATGGTGTCATCCTGACATGCCCTGTGTTGGCATATCCTTGTGGCTGCTTTGTCCCTAGAGGCCAGGGAATAGGGTCACATTATGCTGAGCCCCAGACACCAAGCAGTAGGCAGCTATGAGCACAGGAGTAGAGGTTTAGAGGCAGAAGGAGAAGCCTTTCTACGTAAGGCAGGGGAAAGGAGGATTTACAGCCAAGGAGCAGGGTTTAGGGGGATGGAAACTTACTAAGAGGAAGCATCATGGGTTGGGGGGGGGCGAGGTGTTTCTTGCTGAACTAGCCCGAGAGGAATGCTGGGTAGGCCAGGTGATGAGTCATCACCTGGAGGATGGAGAAGGACCAGGGGACTTTATTAGACACTGAGGGTGATCACATATGGAGGGTGGGGCTTTTGGCTACACTGACTTAGCAGGAATTTTGCTGAAATTGGGCTGTGCAAAAGTAAATGGAGAAGTTGGAAGCCTAGGCTTATTTGGGAAGACTGTTCAGAGGAGCCGCACTGAAGTTTGGCCTGACAGGGCCTTTGTCAGTAGCTCACTCCTGCCTAGAGCCCCTTCTTCCTGAGGCCTGGGCACAGGAGCTGGGCAGGCTGGCAGTATGGAAACATCCTGAGCAGCCACAGGCAAGCACGGGAAAGTGTAAATCATCCTGGTAAAGGCAACACCGTAGACAAATTCGGCATGCTGTCACACTGTAGTGGTCGCATGTAAATTACTTTTAACTCTGATATATAAGTTGAAATATAAACATTTGTTCTTGGCTACACAAATGAAAAAGAAGCAGACTGAAAACCAAAACACAAAGTGTGTGTGCAATGGGGAGTAAAGCATAGTTTTATATGCAATGTAAGTTAAGATATTATCAGTTTAAAATAGATGGTGTATAACAAGATATTTTATGCAAGCCTGGAGCTAACCACAATGGAAAAAAACCTTTAATAGGTATACAAAAGATAAAGAGAAATGAATCAAAGCAAATCACTACCAAAAGCCATCAAATATCAAAGCAAGACAGTGAGAGAGGGAGCAAACAATCACAAAATAGAAAAGAACAAAAAAAATGCAATAGTGAGTCCTTACCTATTAATAATTATTGTAAATGTACATGGATTAAACTCACCAAACAAAAGGCATAGAGTGGCCAAAGAAATTTAAAAAAAACAAAAACAGAATCCAACCATATGTGACTATAAGACTCACTTTACTCTTCAAGACACACATAGGCTGAAAGTGAAGGGATAATATTCCAAGCAAATGGCAAGCAAAAGAAGGCAAGGGTAGCCATACTACCAAGAAACTTTAAAAATGTCACAAGATACAAAGAAGGCCATTATATAATAATCAAAGTGCCAGTCACCAGGAAGATACAATGTTTATAAATATACACACTCAACATCAGAGAACTTAATGTTGCAAAGCGAGTATCGACATGTCTAAAGACAGAAAGAGAAAACAATACAGTAATAGTGCAGGACTTCAGTACTCCCACTTGGATAGATGGATGTCTGTCAGGCAATGGATAGATCAGGCAGGAAGTCCACAAGGAATTAATAATCTGGTGATTATTAATAATAATGGACTTACCAGACATATACAGAACAGTCCATCCAACAGCAGAACACACATTCTTCTCATGCACACACACAGCTTTCTCCAGGGTAGATCACTTGTTAGGACACAAAACAAGTCTTAACAAATTTGAGGAGATTGGAATCACATCAAGTATCTTTTCTGACCACAATGTGATTTTCTTTGTGCCACTGTTGGAGTGTGTTGTTTGACTTCCACATATTCGTGAATTGTCCCATTTTCCTCGTTACTGGTTTCTATCTTCATTTCATTGTAATCAAGGAAGATCCTTGTTATGATTTCAGTCCTCAAAAAAACTTCCTCTGCTTTATCAAGGTATAATTGACAAATGAAAATTGTACATATTTAAGGTGTACAATCTGATGTTTTCATATACTTCTACATTGTCACCACGATTGCTGCAATAAAGCTAATTAACATATCCATCCCCTCACAGTTACCTTTTTCTGTCTTTATCTTGCATAAAAGAAACTTCGTAACCTTTGACCAACACAATCCCACTTCCTCCCCCAACTCCCAGCAACCACCCGTCTCCTCTCTGATTCTATAGGTTTGGCTATTTTACGTCTCACATATAAGTGTTTGTCTTTCTGGGTCTTGCTGTTTCACTCAGAGTAATGTCCTCTAGCTCCATCCATGTTTTGCAATTGGCAGGATTTCCTCCTTTTTTAGGGTTAATAATTCCATTGTATGTACACACAGACACACATATATTTTATTTATTTGTTCATCCACCCGTGGACATTTAGGTTGTTTCCGTATCTTGGCTATTGTGAATAATGCTGTAATGAACATGGGAGGGCGAATATGTCTTGTATCAGGTAATCTCGATTTCCGTTCCTTTGAATATATACCCAGAAGTGTGATTGCAGATCATGTGTCACCCTATTATTAATTTTTTGAGGAACTTTCATACTGTTTTCCAGTGACTGTATCAATTTACATTCTCACCAATAGTGCGCAAAAATTCCCTCTTTTTTACACATCCTCATTAACACTTATTTTTCATTTTTCTATTAATATTTCGGAGAGGGGTGAGGTGGCATCTCACTATGGTTTTGCATTTCCCTGAGGATTAGTGATGTTGAGAATCATTTTATATACCTGTTGGCCATTTGTATGTCTCCTTGAAGAAAGTTTCTATTGCTCTTTTTAAAATTGGGTTATTTGGCTCTTTTGCCTTTTGATTGATGGAGTTCCTTACATACTGTGGCTATTAACCCCTTATCACATAGATGGTTTGCAAATATTTTCTACCATTCCATAGGTTGCCTTTTCACTCCCTTGCTTATTTCCTTTGCTGTGCAAAGGTTTTTGGTCTGCTGTAATCCTATTTGTCTTTTTTTTTTTTCTTAACTTTTGTTCCCTGTGCACTTGGTGTTAGATCCAAAAAATTATTGTCCAAGAAATTTTTTCTCTATGTTCTGTTTTCTCTAGTTTTGGTTTCAGGTTGTATGTTTAAGTTTTTAATCCATTTTGAGTTTGTTTTTGTGTGTGGTGTGAGGTAATGTAATTTTTCAACCATTTGTTGAAGAGATAGTCTTTTCCTATTTTGTGTTCTTAGCACCCCTGCTGAATATCAAATATCAACAAAACTACAGTGATTTTGACAAGATAAACAAAATCAACACACACTTAGCTAGACTAAGAAAAGAAGAGAAAATACTCAGATAAATAAAATCAGAAATGACAGGGGAGATATTACAATATCCACTATTATGAAGTGGGGTGTTGAAACTCCTTGCTGTTACTGTACTGTTATCTCTCTCTTCAATTCTGTTAATGTTCTTTACATATTTAGGTGCTCTGGTGTTGGGTGCATATATATTTATAATTATATCTTCTTGATGAAGTGACTCTTTTGTCATTATATAATGATTTTGTCTCTTGTGACAATTTCTAACTTAAAGACTATTTTGTCTGATATGAGCACATATAAGCATAGCCATCCTGCTTTCTTTTGGTTGCCATTTGCATAAAATATCCCTTTTCATGTATTTAGTTTCAGCCTTCTGTGTCCTTAAAGCTAAAGTGAGTCTCTTACAGATAACATATAATTGGATCTTTTTTTCTTAAAATCCATTCAGCTACTCTGTGTCATTCAACTGGGGAATTTAACCCATATATATTTAAAGTAGTTACTGATAGGCAAGTTCTAACTAATGCCATTTTGTTAATGTTTCATGTTTGTTTTGTACCTCTTTTGTTCCTCTCCTTGTCTCTTGCTGTTTTATCTCCGTGTTTTACATGCATTCTTTTACATCTTCTGACAACGTACCACCTTTTCTTCAGTCTTGTCACTTGGTTACCCCAAGATGCCTGCCATGGTTCTGACTCTCATAACCTCACACAAATTTGTCCAAAGGCTGGAAAAAAAAGGAAAGGGAGCTCTCCTCACATTACTTTCTTCTTTTATCAGGAAGGACAGAATTTTCTCGAAAACTTCCAATAGATCTCTCCTTGGATCCCATTCACATGGCTATCTTTAGCTGTAAAGAAAGCTGGTAAAGTGAATATCTGATATTTTCAGCTTGAATTGTGGGGCCTGGCCAAAAAAAAGAATAGTAACTAACAGAGTCCGACAGACCAACCCCCACTATTTGGCAACATCTATTCTGACAGATTTGGGGCAGGGGATTGCAGAATGCCAGGAATTCCCCATAAGACTTTCCCAAATTTCCTCATTAGTGTAATAAGTCAAACCAAGACACTGATTTCCAAAGGACACCTTGAATTTAAGAACCCCAGCCAGAACATAACCACAAATATGACCATGAGTCTAATATTAGAGAGGGGAGGGAAGCAATATGCTTCTCAGTTTTCTAGACATAGAAAATGTAATAATGTAACTCAAAATAGGATAAATTCTCAAGAGTATATGGAATCAAATGCACAAAATGTAAAATATTTCACCATGAGTTTGTGCATTAGACAACATGAAGTTCAAAAAATCACGTTGGCATATGCAGTTAGCTAAAAAGCCCTGTAATCACTTTGAAACTCAGATCAATATTTTCAACTTAGTGCCTCTAAGCAGCTGGTATTTTCACCACTTACATTTGAGAGCTCATTTGTTTCTATCAGTACTCATTCACAGCTATGCATATTAGTAAACAAATTTAACATCTCGGTAACTGATTGTGTGTTTAATGTCCATTCTCAGAAACACCTCCACAATCACAAATTTGGTCTGCAGAATTGGCTTGGATTGCAAATGAGATTTAGATTCTAATGTCAAGCGTAATATGAGGGCCCTAGCCAGAGAAATCAGACCAAAATAAATAAATAAATAAAAGCATCCAAATCAGAAGGTAAGAAGTAAAATTAATCTCTGTTTGCAGATTATAAAATCCTGTGTGGTGAAAACCCTAAAGACTCCACAAAACAAAACAAAACAAAACAAAACAAAACAAACAACCTATTAGAACTAATAACTGAATTCAGTGAAGTCACAGGATGCAAAATCAGGATACAAAATCAGTTGCATTTCTGTAAACTAATAATGAACTATCAGAAAGGGAACGTAGGAAAATCCCATTTATGATAGCATCGAAAGGAATAAAATGCCTAGGAACGAACTAAGGAGGTGAAGGACTTATACACTGAAGACTGCATCATCAACAAATAGAATTAAAGAAATATATGGGAGGACCTGCTATCATCCAGGACGTACCTCTCCCTTCAATTCTGTCAGTTGTCACTGCACGTACTGCGGGCTCCATCGTGAGGTGCACATAACGTTTTCCCCCTTTTATCCTTCTTCATTGCTTTTTTTTTTCCTGCATTGAGTTAAATATTTAGTGCTAGGTATTAATTAATGGTATTTTCGTTATATATTTTTTATTTACATTTTTAGTAGCTGCCCCGAGCATTACAAAATACACTTATCACAATTTACTACAGATTCATGCTGAAGAAAGAAATGTGAGGATTAAGAAATGTGACTTAAAATAACATCCCAGTGATGTAGAGAGCTCACCTCTCATTTTGTGTTATCGTTGTCACACACATGCACCTGTCTCATTGTTACCATTATTACATATGTAATTACACGTATTCTGAAGAAGCTCTGGAAGAAAAGAGGGCAGGGATGTACTTAGAGAGGTGGTTACATTTACCTTATTTGCAGTTTCTGGTTTGCTGATCTTGTTCTTGTGGATGTGAGTCCCTCTGGCTTCACTTTCTTACCCCTCCACTCCTTTGTGCTGTGACTCAAAATAGATCACGTTTCTGTATGCTACGGGCCCAATACTGCAACTACATAAACTCTGGTGTCATCAGATTTGGGGGATTTTCAGCTGTTACTTCTTTGGACTCTTTCAGTGCTCACACACATAGTGGCGAGGCGTTCTTTCTCCTCCCTCCTTGTTCCCTGCCCCTCAGATGACCTAACACCCACCGCATCCCTTGAAGTTCGCTAACTCTAACTTCTGTCATTTCAGAATGAAATGTTGACTCAAATGTTGAGTCCCTCCAGTGAATTCTTCACGTCCGTTCCAGAATATCCATTTCAGTTTTTCCCCAGTTTCTCTTTGTTTGATTTTTTTAAAAGATTTTATTTATTTATTTGGCAGAGTGAGAGGTTACAAGTAGGCAGAGAAGGAGGCAGAGAGAGGAGGAAGCAGGCTCCCCGCTGAGCAGGAAGCCTGATGTGATGTGGGGCTTGATCCCAGGAACCTGAGATCATGACCTGAGCCAAAGGCAGAGGATTTAACCCACTGAGCTACCCAGGCGCTCTCTTTGTTTGATTTTTAAAATCTCTTTGTTCCTTATTTGATGAGATTGTTTTCCTGCCTTCCTGTTCTTCTTTATGCATGGTTCCCTTCAGTCCCCTAAGGTAATTATGTACCTTAGAGGTGCATAAGGTACAAAGGCAGTACAAATGCACATTTCTTCTTTTTTCTTGTCAACTTGCTTAAAAAACAATTGAATAAAACATTATCCATTACATAATGAAGTGTGAGTACATGTTACAATGTAAGTGACCCTTGAGAGCATTATGCTAGTGAAAGAAGCCAGGTGCAGAGACTGCCCTTCTATGAAAATCCAGGAGAGGCAAACTTGTGGAGATTGGTCTGCCAGCTTTCACATTCGAGCTCGCTCAGGCTGCTTCTGTTGTCTGATGTTTTCCCTGTGCACAGTTCACATTTTCTTGTTTCTTCACATGTTTTATAATTTTTTGTTAAAAATCTAAATGAAAATAACATATATCACCATTCTGGGTACTGACCCCTTCACCTATAGGATCTTTGTTTTTATTTGTTTGCTTCTTCGTTTAATGATCTGGCTGGAGGGTTTCACTGCAGTCTCTTTCCATAGTGGTAGGACAGCTCTGATGTCAGTTCTCTGAGGGCACTGTCCCGGACAGTCGTTCTGGGGCCGCTGTTTTCACAGGGCTCTCCCAGCCATCTCTCGCCTCTCTGTTAAGCTTTCTCTCTTGGTATCACGCCAGTTATTATGCTCCACTAATTGTCAGCCGACTGCTGTGTTATTTTCAAGAATATTCCGAGGCATAAGTTGCTCTCCTATCTGATCCATTTAAACTCAGGCCAGGGGTAATTTATGACGCCAGACTTTAAAGTTTGTTCTGGTCTCTTTGCTGTTATTCTCTGTAACTTAGCTGACCCGCGGTTTAGCTTACTGCTGCCATGAAGATACCAGCTTCTGCTTCATTGCTTATTGTCCAGACCCTTGCTGTTTCTGAGAGTTCCCTTAGGCTTGCACTCCCCCCACATTGTTCGACATAAGTCCAGGTCTTTGAGGAGAGTTTTGGAACTTTCTGTTCTTTGGCCTGTCTCCCCTGTGAGCAAAGTTTCAGAGCCATTGACCTAGAACAGGGGCAGGGGCAGTGATCCTCTTCTTCCGGAATAACACCCTTGGTTTATAGGCAGAGCACTGGCTGGGGATGGCAGCCTCTGGGCTTCTCCACTTGCCCTTCCCTGCATGGAAACTCTGCCCTATGAGCAAGCCTGGGTGAGGGTGACAAGGGCTTCAATACGCTTCGTCTGCGAGCCAGGATAGAAGAGTTCATCCTGTAAGAGAGGCTGGGGAGGGAAGCGGCGGACCTCCCAGCTGTGCTCACCTGGGCTTTAGTCTCGTACCCACAGGGGATGAGTAACGCTGGGGCCTGTCCCTCCCAGGGAAGCACCGCAGTCTTTGACGGGGAGGGGGCGACAGAGGGACAGGTGTCCCTGTGGTTCTTGGCGTCCTGCCAAGTGAAGCTGCTGTCATGCTCATCTGGGAGAAAGGAGGGAGCCACGAATTCTTGCTGTTCTTACCAAAATTTGTTTAAGTGTCCTTAAATTAGCATTTCTTTATTTTCCATATGTCTTTTTGGAAAATTTCCAGAGAGTTTAAATGGTCGAGTGTCTAAAATACTTTCACTGGTTAAGGTTGTTGTACTGGGAAGCGGGTGTGGGGCGCCTCTCCAGCCACGGCTCTGCAGCGGGGTCTGCCAGTGGCTTTAAAGGTTCACTCAAGAGTGCTGGAGGACAAAGGAAAGGATTCGCTCAGACAAGAGAAAAAAGACAGGGAAATAGAAGAGAGGACAAAAGACCTATAGGGTAAATCTGGTAGTCAAGCTACTGAGTGACAGGCGTTCTAGGTGAAAAAGATAGAAAAAGATTAAGGGGAGGAAATTTTCCAGAAATAATACAAGAAAGTTTCTCAGAACTGTAGGATATGCATCTGCAGATTGAACATATCTTCTAAAGCCTAGTGTTTATAATTTAAAATTTCAATAGTTAATGCTGTTGTGATAGTGTTGCAGGGTGACAGATGATAGCTACACTGTAATGGGCACGTGTAACTTACAAAGATGTGGAATCACTGTGTTGAACACCTCAAACTAATGTAACATTGTGTGTGGACGATACTCAAAAACATTTAGAAGAAAACAAAAACAAAGCTACATAATTATGTAATTTTAGGACATAAAAGTATAAACAAAATGGTTAAAAGTCAAAAACAGACTTAATGCAATGATCATTTGGCAATATCTACAAATACAGGGTTGTTACAGTGTGCACCTGGAACCAATACGACATTACGTATCAATGATATCTCAATAAAAAAATTTTAAAAAGTTAAAAAAAAACCCAGAAGATCTCCTGCCTTCAAAGGAGCACAGTTATGAATGGCATTAGCTTGAAAGCTAGAGACAATAGAGCCATGCCTTCAAAACTCTGAAGGGGAATAATTTTGAACATTTTTCTAATACCCACACCGAACATTACATGTAATGACTGAATCAAGACATTTTGGACATGGAAGAACTTAAAATTTATTTCCCAAGTGACCTGTCTTTGGCAGATACTTTTGGGTGTATTCATCTGAAATGAGGGATTAAAGTGAGTCCGCGCATCATAGGGGCTGGGAAGCAGTGTCTGCACCTGGAAGGGGGCATTCCAGGGCGACGGCAGTTGCTCAGTCCTGGAAAAAGGCCAGCCTGGGAGAATGGAGGGGTTCCAGGAGGGACTGAACACCGAGGTTTGGGGAGGGAGCAGGAAGTGAGGGCCACTGAAGGGAAGGGGTCTTTCGATGACAAGGCAGGTTAGAAGCAGCCGGCCCAGGAGACCAGACGCACAGACGGGGAATTGTGGAACACCCGCTTTGCTTGGACAGGATGGCGCACTCCTTCCCTGGGAGCAGTTCCACACAGTCCAGGGGAGGCAGGAGGCAGAGCAACGTTCACAACTGTCAGGAGCTCAATGATACACAAGAGCGAATGAAAAACCAGTATAGGCAGTTATGTAGTTAGATAACGACTCAAAGAAACAGGTAAAACGGTTAAAATGTGGTTGCCGCTGAGAATCATGGTGGATTTCTTTCACCATCAGGAATTTTTGTACTGCAGGCCTTTTGTGTGACTTAATATTTTAATGATATAGGGTTTTGATTTTATGAAAAATCTTTTTACATTTATTTTAAAGTGCTTATGATTTTGCTTGGCTCTTAATGTCTGGGGGTTGTTGTGTTTTTTTGTTTTTTTGTTTTTTTTCATTCTGGAAGTGAATGCCATGCCCAGCATAGCCAGGAAAGCATCCAGGAGCCACGAGGCCGTGCACAGTCTTGTGCGTTTGTCTGTGCTGTGTCCAGTAAAACTTCGGTTTATTTTCCAAATGCAATTATTTCATGTCCAATTTACTCCCTGACTGTTCCCATTTTGTCATTGTCCCTCAGTATTAGTTGCAAACTTAGCTTTTCTCCTTCCTTTTGTGGCTTGTTAGCTAAAGCCTCCAGTCCCTGTGCAGCAGCTGTCTGTGCCCTTGCGGCTTCTGCACAGCCTGCGGGGCAGCGACCGGGAGCTTCTCCCTGCAGATTAGGAGTCCCAAACTCTTCTCCAGGACATGGCCTTTTCCTGACGTAAGTAGGAAGGAAATGAGGCAAATCAGAACCAGAAGGAAAGGATTCCCTGGGAAAACGGGAAAGTGTCAAACATTAAGAAGCTTTCTAAAGCCTAAATAGTCACTGCAATCCCTGTTCCTTAATTCATCCTTCGTTGGTTTGTTCATGTGTTTGGAGCATCTGCTCTGTGACTTGTGTTTTGGTAGCACTGGGGCTACTGATGTGAGGATGGGGCAGAGAGCAACCTCATGGGCCCTTTCCCTGCTCCCTCTTCACCTGTGCTGGTGGAGAAGCTCACCTGCATGTGCTCACAGCTGCCACCAGTGTGTGAGTTCACACCTGCCACCACCACACATGCCTGCCCAGCTCACACCCAGCTCACACCCACCACCATTGCACAGGCTCACCCAGCTCACACTCGCCACCACGCACATTCAGCTCACACCCACCCCCAATGCACACACTCAGCTCACACCCACCACAATTGCACATGCACATGAGAGAAGGCATTTGCTCTGAGGCTTCAATCTTCCAAATTCCCAGTACAGTTTGCTTCCTACTCAAAACTGAAAAAGTTCACAGTAGAAAGGAGTGAAAAGACTCCCACTAGCAATACATTTCTTTTTTTTTTTTTCAAAGATTTTATTTATTTATTTGACACAGAGAGAGAGATCACAAGTAGGCAGAGAGGCAGGCAGAGAGAGGGGGAAGCAGGCTCCCCGCTGAGCAGGGAGTCTGATGCGGCACTTGATCCCAGAACCCTGAGATCATGACCTGAGCCGAAGGCAGAGGCTTAACCCACTGAGCCACCCAGGCGCCCTTGCAAATACATTTCTTATCAGTTGTCCATTTGAGATGAAAGAGACTGAAATTATTGAAAGACCCAAGTTCCACCAAGCCACTGAGCAGTGGGTAGTCAACCTCAAGAACGAAACCATCACCATGAGTCTCGAGCCCAACCACTGACCAAGCCAGAACCAGAGCTTAAAATCTGTTTTGATTTTTAAAAATTAAATATTTATTAAAATATGACTAACACAAATATTTAAGTTACTGCTACACTTCTTCCCTTTTTGAACAAGGACCCAATTTCTTACTGTGTTTGGTGCTCCTGGGGTCTTTCCACAGTGGCTTTTGAAAGTGTGCAGCCACGGGGACACCCCAACCCCAGTAATCTCTAGAATTCCATCATGCACCTGCAGGCAGCAGAATGATTCGTCTCAAGACTCACATCAGCCCTGAGATCATGGGAAGAATGAACTGCAAACGACATCTGGGGCTACGATACTTATACTATGAGCAGTTATATTACATGGTCTCCCCCAGAGTGCATCAGCAAGGACCGTGCCCCGTGTTGCCTAAGGGAGCACATACCGTCCGTGACCCAGGCACCGCTGTCCTGTTCCAGGGTCAAACCGCAGCATCCAGCATGCCGATCATTCTGGAGGACTGTCTCCATGCCAGCCTGGTCCTCAACAACATCGAGGAAGCCCTGTAAAAAAAAACAAAAATCATTCTTCTCTTTTACATTTGAAAGGATTTGTCTTGTCATGGAATGTGTCGGGATTATGAAAAGCTTGACATAATTCCAGATTCTTTTTCTCTCACTTATTCATTAAACAAAATAATTATGGGAAACATCGCGCATGCCCGGTCAGAGCTGGGATAGCGGTGAGTGTGCGGGGCACGGTCGTAGCCTCACGGTCCAGCGCTCTTTCCAGTCGCTCACTTACACTTCTTGATCGACAGGATGTGTAAGTACACTCGTGAGCCAATGGTAGATGCTAAAGACATATTCCAAGCACTGCTGCTGGTGAGTTATCTTTGAAAGGAGAGACAGTGGACATTCAACCATCATGAGCTCCAAACCTCCAATCCGTTGTTTGTCCAGAGCCTTAAGATCCTTTTTATAAGCCAGCTGTTTCCTAGCAGGTTAGAAGATATATTTATGTTTCTTCCCTTGTTGGAAAGCTATAGGAGGGAAAGAAAAATTCTCCTAGAGTTTACCATCTGTTTTGATTGACTATAGGTAATTTATAATTTCAACTCCTGGGAAACCACACCGTAGCATCTTGCAAAAAGCTCAAGGACATAGATTTTTGCCTTAAGGTCAAGGCAGGAGCTTGTAAAAGGAAGTCCAGAGGTGCTCCTGAGATTGCCAGCAGGCAGAGTCTCTTGCCAGGAATCTTTGGAAAGATGGAGCAGCATCTTACAATAGAATCCTCTTCCTGGGGCCTCACCAAGATGTGTGCTCTTAGAAGGATAAAACATAAAGGCTTGCTTAGTGGGAGAAGGAGCTGAGAGTTGGTGCTGCTGGGGGCAGGTGCCAGGGACAGTGTCCAAGAGCAGGAGCATGCTGGCCTGGCTTTGTGGTTATAATAGTTTCAACTTGGCTGCTTCACTGTTGCCAGCCCAAGATGTGTGGCCCTGTCACAGCCAAAGCTCACACCCTCCCAGCAAATAAGTAGGTGTTCACGAAAAATGTCTAGAACCCAATAACAGCAGAGAGCACACACATATCTCCTTGAGCCCAGGTGATGGTCGGGTAAGTGCTTGAGGGCCTCCTGAGACAGCGAAATCTCATCGGGACCAGGAGTTCACTTTGCAGAAAATGCAATAGGATCTGTTTTAAACGCCAGACCACCATTGGACAAATACAGCAATCCTAAGATGTCTGTCCATTAACAGTATTTATTTAATAGTATTTATTTAGCAACTGAACAGAATCAGGTTCCAGCAGTTTTAACAGCTCCTGTTATTAACTCCTCTAAAGACCACAACGACCGCACTTTACATCTCATTTTTCTTCACGGTGGTAACCAAAGGGAAAACAAGAGCCCTCTTGCTTCCCTGCACATCTGGGGGCCTGGGCCTCTCGATCTGGGTCCCTCAGACCTTGTTGCTGATGTGCGCGGACCACAGGGGATCTCCTCAGAAGGCCCAGGCTTTGCCGCCGAGCACCGGCCTGTTACTAATCTGCCCGCCTGCCTCAGACCACACAGCTGCTGCCGGATGTCCACGGCATCACAAAGGCATTCCCGTGTCTGTGGTCTCTGAGCAAGCAGCTATGAAGTGCTGCGTCTTCTCTTCCCAGAAACCAATTAGTGTCCTCTGCCTGACCGGGCAGCGGGCAGCGTTGGCGGCTTTTTCCGCACGCAAAGAGAAGCAGGAGATCATGCCCCTGGTGAAGGCGACAGCAGGTTGTATGCAAACAAGGAATTACTCTCAGAGCACACAACACCTTTCTTCAGAGAAATGCAGACAGCTTGCCTTCAATTTCTTTTCAAAAACACTACCAAAAAGTAGTGTGTGGTGCACAGTGATGCCAATACGATATTTCTGTAGGATAAACCCCTCGGCGGTGGAGTTGCGAGGTCAAAGACCATGCATATTTAAAATGTTGAAAATTATTGCCAAGTGGCTTTCCCAAGGAGGTATGACACCAAATTATATTCCCATTGGAAAGGTTACCCATGCTCTTGTTGGCACTGGATAATGTCAAACATTTCACCTGATAGATATGAAATGGTGTCTCATCATTGTTTACATTTCCATCTTTTCAGTGAGTTGTGAAGTTTTGACCCTCGATTCCTATCAATTGCCACAGCTATTCCTTTGTCTATGAGCCACCTGCTCAGCCTCTCCAGGCCTGATCTAAAGGATTGTTCATCTTCTTATTGATTTGTATGAGCCTTTTATATATTAAGGAGCTCTGTGTTTCTTATGTGTGATGCAAGTAATTTTTACTTCCTGGTGGCATGGCATTCTTTGTTACTCTGTGTAAAGTTTCTGCAGAGCCAAATGTATCCATCTTCCCTTTGTCATATCTGGAATTTATAGCATATTTAGAAAGTATTTCACAATTTGGGAATATATATAAAATCCATATCTATAAAATCCTATAGACCAATCCATGTTTGGTCTATAGTGCTTTTGTGGTTTAATTTTTACATTCAATTTTTTAAAAATGTACCTGAAATTTATTTGGGGATGAATTAAGGAATAAGCATTTTTGTGATTTTCCAAGTAAGAAGCTACCTGCCCCCTCCCCCACCGCCCCGACTCAAACACACTTTTATCTGAAATGCCAGGTATATACAGAATTTCCACCTGCCTTCGGATATGTTTCTGGGCTCTTGGGCTGTGGGCTTGTGCCGGAGCAGAGTGAGCTCACCTTCGTGGATCTGCGCCTACCGAGCATTGCATTGTCATGGCTAGGCTGTGACGCAGTGTCACTCACAGATACGGGAAGCTCACATCGCTGGGTTTTTCCTGACACTGCTCCGGCCAATCCTGCACACCCCCGGCACACTTTACTACTACCTTCTTTGTTTGTTACTAGTTTTGCCAAACCATTTGGGACTATATAGTCACCCTCACAGGTTTCCAGGCATGGAGTCACATCAATTCATATCTTTGTTTCATTTTCCCCCTTTCACTGGGGTCTTATTTTCCCTCTCCTTTAATTGCTTGGCAAAGTATTTAGAAGGACACTCAACAAGGAAGGTCCCAGTGTGTATCTTTGTCTTATCCTGATTTTAAAGACAATGCTTTTGGGTTTTGCTACTGAATGGAATTGAGAGTTTAGGTTGGAAATTGCTTTACTTGGATTCAAATCCCAGCTCTTTTTCTGACCTGATATGTGGCTTGGGACAAATTCCTTAACAGTTTTAAACCTGGAGTTCCCCATCTGTTAGGTGGGAATGTCAATATTGCACAACTCTGTGTTTTCTTTCTTTCTTTTTCCCCCTTATTCGCTGTCAAGTATCAAAGTCACTGTTATGTTCTTTTCACTGTATAAATTTGGAAGTTTCTTGTATTGGTACTGGCTTCAAACAATGCAAATATCAGGATCTCATATTTGTTTGAAAGCAGGAGAGAATGTTGGTTTGGCAGTGTGCATGGTAACACTCAAGAATTTTCATAATTGTTTTGCTTTCGTTCATCTCTCTAGATTTTGTTTTAACCCCTTATCAAGTCAAGTTTTGCCATTTTTATTTTCCTGGAAAATCATCTATTTAAGTTTTTGAAAGCAGTTTTTTTAAAAGGCAGAGCGTCTCTTCCTGGAACCACAGTTGCCAACCTGGTGATCAGGACACAGACCTTTCGTGCTCCTGCTGAGTATTCGCTTGGGAGTAACAAATACTTTTTAGCAAGTAGGGGAATTCACAAATGAGGAATGCGTGAATTATGAGGATGAATTGTATCTGTGCACTGATTTTCTAACACATCACGATTTTTGTGTCTATAATCACGAGGACTGTTGGTCCGCAGTTTTCTTGCAATGCCCTTACCAGGTTTGGTGTCAGGTGGTCGTAGCCTCACGTGAAGTGAGGACGTGTATCTTCTTCCTACTCCATTTTCTGGGAGAATTTCTGCACGATTTGCTTTGTTTCTTCCCTAAATATCTGGTAGAATGCCCCATTGAAGTCATCCTGACCTGGACTTAACTTTGTGGGAGGGATTTGTGTGTGTGTGTGTGTGTGTGTGTGTGTGTGTGTGTGTGTGTGTGTGTGGCGAGGCGGGGGTGCCGTGTTATTTATCACCTTCTTTTAAAATAAACATTTTAATTTTGAACAGTGTTAGAGTGACAGAAATCTTGCAAAAGTAGTAGCAGGAGTTCCCATAAACCTCACACCCGGTTTCCCCTGTTATAATATCTTACGTTATTATGGTTCACTTGCCACAATTAATGAACAAGTATTGATAAGTTATTAACAAGTGAAGTCCATTCTTTGCTCCTATTTCCTTCATTTTTACCTAATGTCGTTTTTTTAGTGCCCCAGAATCCCATCTAAGATATGAAAGAAGGAGGGAAGGATTTTAACTATTACGCAATAAATGTCTGTAATAGATACAAACCTTTTTTTTTTTTTTTAGAGAGAGAGAGCATGAATGAGGGTACAGGGAGAGAGAATCCCAAGTAGACTCCACACCCAGCATGGAGCATGACACCCAGCTTGATCTCACAACCTTGAGATCATGACCTGAGCCAAAATCGAGAGTTAGGTGTTCAACCGACTGAGCCCCTCAGGCGCCCTGATGCAGAGCTATTCAGATATCTCCTTGAGTGAATTCAGGGGTTCATGTCTTTCAATAAATCTGTCCATTCATCTAAGTTGTTGAATTTATTGGGATAGGGTGATTCCTAGCATTCCCTTACAGGGTATTATTATCTTTGGACCTGTGCTGATAGGACATCTCTCCTTCCTGTTATTGGTAACTTCTATCATCTTTCTTATCTGATCAGCAAGATTCAAGGTTTAGCAATGTCGATTTTCTCAAAGAAAGAGCTTTTCATTTTGCTGATTTTCTCTCTTATTTTCCTAGTTTCCATTTACATTTTTTTAATTATTATTTCTTTTCTTTTGCTTATGTTTTGGTTCCTGTGCCCTACTTTTTCTGGTTTCTTATGGTGGAATCTGGGATAACATTTGCAACCTTTTTCCCCCCTAATATATGTACTGAATACTACAAATGTCCTTCTAACTATGGCTTTAGCATCGTCCCACAAATTCTGATATGCTGAGTTTTATTCTCAATCAGTTTAAAATACTCTCTGGTTTTCCTTTTGCCTTCTTCTGTGAATCATAGATTATTTAAAAGTGTGGTATTTAGTTTCCAAAGGTTTCGTGGTTTTCCAGATGTTTTTCTTTTGTCGATTTTAATTTAATTCCATGGTGATCTAAGAACATATTTTTGCATAAGGTTGAATCTTTTTTCCTCTTTAATGTCTTCTTTTTTTCACACAGGTGCTTATGTTCTCTTTATTTTATTTTGCTTTATTATATTTTTTGAGTATAGCTGACACACAGTGTTACGTTAGTGTCAGGTATCCTACTCAGTGATTTGACAAATTTATACATTATGATAGGCTCACTGCAAGTGTAACTGCTTTTTATTTTGATGTAGTCCCAACAGTTTATTTTTGCTTTTATTTCCCTTGCTTTTGCAGACATATCTGGAAAAATACTGGTATGGCCGATGTCAGGGAAGTCACTGCCTGTGCTCTTTTATAAGAGTTTTATAGTTTCAGGGCGCCTGGGTGGCTCAGTGGGTTAAAGCCAAGCCTCTGCCTTTGGCTCAGGTCATGATCTCAGCATCCTGGGATCGAGCCCCGCATCAGGCTCTCTGCTCAGCCAGGGAGCCTGCTTCCCCCTCTCTCTGCCTGCCTCTCTGCCTACTTGTGATCTCTCTCTCTCACTGTCAAATAAATAAATAAAATCTTTAAAAAAAATATTTTTATGGTTTCAGGTCTCACATTTAGGTTTTCCATCCATTTTGAGTTTGTTTTTGTGTGTGGTACCGATAAGTGGTCCAGTTTTCCCAGCATGACTGACTTTTTCCCACTGTATGTTCTCGCCTCCTTTGTTGTAGGTTAATTGACTGTGTGAGGGTGAGTTTATGTCTGGGTGCTGTGTTGTGATGCATTGGTCTGTGTGTGTATTTTATGCCCGCACCAGACTGTTGTGATGACTGCAGCTTTGTTGTCTACCTTGAAGTCTGGCAGGATGATACCTCCAGCTTTGTTCTTCTTTCTCAGGATCGCTTTGGCTGCTCCGGGGTGGCTTTCCCTTTGTTACCAAGTCTCTCTTTCTCGGTTCTCTGTCTCCAGTTGTTCGCCAGCTGTCAGTCAGCCCTCAGCTCCTCAGGAGGAACTGTCCTATGAGCAGGTGTGACGTGCCAGGTTCTGGGGAGGACCTGAGTTCAGGGTTGTTCTGTGTCACCATCTGGCACCAGAACTCCCTTCCCTTTCATTTCTTTGACGTTTTAGATTGCAATCATCTGAATTTTTTTCTTATGCTCAGAACAGTTCTTATCTTGAAATATATTTCTTTATATTAAAAAGCAAGTGGCCTTTATTCATGATGTTAGATTTATTTTTTCCAGCTTTAATATATACCTCCAGCTGCGGTGTGACTGACAACTGAAATGTATTCTTCCTTTCCGTATTTACCACCCCCTTTCTCCCTCTCTCTCTGTCCCTTTCTCTCTCTCTCTCTCTCAGGAGAGTAGCAATGATGAATGTTAGTATTTATGTCCAGATGTGACATTCAACATGCTTGGCTCAAAAAAAAAAATTGGAAAGAGGGAAATTTCCTTCTATAATTCTTTTCATGAGTGTACTTGCCAGATCCTGGTGAGTAAGGCCGGTCAGATGGAATCTTCAGGTCTGTCTCTGTGCAATACTTTTGCAGACTTTCTGCTGAGTCATCTGCCCTCAGGGCTGTGTTCCCACCTCAGGAATCCTGTGGGGCGGGCCTGGCCAGCAGCAGCCTCGGGGAGGGAAGCACCTGCCCTCAGGGTCCTTGCCTGCCTGGGTGCCTGCGTTTCCTCGGACAGGGACAGCTAGGAGTGCGGCTGGCCTCCTGACACTGCGTCTTCTCGTTAACGTTAAGTCAACAGGGATCAATTCATCCAAACCCTCTTTTACCCTCTTTCTTGTCCAATTTTCTCCTTAGACCCTTTTCTCCCCACCTTTTCCCTGTTGGCTCGTTCCTTTGAGAGCGTGACACAGACGTAATTACTCCTGGGGGCAGTTACGTGTGGATGCACATACCAGCGTACGAATCCTGGTACCCTCACCCTCTCCTCCGTGGACCACGCACTTTCTGTTTTACACAGTTTTCCTGGATCCTGCCCCATCCCCCCAAGTTCCCTTTGACAAATGTCTCACCTTCATCTTCACATCATGCCTTAGGTCGCAAACTTTTATTTGCTGTCCTTAGGTTCATAGTGTACTCCAGAGAATCTTCAGGTTGTCAAAAGTCTACTTGTGAAACAATGCCTTTCATGGGGTCAGTGGGAGAGGACAGAATATTCCAGATACGAAGTATATAGATCTTTTCTCTTGAAGAATTTGTGTTGACCTCTTATATAGAAAGTTTTTACTATTTTTATTGGTATACATGGGATCAGAGGATGGCTTGCAAAATGACAAAAATAATTCTCCTTCAAGGACACGGTCAGCACTTGCCTAACCCGTTAGTGGGTTAAGCAGCAAGATGACAAATGCGACTTGATAGTTAGTGGAGGAAAGCCTATGGAATGAGTTAGATGAGGAGAAGAGGTTAATGCCCTACAATGAGACCAATGGAGCTGTAACTTTTGAAATTTTCTGTAAAAACAAAACAAAACAAAAATAACAACAAACCCAGCTTTAAAGAGGGGTGATTGACATCAAATACATATTTAGAATGTACCTTTAGGATTCTGTTGACATATCTATCACCTATGAAACCATCACTGTAGTCAAGATAACAATCACTCACATCATCCCCAAATGCTCTGTAATCTTTTAATGGGAAATCTATTGAGACTGTGCACTAAGCCCAAGGAAGTGGTTTTCCTGGGTGGTTTTCAAGCTGACCTTGTGCAGCTCTTCCTGTACTCTTTGGCCACTGTAACCCTGCTTTTGAGAAATGCCCGTTCAATTTTTGGCCTATTTTTTAAAAATAGGGGTTTTTTTTGGTCCTCCAATTCCCCCAGGCACGCCAGATGGTTGTGTTTTGTATTTTATACGAAGTCTGTAGTTACTTGCGAGACTTTCCGTGTGTTGGGCATTCATGCCACCATATTGGAAGCAGAATTTCCCACTCCCCGGCCCTGTAGTGATTTAGATAAACCCTACATTCAAGAGATACATTGTTTCATTTCTAAGTAGAAAAGTTGCAAACAAAGCATAGTTTTTCCTTCTGGTCAATTATAACATCAGTGATTTTTTTTTCCAGAAAATATTGGAACACAGCTTTCTCCATATTCTTTCATTATATTTTGAATTTTATTTATATATTAATTGGTTAATCACTAGTAATTTAAATAACTCATTGTTTGAATCCAATCATTGACAAAAATAATGCATGTTTAGAAATATCCAAATCGAGGGGCACCTGGGTGGCTCAGTCAGTCAAGCATCTCCTTCGTCTCAGGTCATGATCCCAGAGTCCTGGGATCAAGTTCCACGTCGGGCTCCCTGCTTCTCTCTCTTCCCCTCTCCCCTGCTTGTGTGCTCTCGCTCTCTCTCAAATAAATAAATAAAATCTTAAAAAAAGAGAAATTTCCAAATTGATAAAAAACAGATTCTTTCTCACAGGATCTCCTTTAACATGTTTACCTAAACATTGTTTTATTGGGCAAATGACTTAACTTGTTTAGAGATTGTTTTAAGTACTTACACAGTTTAATTCATAAAGGCTAAACCTTGTCTCCACAACCCTAGATACATTAATTTGTGTAATAACCTTTTCTCTATCTACACTACCAACCCCAAAACTCTGTTATAAGCAAAATCTAAATGATCGTCAGGTTCTGAATTACAGGGATCCAAATTCAGGAGTGTGGCAGACTGGAGCCCTCAGACCAGCCGTCTTCGTCCCCCACGTGTGGTGCGCGTTGGGACGCTGTTGGGCCCGGTGCTGGTCTGACAGCACGCGTACTCACACCTCCCTGCTGAGGATTCCTCTTCCTGTGCGCTACTGTTAAATGAAAGCCCTGAATGAATTTGAGAAGCCAAGTCTGTGTGTTTGCCCTTTTCAAGGGTGTAGTTTTGCTCAGGGAATACTAGTTTCTTTGATTGCAGTGCCCACCCAGGGACTAAACAGAAGGAAACTCTGGAAATATATTCTTAACTCGGGGTTTCGAATGTATACTCTTACTGCTATGAGCCAGGTCCTGACACAGACCAGAAAGAGAAGGATTTTACATTCTTTGGCCTCTGATTTCAGCTGAGCAAGAAGGTGAGGGGTCTTAATGGTTTCCCCTGGGGTCGTCTAAGCTCCTGTTTTGCATGAAATCATTTCTGTTGGTGAATGATTATAATGGGCTCACTGCCGTGTGGGGTTGACATCTATCAACAAGCTTTGTTTCCGTGCTCTAATTATTTATCGTATTAATGGGGTCCAGCCACCCTGTGGTGCTCGGGGCCCCCATGATGGACGTGAGACCCATACATGGACCCATGGACCCAGCCGGAGGTGGAGAGGTCATGTATGAGCTCACGATGTTGGGAAACGGCTCCCAGAGAGAGCTGCGTAAATGATAAGAAATTTCTGAAATGCAAACTTTTCACCAACCATCCCACCAAATAAATGCAGCACATTAACACTTTTTGATTCTTTGACTTTTTTTTTTAAGTTTTATTTATTTGAGAGAGAGAGAGAGAGATTAGCAAGAGCAGGGTTAGGTGCAGAGGGAGAGGGAGAAACATGCTCCTGGCTGAGCAGGAAGCCCGACATGGGGCTCAATCCTAGGACCCTGGGATCATGACCTTGAGCTGAAAGCAGATGCTTAACCTACTAAGCCACCCAGGCATCCCTGGTCCTTGAGTTTTTTGTGCGGGATTTTTTGTGATGTAAAATGTTGATTGTAGGCTGTTTGGAAAGTGCCACGAGGTATAAGGAAGGATGCTGTAGCGAACCGTGCCCCGGCGCATGACACCAGGGACCCAAGTTTGCCTTCCCACAGCCGCTGGATGGTGGCCCCGCCAGGCACCTATGTGCAGGGGCGATGGGCAGGAAGGCTGTAACAATTTTCTGACTATGAGCAGAACAAAGGTTGGGATGGTCTGCGGCAGACACCCATGTCCTCGCCAGCCCGGAGGTCAGATGGAGCCGTGGAGGGCGGTCCTTCACTCGGGGCGGGGCGCCTTCACCTGTGCAGGACACACCTTGACGTGGGCTGCCTCATTTCCTGACTTGCTTCGGGTCTGTCCTCAGGAACGAGTCCCCACAGCCCCTGGACAGGACACGACCCCTGATATTGTCCCCTGCACCACCCCAGAAAAGGGGGCTGCAGCCCCTGGTCCTGGTGAGCCAAGCTTCAGAGCGGGGCTGGGGGCTTACCGAAGGGGGGGTGCATCCGCCCATCCTATCCCACCCCCAGCAGGCCCAGAGTTCTCCTCCCCCAGCCAAAGTGAGGCACAGCCCCATCTGACCTCTGGGCTGGCGAGGCGAGGACATGGGTGTCTGCCGTGGACCATCCCATCCTTTGTTCTGCTCATAGACAGAAAATTGTTACAGTTCTGTTATAAAGCTATAATACTTAACATATAATTTTGTATCCTCTTATTTTGAGGTTACGGTTTTGGTTTTATACTGCTTTTTTCTGTTCGAAATTCTCTATGACAAGCATGCATTGCTTTTATAATCAATAAAATTCATGCTCTTTTAAAAGAGGAGGTTGATGACTTGCAGGGTGTCTGTCCACATAGCACCTCAGGGAGCAGGTGGTGGGAGGGGGCGGGGAAGGGGGT
>LNAC01000454.1:676409-727655 GCA_002007465.1 Ailurus styani | reverse complement strand
GGGAGGGGGCGGGGAAGGGGGTGGGTGGCAGGTGAGTGGTTCATTCTGGGGCCACGGGATGCTAGCCTGTCTGCAGGAGATCCGACTCATTTTTATTATTATTATATTTAAAAATTATCCCTCATTTTTATTGTTTTATGGACCAACTATAGCTTTTACCCTCTTTTTCCCTCTCATTAACTTCTTCAAGGTGTGAAACCGAGGACGTCGGCAGGGCAGGGGACAGGCCACCACCAGTGCCTCGAGCGGCCAACAGTCACCAACCCGACTGAGCACAAGGAGCCTGGCGTCCACAGTCTGCTGGGGGCTGAGGATTCCTCCCCTGCTCCTGAGATCCCTGCTCTCTCGCCGGGCGCAGCCGAAGCACTCAGCTCCGTGCGGCCAGTTGGAAGCATCAGCGGCCCACGGTCCTCAGCCAGCAGAGATCACCCTGAGGCTTTCTGGAGCCTCCTCATCTGTCTGGGGTCCCCGTCCCTGCGAAGCCCCGCGCCCCGCCGCCCCTGCAGGCTCCCGCGCTCTGTCCGGGCTGGTGCCAGTGCAGCCGGACTCCTAGCCAGGCCGAGAGGAGTGTGCCCTTCCCTTCCAGCCCTACCTCCCGTCCTGCTGACTTGTTCCTCATGCGGCAGCCCTCGTTTATTCTGTCGCCGCTTTGAACTGTCTTCCCGAGGGGACAAAACGCACATTTGTCCTGGGTGCACGGACACAGTCTTGCGAAGATGTGGTCCTCCACCAGCTGCTCTGCAGAGTCAATGCAACCCCAAAAGAATGTCCCACAGGCTTTTGGATGTTTGATAACTGACTCTAAAAGCCCCGCAGAAGGGCAAAACGCCTGCAAGAGCCGAGGTAAGGGTCAAACCTAAGAACTGCTTTGGAGGGACACCATGATCTGATTTCCTGATGAGACAGTTTCCAGGAATCAAGGCAGTGCACATTTTTGGAAACTATGGACAAAAAAGATATGTGGAATGGAACGGGCCCTGGGCTAGAGTCGCACTATAGGGGCAGCTGATTCTGACCAAATCTCGAAGGCACTTGACTGGAGGAGTAATAGCCTCTAGTCACAGTCGGACATTCCTCCTCTAAAACACGGCATTATTGTCTTTTACACATGGTTCATTTTACATAGTGAAGTCGTGCCGGGGATGTGGGCTGCAGGGGCCAGTTGGCCACCACCAGGACTGACACCAAGACCTCGAGTCCTCGGTAGAAACTTGCCAGCGCTGTTCATTCAGTCCGCACAAACAAAGGAGAATCAGAGAGCAATGATCCTAAAACACTGCAGACACGTCTACAGTTTCAAAGTGACTTTTCTCAGAATTTCACATCAGGTGAGATACATATTCGGGGAAAGTGGGGGGTTGGTGGCTTATCAAGACTCAGGGAAGTTTCTGGAATGGGAGGCGGTCCCATGAGGAGGCGAGGCACTGAGGGCAAGCTGGGAGTGTGTTGGCATGACTGCCAGCCGGGAAGCTCACTCTCCCTGGACGTGTCCAGAGGGCCCAGCTCAGAGCGTGGGTGCTGCAGGCTGGAGGGACGGCCTCTCGCACACACTTCCAGCCAGCCTCTTCCTGGCAGAGAAACTGTGTGGCAGGGACGGCCTCAGAATCCTCGCACCCCTCACTCACCAAGCTCACTAGTGGAGTTCAAAAAGAGGTGCTAGGCCCCCCATTTTAGGGAGGAAACTGGTCTCCCCAGAAAACACATCTCATGCCTCCAGGCCAGTCTGCCTCTGGGCGTGGAAGGAAGCCACTGGGCACCTCAGAAGACCCCCCTCTGAGGAAAGCTCGTTCCGATGCTCCTCTGCTAGAGCCCCCGGGCAGGGGTGAGGGAGGTCGGCATGGGCTGAGCCATGAAGACTTAGCCTCTGTGCCAGCTGTTCCTCGGGGGCCCTGAGCACCTGTGCGGGACCCCAGACTCAGCTTAAATTTTGAGGGGAGGGGACGTGAGGGGGTGGGTCCCCGCCCTCCATTATGTCTGCGGAGTTGTTAAAATGAGAGAGATCTCGGAGCGGTCCCGGGAGCAAATATAAACTCTACTCCATGAGTCACCGAAACCAGATTCCCCAGAGGAGGTAGGGAGAGAGGGCGGGGACGAGCCGGAGCGCGGAAGGATGGAGAGTGGTTTCTGCTCGGTGAAGTGGACAAATAGGAGATGGAGGGCCTGAACCATTTTACTAGGGATAATGGGTTGGATTTATGGGGTGGCTTTCTTCTGAAGATCTAAAGCCATTTCCACACCTACTATTTGTTTCTGTTCACAGCAACTTGAGAAGCATGACCCTCTTGTGAAATAAACGTAGAATGCAGAGATGCTGCCTCACGGGAAGGCACAGGGGCTCCCAGACGACGGAGCAGCCCCCGGGCTGGGGGTGGGGACACGCGGTGACCGGTGCTCCCCAGACCTGCTCGCTGCCTCTTCCCGGGCTTCCCGTTCCAGGTACCTTTGCCCATTCTTTTTCCAAAAAACAGATTTTAGTCTAGGGCAGTTTTAGGTTCGTGCAAAACTCAGGAAGGAACAGAGATCTCGTGCCCCCTGCCCACCACGCACAGCCTCCCCCACCATCAGCAGCCCCCCAGAGTGGGTGTTAGTGACAAGTGACTAACCTACTCGGACCCACTGTCATCACCCAGAGCCCACAGCTCACGAGCGGGTTCACTTGGGGACGGGCCTTCTGTGGGTTTGGGCAGGCGTATAAGGCCATGTGTCCACCATGTAGAGTCCCACAGAGTCGTTCCACTGCCCTGAGCGCCCTCAGCTCCCACCCCTCCCCTCCAGGAACCCCTGACTTTTCACCGTCTCCACACTCTCGCCTTCTCCCGAACGGCTCCCACACCGTGTACCCTTTCCAGATGGGCTTCTCTCCCCTAGTAAGCGTCTGTAGACTTCCTCCATGTCTTGTCATGGCCTGAGAGCTTGTTTCTTTCAACACTAATAATCCGTTGTCTAGATGGACCACGGTTTGTCTGTCCGTTCCCTGGCGAAGGACATCATGGTGACTCTTCATGAGTCTGGACGACTATGAACAGAGCTGCGATGAACACCGTGTGGGGACCACTGTGTAGACAGCGGCACTCACCTCCGTGGGGGAGATGCCCGGGACTGATCGCTGGAGCCCTTGGGAAGAGCAGGTTAGCTTTTACCGCTATTTCCATCTCTAGACTCCTAGTTCTTTTTCACAGTGTTTGTGTTGATACAATGTTTATGCTGAAGCGCAGTATCGTAACACGGCACCACGTTCGTTTCGATGTCTGACATGGTGAGTTGACACGTCTGTGTGTTTTAAGAGTAGCTCGGTTGATAAGAAACCACCCGTGTTGCACGTTGGGTTCCCTCCAGCCATGAAGGGGAGTCCCTGTGGCTTCGCTCACTCCGTCTCAGGCCGATGTGTGGCCACAGCAGAGCCGGGACAAGCCCGGAGCGGAGTCACTACCTGCATCTCAGACCTGGGCATGTTTGCAGGGTCCGGGAGAAGGTGTCCTGCGTCCTGGGTCCGCAGTGGGGCTCAGGCTTGCCGCTGAGGCTGCGGGCACAGACGGTCGGTGCTGTTGTTTCGCTCACTTGTTCAAGGGTTGGTAGCAGAGCCCCTGCTCACGAGTCAGCCTCCCGCCGGCCGCTGCAGAGACGACGCGGGTGGTGGCGCCGCCAGAAGCGGGGGGTCAGGGCGTGGATGGTCACCCACGCCTCACAGAGGGCGTCGTCCCCGCTCCGCTCCCGCGGAAATGCGCATCCCGGGCTGTGGGCACAGAAGTGCAGAGACTTAAATTGAAAGCCTGACCATGTGCGACAGTCTACGGGAAAGAGTGTGTGTTTCCTCCCAACCAACAAAGAAGTAGAGAAATAAGTAAGAAGAGAGAGGTTTGGGAATAAAATAATTCAGCAATCTCATCGTCTGTGCAGTGAGCGGGCCTTGCTCGGTTCCAGATTTTAAAAGCCACATGTAAAAAAGCAATTTAGGGATAATCAAGAGAGTTTGAATATCCGCGGGGCATTGGCTAGGGGTGGTGGCGTCCCGTCCAGAGCCTCCGTCCCGGTGCCGCCCACGCAGGTTCGCGCCCGGCCGGCCCCCTGCACAGCGGGAGCAGCAGGGTGGCGGAGACCGCTGCAGCTGGGCTCGGGGTCGCCGCTGTCCTCACGCTGTTGCCTCTGTGTGTCTCTGCTTGACGCCGAAGCTGTTCAGATGCCTTTTAGACGGTGTAGTCTCTACAGCTTTTTAGAGCTGAGGACACGCTGGCAATTCAGAAATCTAATTCTTGCCCGTACCTTCCTCTGTATGAAGCTTTCATGAGAAAGCCCGCAGCAGCTCCAGGAAACACGCACGCACGACCCCAGTGTGTCTGTCCTTCTCTTCTCACACCTGGGCGGAGACTGTGGCCAGAGCGACGCAGACCCGAACCTTGGGAGGGAAGGCAGCAGGTGGGACTCGCCGCGGTGGGTGACGTCATTTCGAGGGGCTCTCGTTGGGGTCTGCGGGGCATGGAAGCCCTTGGTGCTGTTCAGCTGCCAACTGCTGCTCCCCTAGCCTCCCTCCCCAGGGATAGAAAACACAGAACAGTGGTTAAAACGAGAGAAACTTCTCTTCCCTCTGGGGCCTCCTGAGCCGCTGAGGGGCAGGCGTCTGCGACACAGTACTCATGGCCCCACGTGGCAAAAAGGTGGGTGGGACGCACGAATCTGGAAGGTTCCCAGGCGACGAGCCCCCTGCTTACGTCTTCCCTGGGGTCCCTATGGCCGCTCTCGTGGGGGTGGCAGAGACGTGGGCCAGTGCATTGTCAGAATGGGGACGGGTGGGCACGGAGCAGAAGGCGTCATGAAAGGACCACACTTCCCGTCTTCCCACTTGGGGCCCTGCCTTTCAAGCCTGTCCCGACTGCTCTATCAAGTCTTGTGTAAGGTTGCCCACTGGCTGACTTAGAAAACACGGGACGAGAGATACTACGTCTCCCTTTAGCAGAATGGGATTCGAATTCCGCTCTTCCAAGCACGAAGAAAGGAGGAACCCACAGTCTACACTGTTCAGTGACAGAAGTCCTTGATGGGGGTGGGGGAGACGGGCCCCTTGGCCAGCGGGAAAGGCAAGCAAGGGCTTGCATCTTGGCTCCTCCCAAAATGGATTAAGTTGGAAATTTCCGGACAGTCTACTTCCTGCAATTTGGTGACCTAAAAATAGCGTGCACTTTAGCATAAAAAATCCCTTCTGAGACCTACAACTCTCAGGGCTGACGAGGCAGGAGCCATGAGCCTCGGTGTAGGGGGCAAGCCTGGAGTTCGCTGAGGGCCCCTCTCCAGAGGTAAAGGTCCTCCCGGCTCCGGGGGAAGATGCCCAGTGAGGGAGCAGGGAGGTGGAGGTGCTCTGCTCTGTTCTCAAGGCATTAGAGGTCTTTGTTCACTTAAGATGAAATGACAAAGTTAATACATATGCCTGTTGAAAAATTACGAAGTGTAACTAAGAAAAAAATACAGTATTTTCACATAAGGTCTGCTAACTCTGTGTATGAGAGAGAGACTGCACGTGCCACTAGGTATATTCTGCTTTTTTGCTAATGTGTAACTGATTTTAAAGCAAGAACCTGAAGTGATAATTTTCACACCTTAAAGAAAGACTTAAAATAATTGAGATTCTAGAGACAAACCTTGGAAATTCACACTTTGACTCTACTGGGTAATTCGGGAAGCCACGTTTTAGAAGGAATCTCTAGGTATTGTGACAAGGCGAAGCCCAGCACAATGGAAACCCCATTCCTCATTCCAGTGCCTTGGGGGAGGGGGGTCAGTAAGACCTCAGGAGGCGGAGGACAGCTGGCGGGAGTCCATCCTGCTCAGGGCCCCTCCAGCAGGGACCAGGGGCCCTGTTCCCACCCGCCCCGTGCTCCTGGCCCCCCTTCCCAGGGCAGGCTGGCGAGCCCAAGCACCGCGTGTGTGATCCTGTCGTCTCTCTCGGCGCAGACACAGCGAGAGAAGAAGTTCAAAGGCCTCCAGAGAACGAGTGGCAAAGGCAGAGTCAAGCCCAGGCCTGCCTGCACCCCAGGCCCATGCGCAGCCAGAGAATGGGGAGGGGCGGCTGCCACCCCACGCGGGGAAGCAGAGCCCGCTCTGTCGTGTGCGTTCCAGACCAGCACACAGGCTGTCCTTCAGTCACACCGTGCTGCAAAAATGACCTTATAGTCACAGGTAGATCAGCAACATGCCCGGTTAGAGGCACCGACCTGGAAAGCTAGCCACACATTCAACAGCATCTCTGATAAGATGGGGCCCAAGGTCCAAACAACACATTTGGAAAGGAGCCTTTGAAACCCTGCACATGTGGAGGTGAGGCTGGGAGGGAGATGCAACAGCATGCCGGACTGGTTATTCACTCACCACGGCCAGCGCCCAGCCCCTGCTCTGTGTCCACTCTATCCAGGCGCAAGGACAGAGAGGGATAGGGCAGCCTGGCCGACTGGCGGTACCCATGACCAGCACTCCCAGGACCCATGTCCCTGAGAGGCCCCTTCCCCTTGAATGTGGGCTGGACTGCACACCTCCTTTAGTCAGTGCAGTATGGCAGAAATGCTGGATCCCAGACGAGACCCCAAGATTCCCGTTTCTGGGTGGCCAAGCCACCCCGTAAGGAGTATGGTGGTGTCCTGGGTAGACCCCATGGAGAGGCCTGGGATGGCTGGAGGGATATTTCCACAGTGCCCGCCTGCCCACACGCTGGGCGGGACACGGGCCTGTTCTGTCCCGGCCTCCGGCCCCTGGAACACAGCCCAGCAGATCGGAAGCAACCCCCGCCCTGCCCCCAGGTTTCCCGCCCACCTGTGGGACACCACGTTTGCTTCTTCGGTCCTGACTCGCCTCATGGGCCAGCTGTGCCTTGTGGTTGTGGTCCTCAGAGAAGAGCCCTCGCCGCCCCATGCTGCCCCAGGCCAGAGCAGGGATGAGATAGCCTACATCCAGACAAGGCATGCCTGGAAGAGATGGCTTACCCTGGGACCCAGAACCTCGGCCACTCAAGGAGAAGCTTAATCGTTGAAGTTAATTATGAACAAGGTCACCAAGACATCCAGTGCTTAAATACCTTTTTAAAAATTTTTATTTTTATTTGTTTCTTTAATTGAAGTATAGTTGACATAAGTTTCAGGTATGCACAGCAGGGGTCTCTGTATCCTATGAGGTGTCACCGCAAGTATAGCAACCAGATGTCCCATATAGCATGGTCATGGTGCCACCACTGCCCACCCCATGCTGTGCCTGCCATCCCTGTGACGGACCCCTTCCATGACTAGAAATGTAGGCCTCCCCACTCCCCCGGCCCCCACCTGGCACCCATCAGTGTGTTCTCTGTATTTATGGATTTGATTCGGTTTTTTGTTTGTTCATTTGTTTTATTTTTTAGATTCCACATATAAGTGAAATCATGTGGTATTTGTCCTTCTCTGCCTCATTTCACTAAGCATAACCCCCTCTGGGTCTATCCATGTTGTCCCAAATGTCAAGATCTCATTCTTTTTTGTGGCTGAGTAATATTCCTGTATGTGTGTGTGAGTGCATGTGCATGTGCGTGCATGTGCATGCGCGTGCGTGTGTGCGTGCACGTGTGTGTGCATGCGTGTGTGTGCGTGCGTGTGTGGACACACATGCCACTTCTTTTTCCATTCATCTATCGATGGAGCCTTGAGTTGCTCTCGTATCTTGGCTATTGTAAACGGTGCTGCAATAACCATAGGGGTGTGTACATCTTTTTGAATTAGTGTTTTCATTTTCTTGGATAAATATCCAGTAGTGGAATTTTGGATCATATGGTAGCTCTACTTTTCAATTTTTGAGGACCCTCCCTACTGTTCTCCACAGCGGCTGCACCCGTTTGCATCCCCACCGATGGTGCACGAGGTTCCTTTAAATAGTTTTAACAGCAAGAGTGCTGTCTGTGCTGCTGACAGCTGAATTTTCTTTTTGAAAACTGAGGGAAACCTTATCGATTCACAATCCCGGCTGATGGTTAGAATCCCCTGGAAAGCTATTTCCAGAGCATTTAAGGGCTTTTAAAAACACAGGTCCCAGGTCGGTGGTTCTGATGAGCCTCTGTGTTTGAGAGCCCTTGACCTTGGTGGCTTGTTGGGATGTTGTCCCTTAGTTGGTTCCGTGATTCTTTGCTATTTCTTCTGTTTTTCTCACCAACTCAAAATGAGCCCCTATCGACAGCAAATGACAGAGATGGCTTTTCCAGCTGTAAAAGGAAAATTATGGGGAACCTTCTTGTTATCACTCACCTTATATTTGTAACTTGTTAAATTTTCATTGAAAAAAATTGTTCTATACAGGTGCAATTCTTGGTTTTCAGATAATTCAATCTTAATTGTTGCTAAAACTGTTTCTTAATTGTTAGCTGAAGGTTTGAAGAACCGAAAGGAAAGTACTATTCATTTGTATTTAAACATCAAGCATGATTTAGAATTTGCTTTCACAACAAAAACAGCTCATTTTTATGGAGCTGTGGCCGTTACTCGTGGCCAGCCTCTGTGCTGGGTGGGAAGCATTTACTCAGGCTGATAACTGGGGGACCGATCCCGCCTGCTGCGGGGATGGGGGACGAGCCGGGAACACCCATTAGTTCTCTCTTCTGACTTCACGTGCTGACACGAAGCAAGAGGAGAGAAGCCAGACTGTAGAGCTCACGAAGAGGAAGCCCTCTGTGCTCCATGGGAGTCTGGGGGCGACCATATCCCCCTGGGGGGCCTGCTCACTGCCTACTGCACCACAAGCCCAAACAAGCCGAGAGCCCAGTAAATGTTCACCAGGTGAGCGCTGTGGTGCCAGCAGCACTGTGATGTTAAATACAGCCTGCCCAGCGTGCCCAGTGCCCCCGGGCAACCCCTCCCCAGCTCTGTCCCTCCAAATACCCACTGTGCCGATGTCTCTTCCCACACTTGGCTTTGCTGGGAATGCTGGAAATGCGACTGTGCTGTGCGTGCTCTCCCATGTCTGGGTTCTTCTGCTCGGCATCACATCAGGGGTGGTGGTCTATCTCCGCAGACCTCTGCTTGTGCAGACATTCCTCCCTGGGCTGGCAGGGGGCAGGTTCCTCCGTGGGTCTCGTTCCTGGGGCTGGAGGGACCCAGGTCGTCTAGGACCTCGGTCATCCAAGAGGTGTGCGTTCAGCTGCACCGGGTGTTGACAAACAATGTTTCCAAGTGGCTGCATGTATCTGTCCAGGAGTGTGTGAGCATCCATACACTCAATGTCATTCATTGCTCATTGTTGATCCTTCCTATTGATTCGTAGGAGCTCTTTACATATTCTGGATTCGAGCCCTTTGCCGAGTATTTGTATAAACTGCAAATGACTCTTTTATAATCTCCATGTTGTCTTTTGATGGGCAAAGCCTGTACTTGCCGTCGTTTTCTAGTTTGGAGGTTACCCCGACCTTCCCTGGCTTTTGGCCCCCAGACCCTCTGAGGATCTACCAACTTTATCCGTCTTTGCACAACCAGCCAGCAGCTCTGTGGGTTTTCTGTGTCACACATGTGTTTCTATTATCCTGGCTTCTCATCAGGATTCCCTCCCGTCCAGTTTCATCGACTTACAGTTGCTATTCTTTATCTACCTTCTTGGCAGACACACGTGAGCAATCAACTTCACTTTTTCGTCTTTCTTGATGAATACCTTAGGCTGTAGTGCTAGCAATGCACTCCCCACATGCACGCCGATCCCGAACACGCGGCGGGGCTGGGAGACAGCTGTTCCATCAACACACCCTCAGCCTCTGCATGGCCCTGGGCCTGCCTTCTGGGGGGCTCAGTGGCAAAGAGCATTTCTTCCTTTCTCAGGATTTCATGGCAGCGATGCCCACGGATCCCAAATCATCATGTCACGCTCAGGGGAAAACTGAAGCTCCACATGAACACGATGGCTCCTCCAGAAACAGGCCAGGGCTGAGAGATGGGGCCTGGGACCCTGACTCACTGTGGGGGCATCATCGGCTCGTTAGCTGGTAGCAGCCTCTGAGTCTGGGTCCCTGGAGATGTCCCCCCACCTGCCTCCGTCTGATAGAACGTTAGCACAAGATGGGGTGTTAAGAAGGGATGGTGAGCATATACCCCCTAAAATGGAAAACAGGGCCTTGAAGGGATGTTGGTGTGCCCACACTCATAGCAACATTCTTCACAACAGCCAAGAGGTGGGAGCACCCCCAGTGTCTGCTGATGGACAAGCAGGTAAAGTGTGGTCCACACGCACAGTGGAATATCGCTCAGCCCAACAAAGAAAGGACGTCCTGACACCTGCTGCAGCGTGCGTGCACCTTGAGGACACGACCAGCCAGACGCAGAAGGACAAATAGGTGACTGTCTTATAGGACGTCCTCCAAGGAGTCCCATTCATGGAGACAGAAATGATGCTGGTGTTGGGGGCTGGGGACGGGCGCTCTGGGGTTGTTTAGTGCGGACAGAGCTTCAGTTTGGGGAGATAAAAACGCTCTCCTGTTGGATGGTGGTGAGGCTTGCACCGCTCTGTGAATGTGCTCAATGCCAGTGAGTCGTGTACTTGAAACTCATTAAGATCACAAAGTTTATGTTGTCTGCGTTTTGCCACAAATGTTTATAAACATTTTTAACGAGGCTGGAAGAGCTGGCTGTGTGCTCCCACCTTCAGCCCCGTGTGGATGTTCGCTGCCGTCTCAGGGAAGGGCCCGGGGTCGCTGGCGGCAGGGCCGCGGATGGGGGGCTGTCCTGCGGGGCTGGGACTGTGAGCTGGCTCGGCGTGGTCCTGCCCACGTGCTCCTGGGCACGGCCGAGGCTGCCACTGGTGGTCGCACCGCGGCAGCGACATCTCCAGTACCTGAGGGAGCCTGAAGCTCGGGGCTCCGCAGAGGCCACCCGCAGCCGCTTCCACAACTGGAGGAATGTGTGTGCAGAACGGAGCCGGCCATCTCCAGAGGCCATCAGTCCCTCAGACGTGACCGTTTGTCCCCGCACCGTCACCTCACCAGCCCCTGTCTCTCTGTTGTCTGGGACTCAGAAGCTTGTGGAGTCTGGGCCGCCCAAAGCCCACAGATTTCCTAGAGCCTGTTTGGATCTCTGGAACATTCCAGGGCCGTCCCAGGTTGGATATGCTCTGAAAAGTCTGACACCTTCATCGGAGGTGTTCGACCGACTGCAAGCCCCGTGGTAGGTGTCTGGCCAGTGCCGCCAGCCAGGAAAGCAGGTGTGAGGGGCTGGGGTCAGCCGAGTCCCGCGTTGTGGGGGGAGAAAGGCCGGCGAGCGTGCGGACCCCTCTCAGGGTGCAAAGTGGCAGACAGACGGCTCTGAGAGAAGGCGCCCCGGGCAGAGGGCTGCTCCTCCCTCCCTGGAGGGGAGAAATCACAGCCCCAGGCCGGCACAGCGCAGGAGGGGCCAGGCTGACACCCCCAGCCACTGCTGGACATCCCACGGGGGCGGCCCTGCCCACACACCCGGCCCTGCTGCGGGGACCCCGGTCACCTCCTGTGGGTGGCACGTCCCGTAATGAGGCAGGCCCACATGGATTCTAAGTTGAACATCTTCTCTCAAATGGAAGCCGTCTCCAGAGATCTGCACATGTCTGCCTTCGAAGAGACCAAAGACCAAGATGGGAAACTGGCTGATGATGTCTGTCCCGGAGAGACGCCGTGAGGATTCCGAAGTGTGTGTGGGAGCCAGGCCCCCGATGGCATAGCCTGGCACCCGACCCCCTCGGAGGCAAGAGAAGCATGTCTTCTCAATGGTTCATAACGACCGCGTGTGTAACGGCATCGTTGACCTTCATCTCTCTCATGCACACAAACACACACCACACACATACACACGAGACAGAGGCACACACACCATACACATACACACCACACATGTGTACACACATGCAAACACACACACACACACACACACACACGGAAGATTTAGAACTTGACCAACAAAAGGGAGTCCAGTGGAAATGTACAAATTCCCAAGCAATTCTCAGCAGCTACGCCGGAACCCCCACACCACCTGAAGATCCACTCTCTTGTGGTGTTTTGTTGTGATCAGAACACGATGGTGAGGACGGTGGTGGTGTGTAAGATGCAAACTCTGATGATGCTCTTTTATCAAAAACAAAGCAACGTCAAGACCCCAGAGACTCTGTGAAATTCAGCTACTTCATGAAAGCGCTGCCTTCCCTGGTTTCATTGTTCACAGTTGCTTCTGACACTGAGACCCCGTGGGTGCCAAGAACGGCGCGGGCGAGGCCCTGTGCAGAGCCCTCTGCAGCCTGTCCCGGGGGGCCCACAGCCCTGCACGTGGACAGAGCTCCCAGGTCTGCACACCTGCTCTGAGTAACAATGGCAGAGGCACTGAATTCCGCCAAGTGACCCTGGGCGGGTGGCCCCCCGTCATCTAAGCCCTTCCAGATGTCCTGATGAGAACGGATGGGGTCACAGCATCCCCAGGAGGTCTGAGGAGCCACACACGCAGGTCCAATTCAGTGGCCAAGGGGAGGGCCTGGGAGGCTATCTGTGAGCACGTCTCCAACAGCGATGAGCGCACCGGCAGAAGGAAGGGGATGCGGGACACAGGAAAGCATGTCGGCCCCTGCCACCCAGGCCCACGTCGGAGTTTTCGAGGCGCTGCAGCAAGGCACCCCAGGCTGGGGGAGAGGCCGAGACAACAGAAAGCCATCGCCCCCCCCCCCAATTCCGGAGGCAGGAGGTACTGGGTCCAGGTGCCACACCGACCGCGCTGGCTCCCTCTGAGCCGGGAGGGAGGCTCTGGTCCGGGCACTCCCGTGGCTTGCAGCCGGTGGTCTTCTGCTCACATGGCATCCTCCCCGAGTGTGCGTCCATGTCCACACTTCCCTTTTCTGTAAGGACACCGCTCATATTGGATTAGGACCCACTTTGATGACCTCTTCTTAACTTGATTGCTTCTGCAAAGACCCTGTGTCCAAATAGTGGCTTGTTCTCCAGTGCTGGAGGTTAGGACTTCAGCATACGAATTTTGGGGTGGGGACAGACACGATTCAGCCCATAAACACGCAGAAAGGAGGGTCGGGGCAGCCCAGAGACAGTGCCTGGCCTGAGTGCTGGGAACCTCTGGAGCGCCCCCAGCAGCTCCTCTGGGAGCCTGCATGGCCAGACCCCTCCTTTCTCCATGGCTTGGGGCGGGGCGGGGGGGGCCACAAAGGAGCCACAGTGCTCACTGGAGTGGGAGGCTGGACATGACCTCGTCTGTGGCCAGCTCTGATCTTTGAGGTTTCCCTGGAGAGCATCACAAGCTGGGAAGTTCACGGGCAGGAGCCGGGTAGGTTCCTAGCACCCAAGAAAGCAAAGGGCCTGTTTCCGTCTCGAGAGACTTTGGGGCTCCCTGGCCAGGCCCCCTCTGCTTCTGCTCTCCTCTCTCACATGAACGTCACCACCTGCCCCCCGGGGAAATTTGAGAACAAACCGAAACCTCCATCTTTTGACCAACTGTCTCACTCGAACCCAATCTAGTAAATGTAATGAAATGGGTGTTTTCAGTCTCGCACCTCAGGTCATAGGACGGAACTCTCTGAGATCCCGAGTACCTGGTTCCCTGGAAGGACTGGAAATGAACGTTTCATCTCAAGGAAACATGATGAGGTGTGGCTTGTTTGGTTTGTTGTAAGTGCCTGTGACACCTCAAGTCTGGATAATCTCCTGAACGAACCTACAGGGCCAGGAACCTACAGGGATCTTGTCCGTGAACTTTCCAGGCGAATGAAGATGTAGAAAAAGAGCCTCCCCCCCCCCCATTTTTAGCTCCGCTGACTCCTTGTCCCTGGGCGCATTCTGTCGCTGTGGAGATTCCCTCTCCCACTCTCCTTTGTTCCGTGTGGATTTACTGCATGTCCTTAACGTGCTCTAATTTCGGACCCTCGTTCATCCTCGTACTCGCGCCCCCCTTATGTTTCCTTGTTCTGGCCACACACTGGTCATGCGAGTCCAGAGCAAGGAGGGTGTTTTCTTTTCTTCTTGGCGTCCCACGGTGTGTCCGCCTCACTGGGCTGCAGACACGGGTGTGTGGTGGCGCGGGGGCCCCTCCAGACGCGAGCGGGCCTGCAGCCCCGGGAGACGCTGTCCACACCGCACCTCGCCCTGCTGGCCGGCGCTGCCCGTCCCGGGGCTGGCGCAGGTCTGCGTCCGCTTCTCTGCCCTGACCGTGGGCGCGTGCCTGCTCACCGGCGGCACCCCGGCTCGCGTGGGAGTGTGGCAGAGGACACGCCACCTGCAGGCTTCTGCCGGCTTCCCTCTGATCCCTGACTCAGAGCCTCCAGCAGGCGAGCTCCTTGTCCCTTGCCCTCAGCCATTTCACTCCTTCCTCTTTTTCTCTCCCTGATTGTTTGCAGAGAACAGATTTCTTCATCTTCAGGAATGTCAGGCTAATCCTCCAAAACTGGACATTTTCCATTAATCACGAACACAAGGCCAGGCTGTGCTCCCCACGTGTGTTTCTCTTCCTGCTCTGTTTGCTGGGCCCACGGGGTTAACCATGTGTGTGCTGGTTTAGCGCCCAGTGGGGGCGGGGAAGGCTGGCCCCAGGCTGCTGACTCAGCACCGTGGCCTCCCGGCCCTCGTGGTGCTGGACAGGAGCTGGTGTCACACGTGGGATGACCGGATGGGGGGCAACATGGCAGCGGCCCAGGCCAGTACGTCGCCGCTGCGTTGAAGGGTAGGCTCACCCAGTCAGGGTCCAGACGTGATCAGTGTCTGGGAGACCCGCTTCCACGTCTGTAAGGCATCTGGGATGGGAGCGCCCATGGGACCTCGGTGGGTTAGTGTCCATGTGGCCACTCCCGTCCGCTCGGCAGTTGTGCCGCACAGAAAGCCAGCCACAGCCAGAAGCCACGGGACTGAGTCCCCACGTGAACACGACTATCACGTGTTGACACCCAGAAGCAATACTAAAAGCCTGATGTCGGTGATTTAGCGGGCGCATTGGCCTCCCTTTGGTTCAGAAAGTAAGAGCTGGAAAGGATGGCCACAGGGCTGCAGAAGGCTCCAGCCAGCTCTGCCATGGACTGGCTGCCACCAGGGCCTGGAAAGCCAGGCGACCCCATGTCGATGGTCAGGTGAGAGGGTCGGACGGCTCGGTGTCTCCTGGGGCCTCACGGCTGAGTCCCTGCCCTGTGGAGCGGCAGGCGTGCGCTTCTGCCAAACCCTCCCCAGGGGATGCCTTTCCCTGTCCTCTGACAAACCCCAGCCAGGTGCCCTTGTGGCCCCTTCTGGGGCTGATGGACTATTTGGGGGGTACCCCACATATTTTTGAGCACGAGAGCCCCTGCATATTTGAGTTTACAAAGAATGTTCACACAAGTCATCTCATTCTTGGGGGAAGTGAGACCCCTGGTTTGTTGACATAGACATGGAGCGTCCCGTGCCCACCGCTGGAGGGGGGGGGCTTCTCTGGTGGGTGCTCGGGTTCTCCCCCTTTCCTGACCGCAGCACCAACACCCTGCCTTCAAAAAGTGGAGAAAACCACGTTCGAGCTCCATCAACCTAGATTTTAATTTTTATTCCAGGTTGAAGCCCGTTCATGTCAAGGCCAAAAGCATCTTAGTTAATAAATCTCTTAAACTTAAGCTAAATAAAATCAAGTTCCCTTTGGCAAAATGTGCTTTAGGGACGTTCTCGGTGGGCCTGGACTGGCCAGCTGAGCTGCGCATTCCGTGGGGGACAGTCTTCACCGGACAACCTGGAGGAGAGCAGAGGCCGCCGGCACTGGGGACTCAGGCCAGGGATTTATCTGAGCCTGTAAGCACCCCCAACCCTTCCTCTGCCGGCACCCCCTCCAAGCAGCCTCATTCCCAGCTGGGGAGAGGGGGGCCGGCCGGTGGGCTCCGCGTCTATTTCGTGTGTTGTCTGTGAAGATGAGACTGTTATTTAGCAAACCCCACCTTCCGTAACCGCCTCTAGAGACTCGGGCTCCTCTCCACATGTGCTCCCCTCCCAGCTCAGCTCTCCTCCCGGGTGGAGGCAGGCGAACAGCGGTGAGGAGGAGTCTCTCCGTCAGCAGACACTCACCAGCAGCGCCAACCCTGTCTGCCCCCAGATGTCCCTCGGGCCCTGCAGGGCCGCTGTGCAGCATCCTTCCCGGGGACATCTGATGGCAGTTCCAGGCTTGCCCGGAGGCTTCCCCCTTCGAGGGGGAAAGAGCCCAGCTGTGGACGATGCCGACGTGAGCTGAGTGCTGTGCCCGCGGGAAGCTGCCCACACCGCGTCCCCCAGGGGAGCAGCCGCCGCTGGCCCTGGGTCTGTCTCCTGTCGAGCAGGGGGCACTGGGACACGCGTGTCCGAGGGGCATCTCCTTCTGTTTGGTTCTCACCCAACACTGATCTCACGGGCAGCGGCTGAAGCCGTGCCATCTATGGACCCCTAAGGTGGTGAATCACACAAGCCCACTCTCAGAAGGAAATGTCAGCAGGGCCAACAGTAGAAATAAAAACTGCTCATTCAGAGTGTGGCTGAATCAGGGGTGTGTTTGGGGATGAAAAGAGTAGAGGCTGATAATGGGGTGTGCAGAGGACAGATGTGTGCAGCGGACAGATGTGTGCAGCGGACAGATGTGTGCAGAGGACAGGTGTGTGCAAGAGGACTTGTATGTGCAGAGGACAGCTATGTGTAGGGGATGGGTGTGTGCAGCGGACAGGTGTGCAGAGCGTGGTGGTGGGCTGTGGGGGGTGGGGGGGACAGGCCGTAGCACGTTGTAGCGTTTGATGTGAGACAGGGCACAGAATGAAGGCTTTCTGTGGTTCTCCCGAAACTCATACAGTCATTTCATGTCTCCATAAACATGAAAACCCTCACATAAAAACTTTCCCTAATTAATTACAAGAAGCCTCTAACCGGCAGGGGAGGTTTTATGGCAGCAACAATGGGAAATGCTTTGGGGGCACGTTATTCCCCCACAACTGTGAAAACTGTAAACGCACTGGTCCCAGCTGCTCTTAGGGAGGCTTGTCACGAGTCTGCCTCATCCCAAGGGGTGCCTCCTGAGGGGAGGCAGTGGACGGGGAGAGAGAGAGAGAAATTGGCCCCTTTAAGAAGTTTCTGGCAGAAATTTTGGTTTATAACTAAGTGGCTCCATTGGGAAAACCAATGTCTCCGAGGAAACACTGGTGGGGAGCCCGGGACGTGGGTGAGTGGGGGAATTCGGGGACCTGCAGCCCCGGGGTGTGCGCGGTGCCATCCCCTGCCTGGGTGTGGATGCACCTGGGGCCTGCTTACCCCCAGGAGAGCCCAGCGCAAGGGGCGGGCGTGAGCCAACAAGGCTACGTCATTCTGCATGGGAGACACGCAGGCTCCAGCCGTGAGGAGCCAACTTCTGCCCACAACCATGGGAGCATGGCAGGGGCCCCCAAGCTTCAGAGGAACACAGCCTGACAGGGACTTGCTCACAGCCCTGTGAGCTCCTGAACTTGGAACTCAGTCCAGCCGAGTAGGACTCCTGACTCACCGATGCTCTGAGATCATGCATGGTGGATATTTTTTTTGTCTTAAAAACAACTGCATTGTAATATATTTCACATACATACAACTCATCCGTTATAACTCAGTGCATTTTAGTGTATTCATAGGGTTATACAATCATCCTAGAGCCTTCTAGAACATTGTGATCCCTCCTGGAAGAACCCTCAGACCCATTAGCTATCACCCTATATACCCCCTCAACTGGCCCTAAGAAGCCATTGATCTAGTTTCTATCTCTCCATGTTTGTCTATCTTGGACACTTTATATATATGGAATCATATCATATGAGGTCTTCAGTGACTTGTTATCTTCACATGACCTGTATCATTTCAGTATTGTAAGATTTCTTTATGTATTCTAGATACAAGTCCCCAGCAGATATGGGATTTTCAATAACTTCTCCCATCCTGTCGATTGTCTTTTCGCCTCTTTGATGTACATTTGCTGCACAAAAGTTTTTAATTTTAATGAAGTCTAATTTATCTCTCTTTTTCTTTTGTCACTTGTGCCTTTGGTGTCATTATCTAAGAAACCATTGCCTAGGCTAACATCATGAAAAGTTACTCCCGTATTTTCTTCTACGAATTTTATAGACTTAACTCTTACATTTAGGTTGATGATTCATTTTGAGTTCAATTTGTATGGTGTGAGGTATGGGACCAATACTAGTCTTTAGCATAAAGATGTCCAGTTGTTCCAATACCATTTTTTGATAAGAGTGTTCTCTCTCCCCTTGAATTGTCTTGGCAACCTGTTGAAAAGGAATTGCCTGTATTTCTTATCTCTTAATTCTATTCCATAGGTCTATCTGTTTGTCATTGTACCTTAATTATGGTAGCTTTGTTTTAAGTTTTGAAATTGGGCTGTATGGGTCCTCCACCCTTGTTCTTCATTTTCAAGATTGTTTTGGCTCTTCTGCATCTGTTTCATTTCTATATAAATTATAAAATCGGCTAGTCAATGTCTGCCAAAAAAAAAAAAAAAACGCCAGCTGGCATTTTGATAAGGATCACATTGAATTTGTAGATGATTTGGGGGGGAGTATGGCAATCTTACGGAATGTCTTTCCAAGTATTTAGATCAATTTTAATTATATTCAATAATGTTTTATAGTTTCTAGTGTAAACGTTTTGTACTTACTTTGTTCCTAAGCATCTTATTTTTTGATACTATTGAAAATTGAAGTTTCATTTCTTTTTCACAATGTCCATTGCCAGTATATAGATACACAGTTTCCTTTGTATAGTAATCTCATGTTCTGATACCTCACTGAACTCCTTTATTAATTCTAATGGTAGGTTTTTATGGTAAATTCCTTAAGATTTGGTATATACAATGTCATGTCATCTGTGAATATTATTTTTATCTCTTCTCCAATCTGGATGTATTCTTTTCTCTGATTTTTCTTTTCTTTTTTTATTTTTCATTGTCTTGGCTAGGACTTCCAGTACAAGGTCAGATAGAAATTTTCATTGTCTTGGCTAGGACTTCCAGTACAAGGTCAGATAGAAATTTTCATTGTCTTGGCTAGGACTTCCAGTACAAGGTCAGATAGAAATTTTCATTGTCTTGGCTAGGACTTCCAGTACAAGGTCAGATAGAAATTTTCATTGTCTTGGCTAGGACTTCCAGTACAAGGTCAGATAGAAATTTTCATTGTCTTGGCTAGGACTTCCAGTACAAGGTCAGATAGAAATTTTCATTGTCTTGGCTAGGACTTCCAGTACAAGGTCAGATAGAAATTTTCATTGTCTTGGCTAGGACTTCCAGTACAAGGTCAGATAGAAATTTTCATTGTCTTGGCTAGGACTTCCAGTACAAGGTCAGATAGAAATTTTCATTGTCTTGGCTAGGACTTCCAGTACAAGGTCAGATAGAAATTTTCATTGTCTTGGCTAGGACTTCCAGTACAAGGTCAGATAGAAATTTTCATTGTCTTGGCTAGGACTTCCAGTACAAGGTCAGATAGAAATTTTCATTGTCTTGGCTAGGACTTCCAGTACAAGGTCAGATAGAAATTTTCATTGTCTTGGCTAGGACTTCCAGTACAAGGTCAGATAGAAATTTTCATTGTCTTGGCTAGGACTTCCAGTACAAGGTCAGATAGAAATTTTCATTGTCTTGGCTAGGACTTCCAGTACAAGGTCAGATAGAAATTTTCATTGTCTTGGCTAGGACTTCCAGTACAAGGTCAGATAGAAATTTTCATTGTCTTGGCTAGGACTTCCAGTACAAGGTCAGATAGAAATTTTCATTGTCTTGGCTAGGACTTCCAGTACAAGGTCAGATAGAAATAGCAAGAACAGGTATCCTCGTTTTGTGCCTGATTTTAGAAGGAAAGCCTTTACTTTCTCAGCATTAATGTTATGTCAGTTGTGAGTTTTTCATAAATGTCCTTTTTATCAGATTTAGGAAGTTCCCTTCTATTTCTTGTTTGTTGAGTGGTTTTATTATGAAAGAGTTTTGGATTTTTTTCAAATAATTTTTTGCAACTATTGATATGATCTTTTTTTGTCTATTCCATTATATATTGTATTACACTAGTTTTGGATGATTAAATCAACTTTGCGTAAGAGAAAAATCCTTTATGAGATTTAGTCAGTTTTCTTAAAAGAATGTTTCATGACTTGCTGGATGGCTTTAGGACGATTTTCAGAGACTTTAGATGATTGTTGGTTTGTTATTGAAGTTGAAACTGTGGTTTTGTTGGAGAAGGAGTCCACAGAGCTCCTTATTGGTCATTTGGAAAAGCTACCAAACGTGGCGGCTGACTGTTACGTGGCATCAGAAACCAGTACAGGTGTGACTTAGGTTCTGACGGCCAGTCTATTGAGAATGGAAAAGCAGCTGTAGAAAAGTGTAGGAAGAATGCTTCTCCAAAAGATTTGTCCCATCTGGGCCACCACTCAGGAGCAGGGCAGCCGAGGGCATGCGCCCCGGAGGCCCCCGCCTTGCCCCCCGTGCTAGCTCGTGGACACTGGGACAGAGCCTGGGTGCAGCATGGGCCCCAGGGAGCGATGGGGCTCCCTCTGCTCTTGTCCACAGCATGGGATGCCCATGGCCCCATTTCTGACCTGAAGCACCTCTGCTCAGAGCAACTTACCCCCAGCTTATCCCTGAACATCGGGGGAAAGATTCAGGGTGATGTAACTGCTTACCTGAGACATTAAATGCAGATGTGACTTTCACAGAGACTAGAAAATAGTTCAAATTACTTTAAAAAAATTCTTAGCAAATAATCATCCTGTTAGGGACAATTGGTAGATTATATCTAAGTACAACTGGGTTCCCTGCAGTGCTGTGTCTCATATTCGGAAAAAGCCCACCTCTGTAGAAGTAAGATCAACTTCTTCCAGTAATCCAACCACTGAGAAAGACTCATGCGTCCCTCTTTCCAAGAACTGTCCCAGCCCCACCAGCAAGGTCAGAACCATAGCGCCACCCCTACGGGGAATCAGTAACTTACTCTGGAGAGCTGGTGGCACTCCAGACCTTCAAGGACATCACAGTGGATGTGGCCCTGATTCCAAACAGAGGCCCAGACAAGACTCAGAAGCATGTGGCTGCTGCTGGCCCTTCTTGGGACAGCCGATGGCAGAGAAGGGCGTCCACGGGGGGCTGCATGGGCCTCTCAGAGAAGGTGCATTGCAGGGGTGTGTTGGTATCCGTGATGGGTCAGAACATGTTCGCCTTTAGGTGGGAGGGATGTGTAACAAGCAAATGATCACGATGTGGTGGAAGACAGCCATTGAAAATGGTGTTTTTGATGTTTTGTGTTCATCTTTTAATGGCAGAAAGAAAAAATATAAGTTATTCTAACAAGCAGGGCAGAGGCGTTATGCTACACAATCCGAATTGTACTATATGGTACATGGTGGCTCTTTCATCTATCTGGGTTGTGTGAACATACAAACATACAGACAGGACACGGGTTCTTCCTATGTGCTGCACGCATGGACACACACAGACACATGCACACACGTGCACACACCATTTGGTGGTATGCTCTCTACACACGCACACACACACACACACTTTTTAAGGGCATACTGTGTGCCCCACCATGCACAGTGCTAAGTGATTTAGAAACAGCATCTTGTTTATTGCTTGCAACAACTCCACGAGGGAGGTTAGTACTGGGTTGAATAGCATCCTCCCAAATTCAGCCAACCTGGCACCTCCAAACGTGGCCTTATTCAGAAACATGGTCTTTGCAGATGTCATGAGGTTACAATGAGGTTGTACTGGACTAAGTGTTTCTAAATCCAGTAACTGGTGTCCTGATAAGGGAAAGCGATGTGGGCACAGCCACACGGGGGTGGACAGGCCCTGCAAAGACAGGGACAGATGCTGCAGTGATGTGCTGGGAGCTCAGGAGCACCCAGGATTGTGGGCCACCACCAGGAGCTCGAGGAGGCAAGGGAAGATCCTCTCTAGCATCTGCAGAGGGAGCACGGCCCCGCCGACACCTCGATTTGCTTTTGGCCTCCAAAATGGAACAGAACAAATTTCTGTTGCTTTAAGCAACCTGGTTTGTGATACTTGTTACGGCACCCAGGACATTAACACAAGTATGTTTGTCCCCATACAAGACATCAAGACAATGATCAGAACTAAAGGTTTTGTGGGAGCCCCTGCATTTGTAGCTAGCCGGGCAAAAGTATGGGTGTCCTGGGCACCCCATTTGCAGCTGGTGTCAGAAGTATGGACAGTGTTACAATTGAAGTGAATTATTGGCCACTTAGTTGGTGTCAGAAAATTGGAGGCTGTTACTTATAAAGTACAAATTAAGACCAAAATGTGATACTAAGATCCCTGTATTTGGCCAAAAAAATAAGGAATCTAGGAATGCCAGCAGTGGGGAAGGCTGTGGATGGAAGGGGCTTCAGACACGGCCCTGGGGGGTGCCAATCAGACGACCGCTTTGGAAGTGAACTGACTGTTGCGTCTCAGAGCTAGATAACCATGTACATATGACTCAGCAACTCTGTTCTTCAGTGTGTATCTGTGGGAAAGTCCTACACATGGGCCCCAGAGCAACTGCACAAAGATGTCCATGCCAGCAAAGACTCTGAGACCATGAAAAATGACGGCGCATAAACGGTGCACAAAAGCGTAGGCGTCAGTAACAGAGTTGCATTGCAAGAAGCAAGTCCCAGGGGTCACTATATGTATAAGATGGTATCCTTTTCCAAAGTTCAAAAATAAACAAAATGAAACTGTATATAGTTGGGGCATACAAACAATTCATCACAAAGCAAGGATCCACACACACAAATTCAAGCTAGTAAATACAGGTCTTGGAGAAGGAAGCAAAACTGCCGATAGCTTAAATAGGCCCTCAGTTCACTCTTGCACCCTTTCCCAGGGAAATCAGGCATCACTGAAGTTAGCAAATTATAATCTTAGGCAGTGCTTTGTTTGCCCCAAGAGTTTTTCTCCACCAAGAAGACATGTCATTTCGGTTTCTATTTACTTGCTGACGGGTGTGAGAGGGTTTTCTCAGTAAATCCTTGGAGAATAGCCTTTCTTGTCATGCAGCAATGTTATGATATTTTGTGGTGTAATGACGTGAAGACATTTTGTTTGTACAAAACAATTAAGGCTTTTACAGGGTCATTTAACTGGGGAATTCTTTTTCCGTTTTCTTGGCAACTAACCTAGCTTAGCAATTCTGTTGTTTCTCCAGGTGCCTACCCTTTGGGTGGGGTTTCTATACGCAGGAGGGGTGATGCTGGGATCAGGCAGGGATGGAACACATAGCCCATCGGCTCTGCAAGCCCAGCTGTGGTGAGGAGCCCTAAAGCCCTAGTTGCATCCATCTGTGGGATGAAGCCTTGGTTAGAGAGAAGGTGCACGGCTGGAAGGATTCAAGGTGCAGCAGCTGCGGCAGCCAGACATGAGGGCAAGAATCTGGAGGGGCCTAGAAGAAATCAAATCTAGATCTGGTTTGTGGAGGGAAGGCCATGAAACCATGGGCAGGACATCAAAAGAGCAGGAAATGCTTCAAAGTCAGAGAGCCCCTCACAGAGGGCTCGGGATCTATATTTATATATAGTCAGAAGGGCTTCAAGCCATGACAAGATGGCCCCATGGCCTGGGTGCCAAGTGGGATGAATGAAATCATCAGAGAACAGCCAATCTGCTTTGAGCACTGGTGCTCACAGACACTGGAGCAATCTAAGACGCTGGCAAGGGTATCCTTGGCTGGTGGGAGAATTGTGTTTAATGTGGCATTTGTCAAAGTCCAGTGATCTATAAAGAAACAAGGTGAAAACCATCTCTTTTTCTAATCATTTTAATTCTAGGAACTTATACCTTCCAAAAATATTATTAAGAATAAGTTTTAAAAGGAACTCCACATGACATCCTATATTCAGGGTTCTTGGGGCCATCACAAAGCTTCTGGATCAACACTTACCTGAACCCCACTCCTATTGTTTTTAGGCTTCTGATTCAGGGCCTCTGTCATTTGCAAGTATTCCAGCAGACACGGGAGCTGCACAGGGGTGGTTTTGTGTTTCCAGCTTTCCCCTCACTACACTAACACAGCTAGAGTAATTCTGCTGGCAGAAACCAGCCATAGATTTCTCCTCCCAAAAAACTTGCATGCAAATGAGCTGCACCTTCAACTAAAGAAGGCCCAACCGTTTCCTTCTGGAAATGATAAGCTACGGTAACATGGAAGATGAGAGGGAGATCCACTTTAAGGCATTTTCACAAAATTTCACTGTGTAGGAGGCTGGGAACATGAATATTAAACAAACAATCACAAAAATGGAATTTGTTTCTATTATTGAGACCAAGCTACAGGTCATCAGAACATCTGGAAGATCAGCCATGCAGGGGACAAACGGATGTTCACTGTTGACCGGGGGCGGGGGAGGGCAGGAGATTCCAGGTCTCCAGGTTCTCTGCAGCCTGGGAGCGGGAGATGCAGACCCAGACTCCAAGGAAAACAGAGTGAACCCAGGCTGGTTTTCTGGAGCTCAAACCCTCTGCTTATCAGCACACACACGAGCTTTCTGGTGTGGATTAGCCTTCTTCACTGTAGAAAATCAGATATGAAACCTGTGTGGCTGGTGTGAAGCCACATCTGTCATCACATGAGGGGGACCATGGAGACGCACGAGCACACACAGGGCAGCTAGCGCAGTCCACCACCGGGACCAGCGAGCAGATCCAGGCCCCTTTGTTCCTAAATACCAACTTCCACCCAACGGCACCGCCAAGCCCCCTGGAGACGTGGGTGATCCTAGCCTGGGGGCAGAAGACCCTGGAGACGTGGGTGATCCTAGCCTGGGGGCAGAAGACACACAATGAGCCCGGGCCATCTTGTTGCGCCAGAAACTGAGAAAGTTCACAGGAAAGAATGAGAAGACGAGGTGGGGCGTTTTGACAGCACAGGAGTCGATCTGGAAAATCCCAGAGGCCAATGCCGGGGTGAGCTGAGCAACAAAATAAATAAGGAGAAGATCAGATTGTAACCCAGAGAAGAAACTCAGTATCCATGAGTGCATGCTGGCACGAGTAAATGATTGGAGGATCGATAAATGGGAAAATGGGACAGATCTTCCTTCAAGAATCCCAGATAATACACGTATCAGGACTGAGGGGAGAGGAAGTCACCTTGAAAACCACAGTTAGAAGTGCTGTTGGCAAGGGCCACGGCCAGTGCTGAATCAGCAGGCCCTGGCTCAGCCCCAAAGTCTCTACCACAAGATGTTTATTAATGACTGCGGTGGTTTTAACATGTGAAGATTCTTTGATCTGCCTCCAGGATCCCACTTCTCCTCCCCTTGAGTGTGAGCTGGCTTCTAACTCATGGAAGAGAAAACAGACATTTCACAGAGACCCCACCTGGACCTGGAGATCTGGGGACCGTCGGGTCGTACGCAGCCCCTGACGTGAGGCCACGAGGCTGCACCTCTGAGTGTCCTCCCCCCAGTCTGCAACCCTGGTGTCACTAGCCACAAGAAGGCATCAGAGGGACATTCTTCAGAATAGGACGGCCATGAAAACTGGACCCCAGGGGAGTAAGTCACACAGCAGATGCCGTGGGGAACCCCGGGCGGGATTCTGGGGAGAAGCAGGGCATCCACGGAAGGACGGATGGTGTCTGAATGTTCTGGAATGCCGTGAATGACATGCTACTGGTGGGGATTTCCCAGTTTCGACAAATGTCCTGTGGTTACATAAGGTTGCAACGTTAGGGACACCGGGTGAAGAGGAGAGCTCTCTGCACTAGTTTTATGACTTGTCTGTAAATATGACATTTCTCCAAGTGAAACTAAAGAACATTTCTAAAGCCAGAGGGTGGACCATCAGAGGCTGGAGCGTGAGAGGCTTTTTGAGGAAATAGCCATATGCCTTGGCACATAAGGGACACCCGGAGTGCTGTTCCCTTCCCATCCTGCGGTCTCCCCCTCACTGAGGAAGCACACTGCGTGTCCCACATTCGCCCAGACCGGTGGCCACTGGATGCATTTTTCTCCTTAAGAAGGGTTGTAACTGTCACAGGAGAGCCGTTTGAATGGGATACATGGTCAGAAGTGGCATTTCCGGCACCAGCTCGGGGAGTCACCAAAATGAACAGCCAGTACCCCGTGTAGTCATGAAGAACGTGCCTCCGCTATCTGACTCAGCAATCCCATTTCCACTTGGAAATGTATCCTAGGGAAAAAGGCTTCTAGTAGTGCAACAACAGAAAGAAAGCAAGCATCTATATATTAATTCCCCAAGAGAAATTGAAGTCAGACTTTCTTACTTCAAACACACCGGGCCAGCATCCCAACACTTGTCCACATCGGTGTGCTCAGGCTCAGAGGCTTGCTCTGAAGAGGTTTATCTTACACCCTCCATCCAAAAAGCCACCGCACCTCATAAATACTCTCGAAACTGAGGCCACCTGCCCACTGAGCTCACATTTCTCTTAGGAGTTACCTAATCTGTCTTTGCAGCATGCAGACCTCAGTGTGAAGTGACTTGTCCACATCCATACCCATCCAGTAGAGGCCCGTAAACTTTGGAAATGGTCTCGTTAACTGGCTTGCCCATTCTGAAGAGGCGCTCCCAGCCACCAGCCCAGCGCTCAGCCGGAAGCTGAGACCCTTCATGGTGTCGGCATTGGCACCCGGGGCCCGTTTCCACACAGGCACCGCAGCCCTGGAGCTCACTTGCAGCTCCACTCCTCCTACAGCCGTGAGGTCCACCAACCAGGCCAGGGGGCCACGGAGACTCTGGGGGAAGCCAGGAGAGCAAAGCACTTGTCCGGACACTGCTTCTGCGGACCTGTCCTGAAATTGCCCGTGACATCCCCCCAGCCAATTTCAGCAGCTGGTGCTTCTCCTCCCCTGCCCACCAGAGCCCCCGTTACCTCTGACTCTGCTCAAGAGACCACCTTTCCCTGAGAGGGTCCTGCCACCCCAGAGTCCTCAGGGCCCCGCACACTCCCGACACCTGGGCCTGGGCTGGCTCCCTGTTGCCCTCCCGCGTTCTGCATAACCATCACCAAGAGGACCTGCGGGAGCTGGTTTATGCTGTTCGGTGATTTGTGCATTGCACAATAACACATGTGTGAAACGTTCTTAAACAAAACTCAGAGGCACATTGTATAACTTCCTAAAATGCCACCCATGCGTACTCAGTGCCATTATGAGTTTAAGTCTGTCCAAAGCTTCATGAGTGTATCGCTCGGGGAGACGCACACACCGCGATCATTTGCCCGTAAGGAAGCACTGCCCTGCGACAGGCCTGGTTGGAGTCGGGAAGAATTCCACCACGTAGCTCTTGGATCGCTGTGGCTTTTATCCCCCATCATCTCCAAGAAAGGGTAAACAACTCTGGGAGAAGGAAAGGACTGTGGCAGAAAGGACATCACAGCACACTAAAGCTCAGACTCTGAATTCAAACTCTTGAGATGGGCGTATATCACACAGAAGGACTTTTCGGGAGATGAGACCTGGAGAAGACAGGTGCGTGGCCCTGGTCAGGGATGGCCAATGGATCCGTGCATCAGCAGTAACTATGGAGAACAAACACCCCACAAACTAAGGGCTCCTTGCTCAGCTAGTCCTCCACTGGTTAGGAGGGTCCAAGCAGAAACTGGCAAAATTCTGTGGGTTTTGGATTCCCAGACCTGGCCTGGGCTCCCAGTGGCGTTCTCTGGGCTTTGTGTATGTAGCAGAGTGGCTTTGGACCCGCTTTGGTGAAGTAACAATTTGTATTTAGGAGATGGTGCAAATCAAAACCTCAGCACGATGATCCTTTCAGCTCAGGGCGTGCTTGGGTGGACATTCCTACATCCCACGTGTGCATGCGTGCATGTGCGTGCGTGTGTCCCTGAGCAGATGCACGTGTGTCCAAGGTTACCACTGGCCTCTTCTCCATGTGGCTCCACAGAGCGCCTTGCTCCTTCAGTGGTTTTGCTGTGGTGGTTAATCCTGTGGGCCCACGTGGCCAGGCAAACATCTGCAGTGAAGGCATTTTTAGATACCCATAGTCCCCACTGCACCGGTTCTCGGGCATCGGAGCCCCTGAGGACTTTACGAAATGCTCAGAGCTTCTGACCCAGAAGAACTAGGGGAGGGGCGGGAATCTGCATTACTTTTGGCAATGCTGATGCTACCTGTCCTGGGGCCACACCTTGAGAACTCCTATCTGTTGAGGTAGATTTCCAAGGATCCACGGTGCTCCTGGACTGAGGGCTGGGTGAACCATTGTGTATGCTCAGTAAAGGGACTGATTATTTATCAACTTAACCTAGTATCCAAAAGAGAGCCGCCCAAGAAAAGAGGAGGGTCTTGGTGCCACACGTTCACAGAAGGAGCAGGTGAGGGCTAGCCATCCCTGTGCCTGGACTGTCCCTGCCACATGTACCCAGCCTCTGCCATCAGGGCAAGAGATCTGGTTAGAAGGTGGTCCTTCCCCTAGGACAAACCAACAGCCCCGGAAAACTGTTCCCAAAGCTGAGATCAGCAGGATGCTGAGAAACAAGGGTGACTCTCTTCTCTTTCACCACCACCTTCCTGCCTCATCTGAGCTGGGTACAGCTTTCCCTGCAGCGGTCACAGCGAGCAGGTGGCAGGTCAGAGGGGCCCCTGTGAATGGTCCGTCTCTGGGAGGGCCCTCTGCGCACGCTCTGAGCACGCTCTCACAGACCACGGCGACCCCGAGCACCCCTGCAGCCTGCTTGCCTGTCCTCCAGCTTGAGTATTGAACCCCACAACTAAACAACCATTCTCTGACCCCACAGAAAAACCTGAGATGCTCCTGCTTCTCAGAGCATTGCCCATGGACAAGCTGGGGACATTTGCTTAAATATGAGAAGCTGCTTCCTAGGACCATGGGGACTTGCAGCTCCAGGCGCACATTTCCGCTCTGTGGCCGAGGCTTAGCTGAGCATGACCAGCTGGGGGAGGAAATCAAAGTTGTGGGGGATTACAAGGTCTTGAGCCCCCATCCCACCTCCCTTTGCCCTCTGCTCCCCTTCATACTGTTGTGAAATGTTCCTAATAAACAGAGGAGCCAAAAGAACTTTGTGGAGAACACCGATATGTGTAGCATCTTGGGTCTACACTCACATTGCACCTCTCAGGTCCCTCCTCCCTCCCCACCTGGTCCAGGTGAGGCCCTCCACCCCACATTTCCATGTTCACCATCACAAGCTCCAGCTTTCTGTTGTGTATTTGTTTGGGAAGACAGGGCAATGACATGAAGAAAGCAAGCCTCTTATGGGAAAATTTCCACGCAGGACATGGATCGAGAGCTTTATGCATTTTCCAGAGTCACCCGTGGCCAGGTTTCTTACTCCCACCTCAAAATCCTGGGGGGCTGGTCCTGCCAGTGAGCACACCGTGGGCAGCTTAGAGCAGAACCCATTTCAGGACTTAAGAGCAGGCCAGGCCGGTGGTGGGTGATAGGACAAAGGTGTCCCTCCATTCAGGGCGCCTAGCACCACCTGTTGCCTGCCATTTTGGGGACAGTGCCCAGGAAACCACAACAAAAATTTACCTGCAAGCACTTCAGTTGCTGAGAATTTATTTGCTTAATATTTTGGAAATCAGCTTCTCAATTTTATGGGTACTAAGTGGGTATTATTGAACTGAGTAAGATGGATGTGATTACATCACAGTGATGATTTCTGAGCATTTATCTACTTAAAGAAGCTTTTGAATTTTTAGTAGTTGTTTACCTTAATCCAAGGTTTGAGAGAAAAGAAATGTGTGAGACACGACAGAAGAAACATTAAAAAGAAAGTAAAAGAGGGAAGGACAAATAGGCCAAAGACTAACATGACATTTGAAATTGATAAGAATAGAGAAATAAAGAAGTTGATAAAAATTGAGACAGAATCATTGAACACCAAAAAAATGTAGGTCAACAGCCAGACAAAACAAACATGTAAATAAGTGACAGACTGTGGAATATATGAAGAGCTGGACAAAAAAAACACATATGCCACCACAACACCAGGCAGGGCAAAATCAAATGGTTTTGTTGTTGTTCAGCAGCGGGCTCAGGGTCTCACAACATCAGGAAGCTGGCCAATTTTGACCATGAGAGTCCTTACAGGGAGAAGTGAGAATCCAGAATCTCAGTGTGGAAGTTTTGTCCAGTGGGCGCCCTCCTGGGCACCTGCGAGAGGCCCAGTCCACACCTGCCCTGTGACTGAGCTCATGGGCAGCAGGAACTCCTTCTCATGGCCTCCCAGGGGACTGACCTATGAAGAGGCTCGGGGACCACAGTCAGTCCGAAATCTGCTGCACATGTCATCTGCTCCCCAAAATAGGGACAAGGTACCAATTGGAAGCCTGCTCCAGATCCTGCCCCTGGCCTCCTTGCAAGCAGCCTCCTTCACTGTTCGGGGTGGTTCTCTAACAGTGTAACAACTTCTGCCTTGTAAGACCAAGTGTGTGCCTGAGTGTGAGCTGCTGGAGCAAATTTCCAGGCTGTGGTGAAGATGATCCCTCAAATGACTTTCTCATTTTACCAGTGATCTCATTTACCTGTGCTAATTTACAAGACCAGATGGCTATGATCATAGTCATTACCTGTGCCAGCCTCTGTAAGCAGCTGGATAGGACAGGCATCTTTGGTCCCTCCCTGAAGACCATTCAACGGACAGGAACGTTGATTACTTGGCATGAATAACTAGATAGTTTAGGGATGACATGGACAACCTTAAACTGAGTGGAAAAGCAAACGAGATAGACAGTTGCCAAAAATAAAGCTGGGAGCCTCGAGGCTCTGGACTTCTGTCCTGAAATGTGAGGGGAAGCAGACTCGTGCTGCGATCTGAGGCGTTTGGGGTTCTCTGTAGAGAGCCCACCTTGCCACTCTCTGCCTGGACAGGTGGTGGGCTGGCATCCAAACCTTACCACATTCCATGGGCTCCCCAAACCTAACCCTCTGGTCACTGTAACTCGTGGGTCCCCAGGTCGGCATCACATTGGGCTGGGAATGGAACACCTGGAGGGTGCCTCCTGCAGTCCCTGGCACCCCAGCCTCACCTGCCCAGAGCACCAGTGGGACCACAAAACACAGTGTTCCAGTGTAGAAACACAATGGTTTTACTTCCCAGAGATGGTTCTCTTGTGACAGCCATATTTGAAATTAATGCCTTGCAATTATGCTTTTTAAAAAGGCAACAAATACTTTGAAGTGACCTTGTCTGCCCCCTTCTTGTGGCTGGGGCAGCAGCAGGTCTCTCCTCGCTGCGCAGGTCCAAGCCCGCAAACAAGAGGAGGAACTTCCCCATCAGGCACTCCAAAACATTTGACCCCGACGTCTTCAGTTAAAGGCAGAATCAGTCAAAGGAAAAAATAAGATCAAATCCAAGGTAAAAGCTAAAACATTTAGTAGCAGGTGTGGGTGTTTCACGAAATCAAGTTGGAGTATAAATGTCAGTTGACTTTCGGGGCTTTCATGAATAAGGAGAGATGAACCATGGTTCTGGCGGGGTCTCCGGCTTCCCTCAGAGGACAGTGGTGAGGAAAGAAGCAGAGCGTCTCATATCGGGACTCCTGGAGAAGGGTCTCGGTGGGCGGAGTGCAGTGGGGTGGGCCTCGCGGTGTCCGCATGCAAAGCGTTCTGGACACGCTGCGGTGGGCAGCTTCCGTCGGGGCTGCTGGCTCCATGCCTCTCGGTGAATATACACCAATTGTGCACCCTGACTTGGGACATGGTTTCTTCTGCCCAAGTCCATCAGACGGGCCGCCAGTGAGTGCAGACTGCAGCCTGGACATCGGCCCAGCTCCCACTTGCCTCGCGGAGCCGAGCAGGCTGTCTGCGTGGAGGGGTCCTCCCTGCTCTGGGGCGGTTCAGCATCTCCCAAAGGCCTCCTGACACACCAGCCCTTCCTCTCCTTGTGTTTCTGGGTGTCTGTTCCTGCTCGCCGAGCTCTAATCCATATGCCATCACGACCAAGAGCTGAGTGACTTCGGGAAGGTTTCTCACGTTTCAAGTCCCCGCCCTGACCACGTCCTCTGCAGTCCAGCTCCTGCAAAGGGATTCAGGAGAGGACGCTCCTCAGAAAGTCTAAAGCAGAAGATGTCTGCGTGTCAGAGAGACAGAGAGAGAGCTCGCTAACCCAAGGAAGGAGAACCCCATCTATAAGCCCACAGGTGAAGTTGAACGTCAGGTTCTTGTCTTACAACCCCTGTGCCAAGCATCACAGATGTTCTTGCTTTGAGGACGTCGTTGGAAAGTGCCCGGAATAGGAATTGTGCAGGGGTAATGGACTCTCCTGCTGTTCATTTCTCCTGATGACATTGTCCACGTCTATCTTTCCAAGGGCCCTGAAAACATTAGAAAGCAGCTGTATTCACAGCATCAGAAAGTGGGCTTGAGCTTGGCTTTGCTGTAATTTTGCACATTAATAAGGCCCTGTGCACTGTGGATAAGCATTATTCCCGCACTGAAAGGCATGAAAAGTAATCCATTTTCAAACTGACATTAGGAAGAGGGGATTTCCCCAGACCACGAACCCAGGGTTTCGCCTACTTCCCTCCTGCTGGCCTCCCTCGGGAATTCCTGCAGAGTCTGCGGGCCACCGCGTGGTGACTGGGGGCCTCAGGAAGCAGCCTGGCCTGGGCCCCCACCCACACAGCTCACCCTGGTTGACCGCATCCGGCCCTGGTCCGGCCCATTCTGGGAGCCTCTGCGATCTGTCGGGCCTGGAAGCCTGGGAAGGGAGTCTCCTTCTTCTGCCCCAAGGTGGGGTGCAGATCAGGGCCGGGAGACCCCTGCACCTTCCTGGGAGCCACCCAGGGTCCCATCACCAGAACCCTTCCAGCCGTGTACCCACCTGTCACCTTCCCTTGACCTGGGGGTGTACTAGCCCACAACCCACCACAGAGCCAACATTCTGCCCTAATCAGGACAGTGGCTGTCACAGTCTTGCTTAGGACCAGGGTGATGAACAGGCCCAGAAGCCAGTGGGGATGCCGGAATGGGCAGCTTCTGGAACGTTTCTCCCTCCCCACAGGAAGGAAGTTGGGCGCCCAGGGCAGGGCTGGCAGGCTGGTGGCTGCGACGTGGGAGGGCGTCCATGTCCCTCTGTTCCTTCTGTTTCCTAAGTGGGAGAACAAAGCAGTGAGTGACGAGGAAGGCCAGGGCATCGCGTACGGAGGGGTACAGTGACAGGGTTGTCTTTGAGCAAGGTACAGAGGACTGGGGACACAGGGGCTGCTCAGAGCCACACGGTGGATGTGAAGTGGACCGATCAGTGTGAACTCTAGAATTCTCCCAGCTGCCTTCGGCTACTTGGGCCAAGAGTGCAGTCCGGACACGGTTTGGGAGGTTTGCTGCCAGCCCAGGACTGTCCATGCCTGGCAGTCTGCTGGCCGATCCGTGGCTCAGAAATGAAAGTTCTGGCAGCCCCCAGAGGCCAGCCCAGGCCAGCCCCCTCTAGGCCTCCGCCTTCCTGCTCCTTCAAGGCAGAGCACCTCCCAAGAGCAGAAAGCATGGCCAGCATGTGTGCTCACATGCCCACTGGCTCAGGACAGCCACATGCTTCACAGCCTTGCTGGGACAGCTGGAAGCGCCCAGTATGACCATGACAGGTGGGACCCTTCCCACCGCTCTGCTGGCCAAACTTCCCACGCCCACACACCCACAGACCTCAGGCCATTTCTAACTGCGTATGATGCCCTGGGGCTTGGAGCCACCACTCAGCCCTCCGCTGCTGGGGCCTGCATGTTGTATCCATTCTGTAAGACAGATGGCAGGCCCTTCCTTCTAGAAGACTTGGCCCCCCCTCCCCAGGCTGGGGCACCCAAACCTCGGTCCGCTGTGCCCCCACGAGAGCCTCCCGGGAGAGGGTTGTCCCCACTCTACTCGATCACTGGCTCTTTGAGGACAGATGTGTGGTCCTGTTCTGGCCTGGAGCCATGGGAGTAACTGATGGATTGAAGAAAACATCAGTGAGTGACTGGCGAGAGGGAGGGGAACACTTAGGTGTCTGAGCCCTGGGTTCTGCAGCTTTTCAAGGCCGTGGAATTGACTCTGTCGATGACATGCTGCAGGGAAACACAGGCCTGGTGATGTCTTTACCAAAGGGAGCCCAGGGGCCCAGTATAAGCCTGTGATGCTTGAGGAGTGCAGGGACCTGATCGTCCACTTGTGCGATCCTCGTGTGTCGTTACCATCCTGCAGACTCCGGCCAGTGTGGCATCAATGCCACAGGAACATTGGAAAATTCTAGGTTAACACAGAAAACACTCTGGTTCATTGTAATCCAAATCAACTCAGATTCAGAGGGGGAAGGAAATAACACTGGTAACAGGACACGGGGTGAAGATACGAGAGACAAAGTGGTCACTGGCATAAAAGATTTAAAAGTCATTGTCAGGCCTGCCAGGCCCCAGAAATCACTGCTGAGCAAGGAACTCAGAGGGACGATGTGGGGCCTGCAAACTTCACCTCCAGAGAATGGGGCCATCTGGACCTGGGAACTTTGCTCCACACATGTGTGCACCAGCACAGATATGCACAGACACACATGCGTAGGCACACACAGACACACGTGCACACACACAGACACACACAGACTTACTCACGTGGGCACACATGTACATACACACAGTCACGTAGACACATGCAGACATACACACGCATGCACAGACACACGTACACACATGCAGACATAGACACACACAGACTCACACTGGCACACACGCACGTACACACAGTCACGTAGACACATGTATTCGTACGTACACACCATGCCGTTCTCAGGGTCATGTGGCACTTCAGGACCGCAAAATTACTGGGCCCACATTCTCCCATCTCCAGGGTTTGGAATCTGTCCAAAGAAGCTGTCTCTTTTCCCAGGGCCCTGGTTCCAAGTGCAGATTTGCCTCCTGCCTAGTTGCGTTATGCAATCCATGGTCAAACTTTCTTGCTTGGTGAATCAAAGCCTCGTGACCAAGCAGGGCTGTGAACTTAGCGAGGTTTTTTGTCTCTGCACATCTAGCCCACCTCCGGGGCTCCCAACTGCCGGGGGAGTGAGTGGTCTACCTGGCTGTGGGGTAGCGGGGCTCCCAGTGCTTCCCGGGGATGCGGGGTGCCGGGTCCCAGTGCGCAGGTCACAGATACTCCCCACGTCCTGCAAGTTGACAGCCTTTATATGTGCATTTTCATCATGTGAATTTCAAAAATAAAAGTATCAGTTCATGGAAGAGATTGGAAAAGAGAGAAATCCCAAAGCGGGCTTGGGAACTGTGCACTTTCAAAGCAGGCGCAGTGCGTGTAAATGGAGAGGAGAATCCTCACTTGCAACAGGACTGGTTTGAAAGACACGAAAGCTATAGGAATATGTTGCTCAAATGCCACGAAGACCCGAGGCCCCTCAATAATGAAGCTTGGCCTCTGGAGGCAGCTGTGGAATCCACATGGGGAGGGGGGTGATTCAGTGGTCAGGAGGGGACACAGAGCAAATCTGGCATATCAAGAAAAACCTCCTGCAGGAAGGGGCCCTTGCCTCGAAGCCAACTATGTGCAGGATTTAATGAGATGTAGAGGGAGGCAAGCACTCAAGGGAGGGAGCTGGAGCAGTATGTACAAAGGCCCTGTGGTAGGACAAGAAAGAGGTGTCCACAGGAGGAGAGGAAACAGCTGAGGGAACATGGGCGTGACCAGGTGGGAGGTGGCAGGAGCCAGGACATGCGGGACACCGGGCCAGGCGGAGGGAGGGCACGGCCCTGGACGCTGGGGAGCCGGCAGGGGTGAGGGCCGAGCAGAGGTGTGACCTCATTTTCCTTTTCAGAAGATCATTCAGGCTGCAAGGTGAAGGATGGATTAGGGGAGTTGTGTATGACTGTTATGGAAATTAAAAATGGGACGGCCTTAGGTCCAGCCCCAAGGAAATTTAAGGGTGAGCTTCTCGTAAAGCCAGATTTCCCTGCAAAGAAAAGAGAGGGGACATCAGAGAGGAGGATAAACACATGGCCACAGAAAGAAGGGCCTCCAGAAAGGTGTGGTCCACATTGACAGTCGGCTGAGGGGCTACCGTGAATGAAAATGAGTACTGGACTTAGCAGCGCGGGGGTCCTCAGTGACCCCAGCAGCAGGTGCCATGGTCGGAGCAGTGGCTCACACCTCCTCTCCTCTAAGAGGCAAGATGGTAGCTGTGAGGAGGAGGAGGGGGTTGTCAAGGGAAGGGTTGTTGTGTTGTTGTTTAAAGTGAGAGCCGTTTCCTTGGGCGTGAATGTCGTTGGGCTTTCGGGTTGGGTATTTCCCACTGGGCACACTCGCTTCTCTCCCAGAGCCCCCACCAGAGTGGGGTACACTTACAAGCTTTGGGGGCCAGGGACAGAGAGAGCAGTGGAGTAGAGAGCTCAGGGAAAGAGACGCTTGAGTAAACTTTCGGGAGAGGATGCCTGGACGGAGCTTGGAATCTGCCTTCCAAGCTGCCTTGGAAGCTGGGACAAGCCACAGAGAGGGAGCTGCTGACAAGAGCCCAGAAGCCTTTGAATGGGGACAGGAGGACTCTAACCACCTCCTTACCCGTCCCCAGAGATGGGAGCACATGATGTGGCTCGCCAGTGACAGCATTGTAGACCAAGTGGGCATAGCCTGACAGGAACCCGATGTGAGATTCCACTGCTGGCCAGGCCCTCGTCAGCTCTCCAGTGGTGTGAAGGCCGGGGCCATCCCCAGGGAGCTGACTACGCTGCTGCCATCGCGAGACTTCCCTTCTCTGGCAGCTGGGATTCGCTTTCCTGGGTTGGATTTCTCATGCTCAGAGCCCGTGTTCTCCTTCTCATTTACTCTTTCATTTCGCCAAACGTCTTCCTCAAGTAGCTTCCCAAGATGGTTTGAACCTTTGCTTTGTCGGAAAACATCTTCGGTTTGGCTGGGTGTGCAATCCCAGGCTCCGTGCAGGAAGCTCCTTTCCAGAGTGGCTGCTCCATGTTACATCCCCCGAGAGTGCCTCAGTTTCTCTGGGCCTTCACCAGTACTTAGCATTGCCACTATTTTTCACCTTAGCTGTTCTCATAGGAATATAATGACATTTCATTAAGGCCTGAATTTTGCATTTTTCTAATGGCTAGTTGTGCGCTTTCCACCCATATTCCTCTTCATGGCTTTTGCCCATTTCCTATGTGAATTATTTTATTTTTTTTAATGTCAAATTTCTAGAGTTCTTTATAAACTCTAGACGTGGGTCCTTTGTCAGATGTATAGTTTGCAAATATGTTCTTCCAGTGCATAGCTTGTCTTTTTTTCCTCTTAACAGGGACTTTTGCAGTGCAAAAGTTTTAATTTTGATGAAGTACTATATATTGGTGTTTTCCTTTTATGCATCATGCCTTGCTGTCATGATCTAAGAACTCTCCACCAGGCCCTAGGCCCAAAGATACTCTCCTATGTTATCTTATAAACATTTTAGATCCAGGTCCATTTTTTTGCTTATGAATATCCAATTGCTGCAGCATAATTCACTGAAAAGATCATTGAATTGCTTTTGCAAATATCTGTTAAATATCAATTTACCATACATATTTGGGGCTATTTCTGGGCTCTCTGTTCTGTTCTATTGGTGTACCGGTCGCTAGTCTTGATTAATGTAACTATATAATAAGTCTTAAAATCTGGTAAAGTGACTCCTCCCATTTTATTCTTGTTTTCGGAATTGTTTGGGCAATCCTAGTTCCTTTGCTTTTCCATATAAATAGAATAATTTTGAATATTTATAATAACAGAATAACTTTCTTTATTTCTGCAAAACATTTATGAAGATTTTGTTAGGAATTGTGTTAGAACGTTTGGAGAATTGAGTCCTTTATTAGGTTGAGTCTTCTAATCCATGGACATGTATGTCTCTTCATTTATTAAGATCTTTTATTTCTCTATTCAGCACTTTATAATCTTCAGCATGCAAGTTCTGTGCATGTTTTTTTAGATTTTAACTAAGAGTTTCATATTTTTTAGTGATTATAAGTCGTACTCTGTTTTTTATTTCAGTTTCCATATGTTCATTGCTAGTATATTAGAAAACAATGGATTTGTAGAAGTTAATCTTATATCCTGAAGCCTTATTTGTTAGCTCTAGGAATTTTTATTTGTATATTTTCATAGACTCTAGGACTTTTAGGAAGACCATCATGCCATCTGTAAACAGGGGCATTTTTATTCCTTCCTTTCTCATCTGTATGCATTTTATTTCCTTTCTTTTCCTTGCTGTGCTAGCTAGGACTTCTAGGACTATAATGAATAGAAGTGGTGAGGCCGGGCACCTTGTCTTGTTCCTGATCTTAGGGGAAAGCTCTCAGTCTTTCATCAAGTATCATGTCGGCCATGGTTTTCTATAGATGCTCTTTATCAAGTTGAGGAGGACTGACTCCATTCCTAGTTTTTTGAGAATTTTATCATAAATAGGTGTTAATTTTGTCAAATGTGTTTTCTCCATCACTTGATATGGTCATGTTTTTTCTCCTTTAGGCCATTCATATTATGGATTGTATTGCTTGATTTTTTTTTCTTTATGAGTTTAGAACTCAAACCTTTATTCGTGCTGTGAAGAGAGGACGAAAATGATTAGTGATCACATACATGATGCAACAGAACTAGTTCCTATGATAGAGCAACACAGAAGTGCTTGAACCAACACACCCGAACATATTCCCCATATGAGCATGATTTATACTCTTTAAATTCCTAGGACAGCAATTTCATCATATCCAAGTCACCAATTAAAAACTGGACTATACTAACAGATTTTTAAACATTAAAAAAGAATCCAGAATACAGAAACCCCAGAGGCAATAAGTATTGAGGACTTTAAATTTTAAGTGAAATTTAAGGGGAGGAGGCCCAGAATCAAAAGCCATGAGTATTACCAATTCAATAGATGCATCTCAGAAACAGTCATCAGGAACCATTTTTTCAGGTCTTTCTATGAAATTTTAAAAACAGGCCACATCAAGTATAGACACCCCCCCATTTTGTTTATTCCCCAAACTGATTTTGACACTGATAGTTTCCCTTCAAGCACTGGATCAGTTTAAAAAGCACAAACGTTCAAATTAAAGATTCAGTCGATTACCTCTAACCTTTGCATGGGTAAATGGACTGTTTGCTACCAAATATTATAGTTACAGGAACCACAAAAAGGTTATTCTTTGCTATAAAAACTAAGGTAATAGCAACAATTTTTTTTACTGCTATTAATACAGACCACAAAGAGGAGAGATTTGTTTATAAAACATAAAGTTCCTTTAAAAGTCATTGCATTTTCACTTTGCTCAGAATTTTCAATCACAAAATCTCAGTAAATAGAAATGTTATAAACCCATTTAAGAGTACATCTAAATCTCAAGTGCACACCAAAATTTTAAACTTACTTTTTAAAATTTAAATACTTTAAAAGCTTACAATTGGGGCATTTAAAATCTTTCCTAAGACTTCTAGCTCCAATACTGACTGCACATCTTTACATAAACCACTGAAGAAGCTGATGAAGCAGTGAAGGCTATCACTCAGCTGATGTGAATTTCTGTCCCACCCCCCACTTTCATGTGACTGGCATTCCCATTCAATTACCGCTTTTCATGGGGTGCTTGGATGGCTCAGTGGGTTAAGCCTCTGCCTTCAGCTCAGGTCATGGTCTCAGAGTCCTGGGATTGAGCCCCTCATCGGGCTCTGCTCAGCAGAGAGCCTGTTTCCCCCTCTCTCTCTGCCTGCCTCTCTGCCTACTTGTGATCTCTTTGTCAAATAAATAAAATAAAAAATCTTAAAAAAAAATTACCACTTTTCAGTCTTCCCCACCTTGCAAGCAGAGCAAAACAATTTTGCTTCTTTCCCTGCATTTAGCAGATTCCTAAAGGACTTTTTAAGAAAGTTTCTAAGCAAATTTTTGCTTCCAAGAGTCAATTTAACTAGCTTTAACTAGTACTTTCTTTGCCCTGTTGTCTATTACATTCCCCAGAACTCTACTTGACTTTTTTGCCAGAATTCCTTTCAACCCACATTCCCTACCACCCTCACCCTCTGCAGCATGTACCTAACCAACCCAGCCCTCTCCCTGTCCTCACCCCCACCACTCCCAGTACCAATGTCAAGGTGTGCCCCACCCTACCCCTCACACCTCAGGGTCCTCCCATTTCATTAATTTGAAACTAAATCAAAATTCACAATTAAAAAAAATACATAGAAGAATCAAAGATCACTAATAGTACCCCAAGTATTCCCTTTGCTTAGTTACCTGCAGTGTAATCGAAACATCCAAACTACACCTACCATTTCTTAAAGAACTTGGCCACGACCAACTTGTACCCCCACAACTGTAGCATAACACAGTGACACCCCCACACACACAATTTGTCAGTATGCTGCATTTAAGTATTGCCAAAGCCATTTCAAATGTGAACACTTGCCCAAAATACCGCTTAGACCATCACACTAATTCCTCCAACCAATGCACAAGAAGGCGGGCTGGTGGGAGGGTAGGTGAGAGGGTCACTGGGCTCCATCTGCAAGATTCATCTACACGACACCCCTCTGCATTGTGGCATGTTAGAACGTCCTACAGCTTAAGAATCTTCTCGAAGCAAAGTTCACAGCCCAGAACCACTTATGACTGGAGACTCGAATTGGAAGATGCAGCATGTGGAAATCTCCACCCTGGCATTCAGGGGCCTGGAGGTTGCCGCTCCTGAATCAACCAAAGCAACACATTTGCTGATGGTCAGATGCATCTGCTTTGTACTTTAATGACAGGCCCGCACAAGCTCATCTGGAAACCTCAGGCCGCCTCCCGAATACAGGGTTTCCTGAGCAAGGCCTGGAAACGGGACACGAGAAACTTCCACCTCTTAAGCCTCTGGAAATTCATTCTGCAGACATCAGTTTAGGCGGGCTCTCTCCTTCAGGGTCTCCCCTCCTGCACTGCCATGACTCACACCGTTTCTCCTGGATGCCTTCTGGTCACCACGATGAACACTATAGTAAATGCTTCCACGAGGCGTTCTGGAACTTTGAGCTGGTGCCGTTGCTGCAGGCCCACCCAAGGTGCACATCTGACCGCCCCCCTCCGCCAGCCCCACCCCAGAGTCTCAGCAGGGAGGGCTTTTCCGCCTTCCCAATTACCAACACGACCAAATTTCTCAGGGCCTTCGGGAATTTTCCCAGGCTTACCACGTTACCAGAAGTCATGTTTTAAGCGAGTGGATAACCTCAGGAAAGTTAAAAGGAGGAGGAGGAGCAGAGTGAGCTCACAGAAGTTAGCACCGAACCCAGAGGAAAAGTGCAAAGGGGAGCACTGCCACCTGGAAAATAAAGTGCGGGTCAGTTCTGTCCGCAGACACACGAACATCCTGCCTCGCAGCCCCAGACCGTCAGACATCAGGCGCCACACCAATAGCTGCTTAGATGGCACCTTACCTCCTCGCTCACTCCTGAGACCACCCTCACTTCCACCAGGGGGTCTGGCCTCACACCCAGCCCCCGGTTCAACCAGGCTGAGCATGGCCTGGGCCCTGTCCCAGGCCAAACCAAAATTACTACCACCGAGGGCCAGAGCTGTCAGCCCTACAAAGCTAAGTTCAGTTTCCACAAGACCAGGCCTCATCCCCACACAGGGTCCCAACCCTCTGAAAAAAAAAGGGGGGCTGCTGGCATTGACAGTTCAAGGTCAGCCCTCCCAGCCCACTTGTGGCCCTGCACCCCACTGCCTTCCTTCCTGATCATTCTTTGGGCATCAGCTGCCCAGTTCTGCTTCCTCTCCAGCAAAGGTGGCGAGATCCTGTCTTGTCTTGCTTCTGTCTGCCTTCCTCCTCCCCCACAAACCAGGGAACTTGGGGCTCACTGGAGCCCCACAGGGCAGTGCCCTCCTAGAGGTCATGTTCCCCTTCTCTAGAAGGTAGCAACAGCCTGGCCTGAAGGGTTGCCCTCCCCTGGGTCACTGCAGGTCCTGTTAACGCAACTCTCCCCACCATAGTTTCCCCAATTTCTACCTTCCTCTTTAATCTTCCTAGTCCTTGTACTCCAACCCCCTTGAGTCTCATCTAACTCTGTCATCTCCCCCACCTGTCCCCTGAAGCCCTAAACTGGCCACTTCCTCCCCACCACTAAACGGAAGCCTGCGGTCCTCCCCGTCGCTGACTCCTCTGTATTGCTTGATTTTTGAATGCTAAATGTGCATTCCATTCCTGCAATAAATTCAACTTGGTCACAGTAATCTTTACTTCTATATATTTCTAGATTCTACTTGCTAATATTTTATTAGGAATGTATGTGTCTGTATTCATGAGGAATATTAATCTGTGGTCTTCGTTTTTTGTACTATCTCTTCGCCTGGTTTTGGTATAGGGTAATTCTTCCTTTATAAAATGATTTGGAAAGTGCTTTTATTTTCTGAAAGAGATTGTTAGTGTTAATCCTTTCTTATATGGCTTGGTAGAATTTTTCAGTGAAACCGTCTGAACTGGAAATTTTCTTTTTTGTGAACTCATATCATGAATTCCACTTCTCAAATTGTTTCATATTGGAAGAATTGTGGAAATGTGTACTTTTCAAGGAATTGGCCCGTTATATCTAAGTTGTCAAATATATGTGTGTAGGGCTGCTCGTATTTCCCCCTTACTATCCTTGCGATGCCCTCAGAGTGTGTAGTGACAGTCTCTGCTTCTCTGGTCCCTTATTTTCTTTGTCCATCTTGTAAAAGCTTGTCAATTTACTGATCTTTCAAGGAACTGCCTTTGTTTCATTGATTATTTTTCTGTTTTAATTTAATTAATTTCTACTCTTATCTTTCTTTGATTCTTCCTTTATCCTATCATGTTTTGGGTTTATTTTGTTCCTCTTTCTTGTTTCATGAGATCAGAGCTTAGACTATTGATTTGAGACTTTTTCTCTTTTCTAAACTAAGCTTTTTAAGACATATTTTAGGGGTGCCCGGGTGGCTCAGTTGATTATGGGTCTGACTCTTGATCTCAGGGCCATGAGTTCAAGCTCCCTGTTGGGTCCATGCTGAATGTGGAGCCTAATTAAAATAAATAAGTAAATAAAGTATTTTTTAATCAAGGAGAAAGGTTTGTGCATGGTTTTAGCTAAGTTAATATGGAAGGAAACTTTTCACACATGTGCACATTGTAGAAAGTTGTAGGATTTCTATGATCCATTTAAATACCCAGATAGTTAACATTGTGCCTATCGAATGTGGCACAATGTGCCATTTTCCCGAAGGGGACTCTGACACTCAGAAATTCAAGTTTCTTTATTAAGAATTAAGAATGACGACAGAAGCAAGATTCCCCATTGCTCTGCCCACCACAGTGCTCCAGCTTGCCCAAGCTGTCCTCGTGGGCTGGATGGAGCAGGGGCTCTTGGAAAGGGACCTGGGTATGTTCCATCCAGTCTCCCCAGACCAGCTGTTCATAGTCCAGAACGGAGAGCAGATGCGGGGACTGGCCGGAGTGAGGGTCTGTGGATGGTGACCATCCTCTCCCCTTCCTGTCCTCCAGCTCGAGCCAAGAACGTGGAGGGCGCAGTCTCTGGGTCGTTCCACAGGCACCCCATTCATGCACAAAGTCAGGCTAATGTCTTTCAGGAGGGCTGCAGCCTCCAAAGAGCCAAATTAGATTAAGAAACTCTAAATAAATGGATGGGGCATTCCAACTCTGCCTCTTACCAGCTGGGTGACTTTGGGCAAATGTATGATCTTCTCTGTGCCTTGGTTTCCTCATCTGAAAAACAGGGTGGGACCGGTATTGGGCTCATAGCACAGTCGAGGAGTGATTCTGTTTGAACCTCTTGCACGGTGCCTGGCCAGAGTAAGAACCAGGTCAGTGCTGGTCTCTGCTCTCACGGTCCCATCCAGACTCCTCCAGTCCTTTCTGCCGTTGATGTTGGAAGAGTGAGGAAATCAGCAATTACTGCTGCTTCGCATGGTCACCCTGTCTCCCCACCTCCACCCCAAGCAAACCCTCGCTCAGCCAAGAAAAAGCAAAGTTGTTCAGTGATGTTGCAGACACTTGTTCAAAAAGCCAGGAGGGCGGGAGGAATACACAGAACCGGTCTAAGCAGAATGCAGACAGGTTTACACACAACCTCCCTATCCACCGTGAGCTCCATGAACGATTGGATAAACACAACCCAGCATATTTGTTGAGTTACACTGCAGACTGAGCGTGTAAACAGTCTTCCTAATAAGCAGACGGCACTGCTCCGTCAGGCCAGCCCAGCCGCAGTTTCCTAGGTGGGGCATCTGCAAAGACTGTTTGGGACTTTACACTCTTTTGGACTAATACACCTGAGTCCTGTTAGCAACAGGGCTGCTGCAGACCGAGGCCCCGCGTTGGTGGGTTTCAGAGGCAGGTCTCCCCGCCGGCCGTCAGAGCCCTCTCGGGACCAGGCACAGAACCCGCAGTCCCTCCCCAAGCCTGTCCTTTCTCCTCCGGCTCCCAGGACACACAGGCTTCTACAGAAAACACAAACACACCAGACCCTTGCCGTCTCCCTGGGCTGAGTTCGCATTTCCCCATCCACTCCCACTGAGTCCTCTGCCCCGCCGACCACAAATTCGGAGGTTCCCACACCCACTTCAGGTCCGGCCGCTTGCTGGAGCAACTCCCAGAACTCAGGGTAACGCTTTCCTTATGTTCGCTGGTTGATTATATGGGGTCCAGGTCGGGAACAGCCACCTGGAAGAGAGGCAGAGAGAGCAGGGTGAGGGGACGGGGCCCAGAGCCCCATGCCTGGCCTGGGTGCACCCCCACCCCGCACACAGATGTGTCCGGCCACCCGGGGCTTCTCCAGTCTCCCCAGAGACTGGGGACTCGCTGGGAGTGCCAACCCTGTGGTCCCTCCGTTGGTGCCTCCGCCAACCAGCCCCCGTCCTGAAGCTGTCTGGGCCCCCAGCCACCAGTCATCTCGTGAACGTACAAAAATAAATAATTTCAAGGATTTCAGGAGCTCTGTGCCAAGAAAGGAACAAAGACCAAGTCTTTATTTTGTGTTTTACTGGAGGGTCCATGTGTTCACCGTCCATGGAGAGTGGAACACATTACCTCTTCAATAGTACGGTCCCTCTGCAATACACGCACGCGCGCACACACACACGTGCACATATGCACACCCACACATGTGCACACACGTGCACACACGCACCCCACATGCATACACACCCATAGGTGTGTGCGGGCACGCATGTGCACACCCACATGTGTACACGTTACATATATAAATACATACACATTACTTAGGTGCCCTTACAAAAATAAGAAACGTGAACAGAACAGTTCCTGGTGTGTCTGCTGGCTCTCGGCGGACGGTACAGTGCAGGCAGAAACGGGGAAGCAGGAGACGTGAAGACACAGACAGACCAGGTGGTACCTGGAAGTCACTAAAGCTGTGAGGTTCAGCTTCAGCAGACGTCTGTCAGGGAGTGAATACTTATTGTGCGAGAGTCCAATGACTCACTCGGAGGCTTCTCTCGGGTCCGGTCAGGATTATTGGACAAAAGGCCAACTTTGGATTTGCAAATCCCTGTCCAGACTGGTGTATGAAAGCCATTTCTCCCAGCACCGCGTGAGTGACTTCCAACGTGGCGAGCTGGGGGTCAACCACGAGGCCGACGCTCCCCAGGGCTCCTCTCCTCCTCCCGGGCACCCATCCCTGTGGCTCCCGCAGCCGCCCCCCGCCTCCCCAGGGCTGCCGCTAGTGAGCTCACACCGCCCCGTCCTGAGTGCGCGCTGAGGAGTGGCCTCCGGACACCAACGACCGTGGCACAGGCGACATTTACTCAAGCTGAGAGCCAGCGCAGAGCTCAGAACAGGTGTAGTGCCCGCTAACTCTCACCCCAGGGACGGGGAGAAGCATCCGGGATCCAGGAAGCAGAGGCCCGGAGAGGGAGGGGAGGCAGACAGGAGGCGCATTTCCAGGCCCAGGTGTCCAGCCTTGTCAGCCGCTCAGCGGCTACAGTCCCCTCCCGCAACACCCCTCCCCGGCTCTGCGGGTCCGAGCCCCCAGCCTCCCACACCTGCCTGCTGGCCCGCAGGCACCGCGGCCCTGGGCAAGTGAATGTGTTTCCTCTCGTGAAATTATAAACAAGTAGGTATTACACGTATGTCATAACACGCAATACCTTTGTTCACATGATAGGTTTGGGGCCAGATGGCTTATCAAAAGCATTCCCATACAAATCATGCTATCTTTTAATTTTATTCCCAGAAGCCTAGATTTGATTTGACAGCCTGAGAGCAGAGGTGGAGAAATTTTTTACTTGACATTTTATTTTTCTCCAACTTTTTATTATGGAAAGTCTTCAAGCATCCGGAGAAGGGGACACATCGTACTCCCCGCTGTCCCCCACTCAGCTCCAACCACTGATTTTGTCCTCGCGACTTCACTTGCCATATTGCTTTTGCTGAGTCATCCGAAAACAAGTTTTAGACACCGAGATGTTTTGTCCTGGACAGTTGGTCTCCTGGAAGTGAGGCCATTCTCCCAGATGAGCACGGGGCTATTATCTCACCCAATTCACGCTAGCAGCGAGTCTGTGACCTCATTCAACCCTCTGTCCATCCCGAGCTGTCCTCCCCTTCTCTCCTGCTGCCAGGCGTCGATCAGGCCATGCTGGTTGTTAGAAACGCTGCTTCTTTTGGCTGTTTTTCTCCTCGGACCAATCCAACCCTTTCCTGACATTGACCTGTTTGAGGGAGGTCGAACGCTCGGCTCCCTGCACCTGTCTCGTCCTTTCTCCTAGTGTCCTTTACCAGCTGCTCTATCCCTTCTCCTTCCCACAAACCGGAAGTGAAGGCTACAGGCTTGGCCTTTGATTCAAGGGAAGAGTTTTCAGCAAGAACACAACATCGGTGATTCCGTGTGCTGGGTTTTGCACCCCTGATGTCACGTTAGCCCAGCATGGGTGATGCTGAGTTTGAATCCCCATGAAGGCGCTGACAGATGTCTCCGATGGAAGTGGAGAGTGTTTTCTCTTTCCCAGGTAGCCCTGTGTGATTGACACGCTTTCTTCACACTGCCTGTCGTCCCGCTCGGTGATTTCACTGAGGGAAGCAGAACTCGGAGCTCTGAATTCCCCCAACCCTTCTACGTTTATGAGCCGGCATTCCCTGTAAAGAGCTTTCCCTCATTAATCAGGGAGGCAGAGGGGAAGATTTTATCCAACAGACCCTTAGGGAGGCCTGTTTTTCTGGAGAGAATATGGTCTCTAGGGACTGTGTGGGGGCATAGAGGGCCCCCCCCCAGTTAGGATTCAGTGTCTGAGCCTGACAGTCCAAGGAGGGAGGAGCAGGCGGGCTGGGGCACAGCTTCAGTGAGAGGGCTGCATGTGGGGCGAGTGCTCAGGAGGGGAATCTATGGGGGAAAGAAGTGTTTTTGTAAAAGGACTTTCGGGAATGCCTCTATGTCGGATCCCCGTGTCTCCCTTGGGGCACCAGCGGTCAAAAGCCCCATTGTTTTTCAGGGCTTCAGGAGTCCCCTTCCGAGCCTGGTTTTGGAGACATCTCCAGACCTCAGGTTGCCCCGTTCAGTCTGGATTTCAGAACCTGCCCGGTGATTGGAGCTGGGACACCAATCCTGGCAAGCTTCAGCCAGTGACGAGTAATTCCGCATAGTGCAGAGCAGCTAGTCGAGAGAATTACTGATGAACCAAACGACTGGTCAGGTGGAGACCTGGAGGCCAGGACGCTGTACTGTCCCCTGGCTCTGGCAGGTGGCCAAAGCAGCAGGTCTCTCTTCTCCTTTGCTTGGTTTGAAGCTGGAGGAGGCGTAGTCAGTCACAGTTGTAGTTTGGGACAGAGGTGGCTTCGCAGAGCTTGAGTGAGACACTGCGAGTCCGTTTGGAAGGCCACCGTGCAGATGGGGTCACAGCAGGATACAGGGGCAGCCCTCCTCCGAGCCCCAAGGCCAGGCCAGAGCTCTGCGGCGACCCCCGCCCCGTGTTTCCAGGGCTCGGGTTCTCAGTGGGGAAAACACAGAAGACCGGCAAAGTGCAGAACATGCCAGGAACCCATCAGGCCTCCAAGCTGCCCCAAATAAGCTCTAGGGGAATGTGGGACAGGGAAGCCTCCAGATTTGGGGCAGGTACCCGAGGGATACCCTTCCCCCGCATCCTCCCTCCTGGCTCCTGGCGTCTCTGCACCCCTTTCCCGTCTGCCCAGCGATGTGCACCCTTGCTGTGGGTAACAGACCTGGGGTTCCCTCTTGCCTCTCCTTTTCCTCCCCCGCTGCCCCCACCACAGAAGTTCCTGGGGTTGGTGGTCAGGTGCGTTCACCTGGCCTTTACTTTCCTTCTCCCGTGGAAGGTTCTGTAGTCTAGTGGCCTCCCTGGGTGTTCCTCTTTGGAAGCACTTCGTTGGGGCTGTTTTATTCATCCATGCAAGAGGGTCTATCTCTGTGGGGACAGCAGCCCCCGAGATGGACCCGCAGGTGCAGGAGCTGGGCTGCCCTGTGTGGGGTGGGCCTGGGGTCCACAGCCAGTCCCTGAGCATGCTAACCCAGGAGCCATGGAAAGGCAGTTTCAAAAGGAAATTATCAAGATCGCTACCACCATTAAGAATGATAATGACGATGATGACATCATCATCATCATCATCATCGGCCCAGACCCGTGCCTGGAGCTCTCAGAGGGGTGCAGGGTCAGGGAGGCCAGCCTGGGGCAGGGGCTTGGGACCAGCTGGGCCCCAAGGGCACTGAGGAGGGTGACTGGAGGGGTGGGAAGAGGAGCAGGAATGGCGAGGGGGCCAGCGCAGGGGAAGGAGGGGGAAGGGGCGATGAGGTGGGGACGCGGCAGGAAGATAGGGGGGCGCAGGACGGTGGCAGGGAGCCGAGGAGGAGACGTGGGAGGTGAGGCGAGGACGCCAGGGCAGGGAGGTGAGAGGGGGCCGGGGCGGAGGGGCGGGAGGTGGAGATGGGTAGGGGACTGGAGCAGATAGGGAGCGCGGAGGAAGTAGGGAGGGGGCGCCGGGAGGGCAGACGGTGAGCAGGGAGGAAACGGGGAGCTGGGGGCGGAGGGGCGGAGCGCAGCCCCGCCCCTAAGGGCCGCTGGAAAAGTTTGGGCTTTGGCTTGCGCGCGCAGAGGCTGAGCCAGCGGTCCTGAGGACACGCGACAGGGACTGGGACGTGGCGCCAGCAGCAGGAGGAGCAGGAGCGACAGCCCCCCGCCAGGACTGACTCCCCCACCCTCCAGCCCCAAGAGTTTCCTGATGCCCGGGTCCTGCCGCCTGTGAGCGGAGGAGGGGTCGCTAGGATGCGGGTGGCCCAAGTGCCCCCCCCAGACGGAGGTGAGTCCTCGGGGCAGGGGTTCGGAGGAGGGGGCGCCCAGCCTGCATGGGTGGGGCGGGGTAGGGGCCGACGGGCCCACTTTTCTCCCTAAATTCCAGCCTATCCCTGGTGTGACAATGACCTGGCCCCGAGAGACACCATGTTCCCATCAGCCCCTCCTCCAGGGCATCCGTCTGGGTGATGAGCCACAGCGGGGGAGAGGGAATGGTTCCTTTTTCCATTCCGGTGACGAGCCATTGACGAGCCAGAGCCGGGGGACAGGGGATGGTTCCTCTCTGAGTATAGTGGGGAGGTCCACACTGAGCTACACCTTCATGACCTGAATGAGACGGAAGTGGCTCTTCCTGGAGAAGTCCCCTCTGTCCTCTTCCTGGAACCACTGAAAAGTTAGGCCCCCTCCGAGGGCTCAGCCCCGGGGGCTCTGGGAGTGTGTGGTTGTGGTTGTTCTGGGAAAACTGTTCTTTTAAATGATATCCGCCACAACATTCCGTTGTTTTCTTCCATTTCTTGAAGTAGACAATCAGGACGGTCAGAATCAGGGCTGGAGGATCAAGTCTCTGCTTTTGCAACAGCGAGGTTCCCATGTGCTGCATTCACCGCTGAGATGAACCCAGGGAAGGGATGGGACATGTGCGTCTTTGGCCCGATGCTAGCTTCGGCGCTTCTCACCTCTCCGGCTCCGAACGGCCTGTCTCTCTTTCTCTCTCTTCTGGCGCTGGCCACTCCCGGGGACATATTTCTTTGTGGGTTTTTATATTTAGATGTAAGAGAGGAACTTGTTGGAGGTTTAAAGGGAATACATTTTGTTAGATAAAGCCAGGGGAGTGGCACGAACAAGGGGATCTTTTGGATGATTATTTCAAAAGTGGAGGGTCCACTCTGCCCACGGTCCCCACCCCCAGCAGGAGCTCTGAGGACTTCCAGAATGAAGTCTGGAGGTCAGAGTTTGCAGACGTTCGCTGTAGACACATCTTCCTCATTCATCTCTGCAACATTCTCTTCTCCCTCAGTGGCATTGTTGCCGGCGTGGTTAAAGAAAACAGTTCCCAGAAGTATGGGGGCAGGATTAGGTCCCTCGGGTGTGTGATGGATGCGGATGGCCGTGCCCGTGGCGGGAGGCGAGGGGCTGGTGGGGGCGGGTGTGTTGTCCTCGAGGAGCCGTGGAAGTGTCTGGCTCCGTGGGAGTTCTCGGGGAACTGATGCAGAGCTCGAGCCAGACTGACGAATTCTGTGGCCATAGAAGGACCACACAGTGGGTTTTCTCAGTCGGCAACCTTCACATCCTGCCTGTCTGCCTGCTCCGTCACCTGACCCCAGAGACTGCACCTCAGCCCTTAGGAGCCTCCCGCGAGGCAGCATCTCCCCCAGATTCACCTTTGGAAATGCTGCTTTCTTCTTTATGTTTCTGAATTCCGTAAAGTGCATGGCTCTGCTCATTTTTCTGCCACAAGGGGATAGCAGTAAGCTGCAGCTCCTGGAGAAGGAGCCTCACACACTGGCCTAACAAGGTTCTCAAAATGCAGGGACTCATTTTCCTTCTTTGTCTGGAAATTACCGCACTGATTTGACTCTGTGGTGTCTTTTCCCTTCTCCTACAGACTTTGAAACCTACGGTGTATGCATATGTTTCTGGGAAAACTGGGAATCTGGGGATGCCATCGTCTGGACAGTCAGGGGGTTGCTCTACTGTGCAGCCCCTTTCCTTCTGCAGGACTCGGTGCGGCGTGGGGCGTGGAGCCACTGTGCTGCGCTTTCCCTTTCTGTCCCCGCACATGCGGCTTCCTCCTTCCTGTCTAGTCAGTTTGCAGCCACTTCTTAGGATTCCTTCGCATGCATTTCTGTTGAATTACTTAATTGCCCAAGGAGACATTCCATGAACTTTCGGAGGTGACAGAACGTGCTTGTGGACTCCATCCAGTGCCAAGACTCCCGCAAGCCAGGGATGGTGGCGACGGCGCCGGGCACGGTCAGCCTCTGTTCTGTGTCGTCTTCCTCCAGCTGCGGCTGTGGGTGGCCCTGTGGAGAGCGGGGGGGGGGGGGG
>LNAC01000454.1:634465-676255 GCA_002007465.1 Ailurus styani | reverse complement strand
GGGGGGGCCCGGGGGTGGCTCCATGCGCTGGAGCGAGGCCTGAGCCCTTTGGAGGCAGACGCTGCTCCCTGTCCCTGGTCAGGTTTCCAGGCAGGTCAGCATGCCAGCATTTGGCGAGCCTGCTGGTGAGGCTCTTGTCACCTCCGTCTAGCTGAAGACTACTGGGGAGGGGTGGAGGCTCCAGGAGAGCTGACCGCCCCCCGCACTGTAATGCCGGAGAGGGGGGATCCGATGACCCGCCATCCAGCCCAGCCTCGGCTTTCCTCTGTGTATAAACAGCAGATGCCACCGTGGGGGCAGAGGGCTGCCTGCAAGAGCCACTGTGGGCTGTGTCGCCTGGCTCCGGGAATGGGGAGGGGGAGGGATCCCACAGTTGGGACTTCTTGGGCCAGATGTCTCTCACTTGCATCGGCCTGGAGGCATAGCTGCCTGGAGGAGCTCATTCCCACACACCTTCATTCATCCCACGGCAGTCTGGGCGGGAGTCCAATCCTGTTACTAAGAACAAGCAGAGAAAATGCTGGATGAAGAGCAGGGGGTAAGGCCTCTTGCACCGAGATCAGGCGCCTTGCGAGGGACAAGCCCAGGGAACCCAGGCGAGCGTGCGCAGAGCAGACCGGGGCTCCTGCGGCCCACCCCGCGTACCTGTGCTCGCCGGGCTCGCCCGATCTGTGTCAGCAGCTGCACCTCACCTGCCCGAGAGAGTCACGTGTGGGAAAGCCGCGGGTAGCGGGACACCTGCCCATCCCCCTGAGCTCACTAGGGGCTCTGGGCCTGGGCTCCCGGCAGAGTGCAGGGGTGAGGGGCCCTGTGTGCGAGGCCTCCTGCTGGGAGCTGCCTCTGAAAGCCCACGAGGTCACTTGGAAATCTGGGCCAAGGGGAAATACTCATTAGCCAAGGAATTTCCTGGGGCATCGAAATGGCCAGCCCGTTCTTTCTTTCCTAAACTCTTGTAAACAACAACAGCAAAATAGTGCTTTTCAAGAAATGTTGCTGGTTGTCCAATGCCTGGTGTTTTAGTTCGGTTTGGAGGAGGAGGGAGTTGATTTCCCTGGGAAAACATGCCTTTGAGCAGCAGCACCCCGGGTCTGACCCAGAGAAGTTCCTCACTGTCTTCACGTGCTTCTCTTGCTCGCCGTGATGGAGAGGGAAGGGGGAGACCCCAGGCTTTGTGGAAATATTTCCGTTCGCTTTTTTCTTTTCCTTCTTTTTATAGTTTGTTTATTTTTCAAGTTGACATGTGTAGAGAAAGTGAGTCACTAGTGGAGGGCACATCTGGAACCCATCGGCCGCCCGGGCCGCCCCTCCCCGCGGACACAGCTCCTTGGGACAGAGGGACGGTAGGGCGTGGTCTAACCTGGGTGACGCACGGGGGAGCCACATTCCAGAAGGGGCTCCTCCTGAGGGCCCGTCCCGCACAGCAGCCTCTGGGACAGAACCGCGCTCGGAGACGTGCAAGCCTGCCTTCCTCTGCATCGGCCTCTATTTCTAAGTTGTTCGGGGGAAATTAAGCCACGATCAGATTCTTACACTGAAAAGTCAGACGGTGGTCCCTGCTGGCCCTAGATGCTTAACTTTTTTTTTTCTTTAAAGATTTTATTTATGTATTTGAGACAGAGAGAGAGATCACGAGTAGGCAGAGAGGCAGGCAGAGAGGAGGAAGCAGGCCCCCTGCTGAGCAGGGAGCCCGATGTGGGGCTTGATCCCAGGACCCTGAGATCATGACCTCAGCTGAAGGCAGAGGCTTTAACCCACTGAGCCACCCAGGTGCCCCCCCAGATGCTTAACTTTTAAAAGGAAGCAAACATGAGTATTTGTACTGTGTAAGTCTTGCCCCCATGGGGACTTAGCTAGCCAAGTGCCGTTAGTCTCTGCAGGGACCCTGTGCATCAAAGCCCCTCCTAGACGCCAGCACGAGGCTCAGAAGCCCAAGGCAGCCCATGGATGCGCAGCACAAGCTCATGAGGATGTCCCCACCCAGGCCCCGCAGCACTTGTTATGGCAATGACATGGAGAAACCCCTGTGTCCGCAGACGAGGGTGGCTAGTGTGTCCGTCCCCTGACCGGAGCAGGAATTACCAGTACCCGAGGACTCGTGTGAGCATCCCATCGGGAGAGGGACACCAAGCACGTTTATAGGCTGTGGGGCCCCATGTACATGAAGGTTGGAAATAGGCTGCAGCCCTCCAGTGGGTGAGAAGCCAGCCCGCGGTCCCTTTGGGGGTCAGTGGTGGCTGGGATGGGTGGGACAGGCTGGCCTCCCAGGAGCTGGTGCTCGCTTGAGAGCTGGTGCCCCACCTGGTCCCGAGCAGGGCTGTCCCGCTCGGAGCTGGGAGGTGGGGGGGCAGAGCGTTCTTCCCGCAAATTCAGGTCCTGCCACGCCCCTGAGAGGTGGGCGGAACTCCTCTAGGATGCTTTTGACCACAGGTAACAGCACTCGGACGCATCCAAAATCAGTCTGGCCTTTGGCCCGGCACGTAACTCTTGCAATGCAGTCTACATTCTAATGTTGCTATAATCCGAAGAAAATAAGCTTTTAGATTCTAAAGAGAGCCAGATGTCTTCCAGTTACGAAAAATGCGGAGAGTAGCATTTAGCAAGAGATGTTCTGAAAAAAATGTGCTCTTTGATGAATATTTAATCAAGGGAAATGATAAATCAAGCATTAGCGGGAAAAATACATTCACCCTCGAAATGCACAGTCTGGGTTGGCTCTCCGGCGCGTCTCACCCTGTTCTCGGGGTGGTTTTACTGCTGGGTATTGCCTTTCCTGTCTGCTCATTTTCCTTCTCTGCTCAATTCTTTCAAAACCCTGCGTGTGCAGCAAGGAAATGTCCTTCCCTTGTCTGTCCTTGCTCTTTACATCCAAGAGGTCGAGATCCACAGGTTTATGGGCCCCCTGCCCGTGCTTACGGCCCCAGCACAGGGGTGGGGCACGTGCAGAGAGAGGGATGGATGTGGCGGGGAGCTATCCTGGGGAAACAGGCCCTGCGGACAAGCTGCAGTTTATTGTGGTTTCCAGACCTTTCAGATGGGGCTGCGTGCAGCCCTTGCTCGCTGTCATGGGTGTGAATTCACGAACAATTCATGTTCCTCGCCCTTTCAGGTGACACAGGTGCCATGAGAGGTGCGGTGCCCTCCGTGCGGGTGTGAGTGTGAAGCAGGCCCCTGCAGGCGGTGGGCACAGGGGGGTCAGCAGTGGCATTATTTCCACTCCTTAGAAACAGCCTGCTATTTGTTGTAAAAAGCGGTGAGTAGGCTCAGAGAAGTCTCGAGGGGTTGGGCTGACTCCAGAGAATTTGCAGAGCGGGAGGAATTTGACGCAGGGTGTGAAGGACTGGCCAGAGTAGAGAAAGGAGCGGGAGTGGCGTCAGGGGCTGGCAGGACAGCGACCCACCGAGCAGACCCATGCACCTCCAGGCCATCTACGGGCACACACGACGCAGGTGGCCCCCAGAGGCCAGGGCCCTCAGAATTTCTGGGACAGCTGCTCATACAAACTCCAGCAGCTTGGGAGAAGTGTCTGCAACAGAGCGGCTCTCTCTGACCTCAGAGAGCCCGAGCCCCCGATGGAGGGGAGGTGTGACAGCCTCCCAGGCCCTGACCAGCACCCGTGGGGTCGGGAAGCAGTGACCTGGAGGGTGCCGGGAGCAGGGCACCCTCAGAGTTTCCTCTCCCTCTCCTCTGAGAGCAGCCCCCACACTGCACCCCTGGGTCATTGCAGGACTGAGACCCTCGCGGGCCTTGTTGGTACCTGGCAGTGAGCTCAGGTCCCACCATACTCCAAAACGCAGACCCTGTATCATTTGGGGAGCTGTCTTGTCTCGGAGGCCAGCTTAGGGCTATGACTTAAACACTGTAAAAGTAAAAATGTCATCACTGGATACTCACAGAGGGCTGTTTTAAGCTAACCTCATTTGATTGTAGCAGATACTGAAACATGTCTTTCTAATTTACAACCAGTGGGTCCACGGAAAGCCACATCCAGCTGTGATGTCACGCGAGGTGATGAGGGTGGGCCCCCGGTGAGGGTATCGGGAGGGAGGGGAGGGGGGGTCTAAATCCAGGGCTGTCGAGGGCCCGGCGCTTGGCTTCCCGCCTTCACTATCTCTCTAGACCCCCAGGCGTGTTGTTTCTTTCGGCTCACGTGCCCGGCTTCAGTTTTGGGGGTTCAGACAGTTGGATCCGAACTCTGAGTTTTCAGCCAAGTGCAGAGGCCAAGTGCTCGTCCCTGCCTTCCCTTCCATCACCCCCGGTGGAGGTACGGGTTTGGGTTCCGTCGTGCCCCTTCCTTCTGTGGCCGTGTGTCCCTGTCTCCAGCCTCTCCTGGGGACTGTTGGGACCCGACTCTGTCCCCAGCCCCGGTCCCAGGGACTCCATTGGAGCAGCGAGCAGGTGCTCCCATGTGGCTCCAGGCCCGGGGGCGTCATTCTGGTTCCATCCTATTGTGTTATCCCGGGATGATCCTGTCTGTCTCCAGGTCACGGGGACTCGTGGTTTGGCTGCTTCCGTGTTGTGCATGGGGTGCACGGTTAGCACTCCCCAGTGCCTTGGGATTCCCCGAGGGACGTTTACTTGGGTCTGTGTGTCATTGTTACAAGAGTGAACGACCTTGGCACTCACGCACTGATCTCCCTCCCGGGGGATGCAGACACCAGGGGGCTTCCCATGGCCGCCTCAGTCCCCCGGGGAGCTCTGGAGCCCTGCGTGGCCAGCGTTTGTATACTCGCGGAGTTTGGGGGCCTTCTTCCGATGTCGTCGCTGTGGCCACTGCCCCTAGGAGGTCTCGGAGCCCCTTAATCGCTGGGCACCCCTGTTTTATCTTTGCAGGCGCCCGCTCTGCACGCCCTGGCTGGGGGCCGGCCCGGGCCACCACGGAAGCCTGAGCCGGAGCGTGTTCTCCGGCGATGGACGTGCCCAGGGCGCCCTCTGGTGGGATCCGGAGCTGAGCCTCCGCGCGCCCGAGCGATGGCCGCGGTCCCCACGCCGCGGCCCAGGCCCTCCCCCGGGAACCAGACCCTATACGAGCACTACAGCTATGTGGGCAAGCTGGAGGGCAGGCTGAAGGAGGCCCCCGAGGGCAGCACGCTCACCACCGTGCTCTTCCTCGTCGTCTGCAGCTTCATCGTGCTGGAGAACCTCATGGTCCTCATCGCCATCTGGAAGAACAACAAGTTCCACAATCGCATGTACTTCTTCATCGGCAACCTGGCTCTCTGCGACCTGCTGGCCGGCGTCGCCTACAAGGTCAACATCCTGATGTCAGGCCGGCGGACGCTGAGCCTGTCTCCCACCGTCTGGTTCCTGCGGGAAGGCAGCACGTTCGTGGCGCTTGGCGCATCCACCTGCAGCTTGTTGGCCATTGCGATCGAGCGGCACTTGACCATGATCAAGATGAGGCCGTACGACGCCAACAAGAAGCACCGCGTCTTCCTCCTGATCGGGATGTGCTGGCTCGTGGCCTTCTCGCTGGGCGCCTTGCCCATCCTGGGCTGGAACTGCCTGCATGACCTCTCCGACTGCTCCACCATCCTGCCCCTCTACTCCAAGAAGTACATCGCCTTCTGCATCAGCATCTTCACGGCCATCCTGGCCACCATTGTGGTCCTGTACGCGCGCATCTACTTCCTGGTGAAGTCCAGCAGCCGCCGCGTGGCCAGCCCCCACAACTCGGAGCGCTCCATGGCGCTGCTGCGGACCGTGGTCATCGTGGTGAGCGTGTTCATCGCCTGCTGGTCCCCGCTCTTCATCCTCTTCCTCGTCGACGTGGCCTGCAGGGTGAAGGAGTGTGCCGTGCTGTTCAAGGCCCAGTGGTTCATCATGCTGGCCGTGCTCAACTCGGCCATGAACCCCATCATCTATACACTGGCCAGCAAGGAGATGCGGCGGGCCTTCTTCCGGCTAGTGTGCACCTGCCTGGTCCGGGGCTGGGGTGCCCGCTCCTCGCCTGCCCAGCCTGCTCTCGACCCCAGCAGGAGCAAGTCCAGTGGCAGCAACAACAGCAACCCCTCACCCAAGAGCAAGGAAGACACTCCCCAGAGAGCGGCCTTGCCCTACATAACCGACAGGAACAAAACCCTGCAGAATGGGATCCTCGGCAAGTGAGAGCAGCCGCCTCCGGGAGCGGGGACCCTTGCACGCTCGCGGGACAAGGGGCACTCTCCACACAGCTGTGGTCTTATTTATTGCATGCCTCGCCCCGGAGTTCCAGAGAGGGGACTTGGGAAACCTGCTTGCCAATGGCCTGCGTAGTGTGGACGTCACTTGGGGGGAACCCGAGGACTCGCCAGCTTGTTCCATGGGAGACAGTGTGCCCCGTCCACTTCGGCTCCAGAGTCTTCCGAACGTCCCTGGTGTGGGCGTGATCGGCTGCCTTCCCCTGAGTCCCAGCGGCCACTGTCCATGGTGCCTACGGAGGGAAGGTCGTGGGCCACACAATGTATGATGCGCCTCCCCAAACGTCACGGTGACGTTTGGGAACTTTACACTACATTGATTGTGCACAGAGTGGATGCTGGTGTATCCGTCACTTCTGGGTTACCGAGCACTTGTGTTTCAAACGTCTGCTATCAGTACGTGGCACCGGCTCCCACGGGTGGGCGGCAGCACGTGGCACGGTGTCCTGACTAAGCCACCGGGTGTAAGGATGTGGCTGGAAACCCAGGTGGACATGCCAGTCCTGGTCTCCTCAATTGACATGAAGTCTCGTGTTCAGCAGGCTCGGCCTGAATTCCCAGAAAGGGCTGCTCCCTGGCAGGTCTTGAGTGTGTGGGTCGGACCCGGAGAGAATGGAGAGCCAGAGAGCTCTGGGGGCTGTGTCCCGGCTTCTCGTCGGTCTGTGTCCCTGTGGAGTCCTCCGTCCAAAGCCCCATTAACCAAATTACGTGGCTGTTGGGGTTCCTACAGATCCCAGAGAAGCCAGCCAGGGTCTTCTAGGAGGCTGTCCCCAGGCCCACCAGGAAGAGAAGCCGTAAGAGAAGCAGAGGACAGACACCCTGGCCAGAAGCCAGAGGCCGCGTTCTGTGTGACGTGGTGGAACGTTTGTCCTAAACGAGGAGAGGTTTACTTGATCCTGTGTGGAGTCTGATTCTGTTTGATCAGAGAAGCCCCGGGTCAGTGGCCCCGGGTTGTCCCCGTGGAGCAGCTGCGCAGTCCCCAGCCCCCACCGCCTCCCCAAGCTGAGCCTGACGGCGCCTTGTCTGGAGCGTGTCTGGGATCCGGCGGTTTGCACGTTCTTCAAGGAAATGGAATGATGCCGTAACCCCCTTTTCATATAGGTTGGCCCCGCGACCCTGTTTGTAGGGAGTTACTTAGACAGCATTTCTGCACATGCCTCCCCCAAGGATTCCACTTGCAGGACAAATGGACGAGGAGAACACGTCTGTAGTGATCTCATGACCACAGAGTTCCTGTGCTCGGTTCTCGGTAGAAACAGAACGGAGCAACCTTCCAGAGGACTCCTACTTGGGCAAGCCCACGTCAGAGCCCCTGGGGTTTTCTGGTTTGCTGGGTATTTCGGCTGAGGTGAGACTCAAGAGATGTCTCGATAGATCTCTCTTGAGAAGCTGGCTCCCACGTGCTGTCCGATGCACGTTCCCCGATGGAGGGACACTCCTGTGGGTCCTGGGCGGTCCCCCCCTACAGACCCAAGACTTCCCTCGTTTTTGTTATTGACAGAGAAGTCCTGTTTGTCAGGAGACGCTCGGCGGTGGCCTTTCTGTCCGCTTCCTTACATCACCGAAAGGAGTTCATTCTCTACTCTGAGAGTGTGTCGGAAAGTAGAGCAGAGAGAGAACGAGGTGGTGTTTCGGGACCAGCACTGCGCAGTGCGTGTTCACGTAGGGAGCCAAGTGACCGCAGGGCCCCTCAGCTCTGGCTCTGAGGGCCGTGGGGGGCCCTGGGGCTCTGGTGCTAATATCAGTGACACTTGCTCCATAACCCCAACTTCCCGTGGCGGCAACACAAAACTTTCACGCAGTTTGAGTGAAAAATACGCCAAGTAGATGCAGAAAACGGTCACCTTTAGTACCTCTGTGTAGGGTCTCCTCAGCCGCTGGCTGGGGGTGTGCAGGCGTTTCAGGGCCACAGGGAGCCCAGGCAGTAGCTCTCCCTCCGTCAGTAGCCTTTACCGTGTCCCTTGTGTGTTGGTTAACAAAATAAAACCGAAAGCCTGTGTACACACCTGTCACCGGGGGTCGGCGTGAGGGGTTGTTTGCACCAGCCCCCCGCCGCGGTGGTGCGCAGGGTGGTGGCCCCGTGTCCCCCCAGGACAGGAGCCACTATCAGAAGCATGTGATTGTCCCCCCTGCGCACCCCCCCCCCGCCCGGCACGACTGGTGTCCAGCGAAGTTTCAGGTGCCAGGTGTTGGTCAGCTGGGCCTTTTTGAGGCGAGCAAACTCCTCAACAGGGAGAAAGTGACGCGTCCTGGCCGAAAGAGACGGGCCGTTTGGATCTGCTCCATTTGCAACAGGAGGGAGGAGGTCAAAACCCGCCCAGCGTCCTCGTTAATAGAGGACAACTTCTGGCCTGTGTGTGCATGTGTGTGCATGTGTGTGTTTGTGTGTGTACGTGTGTGCGAGCACACGTTTGTGTGTCCGTGTGTTTGTGTGTGTCCGTGTGTGTACGTATGTGTGTGCACGTGCACGCGTGTCTGCCCTGCGTTAGCCCCGCATTCCGCATAACTTGCCCGGGGCTGATGTTCTTGGAGAAATCTTGCGGCACAGCTGAGGACCGCAGCCTACAGCCGCCACCCCTGACTCCGCCCGCCATGACCAGGCAGCCGTGACCGCAAAGCCCACCAGGAATGCGGCGGCCAGGCTGCCACATTGACCCCCCACCCTTGGCAAAAGGGCGAGACTTGCCAGGTGACGGTGTAACGAGTCGGGGGCTGTCAGAGTACCTGCTCTCCATGGAAAGGTTCCAAACTTCGTCCTCTCCCTATGAGGCAACACAAGATCCAGAGAGACTTTTCACACAATCCTTTATTGCTCACAGAGTCACGCTGACAGTCGTTTGGACAGAGAGCCGGAGGAAGCGGCTGTTTCTCTGCACCCCTGACCGGAGGTTATTCCGCGCTGGTAAAGAGCCTTTCACAGACACGTAACGAGGCGCATTTTATAGAAAACATCTAATCGAATGACTGAGTCCATGCTTTGAAATTGTATCCACGAGGACAAAACCTCAACACCCAAATGTTTTTAGTATCTAAGTCAGGATATCAAAGGGTTTGCTACATAGTCAGAAATGGACACACCACTATCCCGAAAATGAAGGCACGTTTTCTGATAACCGGTGAGAAGGAGACGTGTGGCCTGGTCCCCGGGGGACGCCACGTGGGCCCTCTGCTCGGCAGCCGCCAGCGCACAGGGCTCCGACCCGAAGCCACGTCACTTCCCGACGGAGTGAGGTGGGTGCGCTGAGGGCCAGGAGGGCCCAGGGGCCGCTGCCCTCCCCGCCGTGCTGGGGGGGCTTCTCCTGGGTTCCCCACATTGCTCAGGCTTTCCCAGCTTTCACGGAACAGAGCTTAGAAAGCTTCAGGTTGGTGTGGTAATTCCACTCCCCAGAATCCAAGTGCTGTCCCAGCGTCAAAGCAGAAAGTGGTGAATTGGCAACATACCCAGACAGAGACCTTCACGGCAATCCCTGTTTGCTCCACACAAGTCAATGGAAAACAAAACATAAAATTCTCAAATAATATTCATCAATATATATAATTTGCCATCCAAATGCTTTTTAAAAAGTAATAAACATCTTATTATCACACATGAAATTCACGTGCAGTTCTCCCCTGACCCTTGGGTTTTAACATCCGGTGTTTATTCTTGTTTAACCCTGAAAGCAAGAAACACTCACATACTTGATTTTTTTTACGATGTTTATTCTGGAACGGGTTTTATTCAAAAGGCAAAGGAACAGAGAACATTGCACCTGCAACCGACACGTGGTCGTTACAGAAAACAGTAATTCGGTGATCAAAGATGGATATGCCCACTTTTTTCTGTGTTGTTTTGCTGCTTGATTCGGCTGGGTGGACAGTTTGGCTGTGGGAGAATCGTCCCAGGTGAGCGTGAGCTCGTCAGCTGTGATACACACGACCACATGTGCTGTCCCACGCACTGATTTCTACCCGCAGCATTGCAAGGGGGGCTGCGACTTGAGCTGGCACTTTTCTTGGAGAACGGCCCTCCCGGGCCTCCAGGAGGCGCCCGAGGGAGTCCTTTATTAGGGCGTCGGGAGGCAGGAGGAGGCCCCAAGGGGGGCACCGCCAGCCCCCCCGTGTCCCGGCTGACACCAGGCTTTGTCTGTGAGGCTGCCCCGCCCCCTCCGGGACCCCCACCCTGTCTGGCCGCTCTGGCACTCCCACCCCACCCGCCTCCCACCTGCGTTCCAGCTTGCAAAGCTTTCAGACTCCCCACATCCCCCCGGGGAGCCCCGGCCTCCACTGTCCTGCGTCAGCCGTCGGGCTTGTCACACTCTCATGCCCCGAGCCTGCTTGTCTCCTACGAGGAGCCCAGCACCATGCCTGCCACATAGGAACCAATGCACAGACCAGGCCAAGAGCAGGCTGTCTGGGAGTGCCTACCAGCTGGGGACAGCTTTGCCACGCCGGGCCCCTCGTCTGGCCCCTCTCTGGCCTCGGAGAGACGCTGCACGCTGCCGGGCGAGACCCTGCTTCCTACCTCCACCCTCCTCCACTGTCCCCCTCCTCGCCTTGCCCTCCCCCGCTGCTTCCCTTGCCTTCCACCCCCTGTCACTCCACCATGGCCCCCCGGGGCCCTCCTGTCTGTTCCCACTCCCTTGGCCCCGGGCTCCACATCCCGCAGCATCCAGGACCCTCCTCCATGTGTCTGCAGATGCCAAGCTCTTCACATCTGTTTAACTTTCTGCTTGTCCCTGTTGGTTAAAATACCAAAACTCAGGGAGGAGTGTCCAGGTGCACACTGCCCAGGCAGCCTGCCCACGCGTGCACGCGCACACACACACACACACACACACAGGTGTGCGTCCGTCCTAACCACTGTAGGTGCGTGTGCGCATGCACGCGGTTGACATTCAAAGTCCTGGTATAAAACTGCAGCTTTTCTGGGTACCACAAAATGTGCCAGTTTTAAAACTGTGCATTTGTTGCTTGCAAACTTATAAATATGTATAAACCCCATTATAAATAAATCATGGCTGGCAGATGGTATTGTATGTGCCAGCAGCGACTGCATGGAGTTCTAAATGCTTATTAATCCTCCACTTTGAAAACCCATAGCGTGGACTCTGGGATCTGTGACATGAGCTGGTGGGAAAACAAAGTCATAAATCGGAGGGGGAAAGCGGTCAGTAAGGGAGGGTCAGGGGCCGGCAACTCACACCGGATGGTGGTTCTCAAAATCCACACCCCCACCAGCATCGTTCAATTTACTAGAAATGCAAATTTTTGGTTCTGGGGTGGGGCCCCGGGGGTCCCCTGCTGCCCATTCATGCCGGATCTGCTTAGCAGGGTGGCCGGTTGCCCTGCCTGGGATTCCTGTGCCCCGGGAGTGTGCTCAGGTGTGCACAGGGCCTGTTTTCCACCTGTGGTGGGCCGCTGGGTAAACGCGGATGTGTGTCCAGCCCCGTCTCCCGCCGTCCCTTGGCGCCGTTAATCTTGCACATCACGGTGACCTGCCTGATCATGCCCTCCTCCTCAGCTTCCTTCCCTTCCCCACCCCGGGGCATCACCCAGAGAAACGACATACAGTCAGACCCTCTCAGGGTCTGCTTCTGAAGCACCCCAAACAGAAACACTTCCTTATTCATCCTATCTTTACGCCTTTTGCAGAACGAATGTGCATAAATGCAAACCCAAAGAAGAGGGAAGAGCTCTGTGCCATTTTCCACCGGGGGCTGACCTTTATACCCAAACCGTAAAGGACCCTAACAAGTCCGGTGCTCTGTCTGAGATTCAGCCACTGACTGCCCACTGCTCCAGCGAGCCACCCGGCCCCAGCTCCCCCACTGAAAAGGGGGTTCCGCCGCGGCATGACCCTAGAGGGCTCCCTCCCTGCACGCCCAGGTTGCAACACCTTCCTAGAAAGTGGTTTTCCCAATTCATCTCTCTCAGGACCAGTTTTTAAAGTTTGACTGCAGAGATGTTATTCTAAAACTCAGGACTGAGATTTGTCTGCAACACACAGTGACCTAAGCGCAGTATTTCCACAATCCCCGTTCCCTTTCCTATTGGGCTGTGGCCACCCGCAGAAAGGTGCAGACGAACCGCCGGCGCGGGAACGCAGCGAGGGAGCCCACCGCATCTGCACATGGGGCATCCCAGGAAGCAGCTGTCCTTCCTGTTTCCGTATATTCACCAGGACCTCCCCCTCCATCTCGAGGGAGGGGTGCAGGGGGCAGGCCACCGCTCAGAGACACCCAGCGACAAGCGCGAGGCCATGCGGCTCTGGGGAGGCTGCCGGGGTGGCCCAGGGAAGCCTGTGATCTTGTGGGAATCGCCTTCACCTGGGGACCGATTCAGGGAAAGAAGGACCAGGAACTTTTGTCTCAACTTGTCACTATGAGAAAGAGGCACGCGGCACCTGACACGGCCTGAAAGGGGCACTCTGTCCCTGCACCCGGGTCGCTGTCTGCCCATCCGCCCCGACACCTGAGACGACGTCGAGTAATGAAACATGTCACAGCAACACGGCCACCGGGCCCCTCGGCCTCTCAAGTATGAGGACCCCGGGCGTGGCAGTGTCTGCACAGAGTCGGGGCGGGGAGACGTTTGAATGTGTGGCAGATAGTGCATGGGGCGGTTTGGGGCCCCCAGCGTCAGAGCTCGCCGAACCCGCCCAGGAACGTCCCGCCCGTGCCCGCGCAGCGGTGTGGCGGGGAGGGGCGGTGGGTGGCGGGGCCATCATGGCCTTGCAGGGCCTGCCGTGCACGCCCAGAGGCTGGGCAGAGAGGCAGCACGTACGGTGCCCTGTGCACTCCCGGGGGCCGGGCACGCTGAGCAGCGAACGTACCCGGGGGGTTGGGGGTCCAGGAACACACAGCCCTGCCTGGCAGAGGTGCGGTCCGGGTCTGGACGAGGGGGGACCCAGGCTGGGCAGGGAGTGGCTGTCTTTGCCTGGGAATCCTGAGTCCAGGCACAGCAGAGCCCAGAAACGTGGAGGGAGCACAGCTCAGTCTGCCTGCTGCGTGGCTTAGAGCAGGGTGGGCACCCACTTCGCCTCAGGTTCTCCCCCTGTGAGTGGGGCACCTCCTGATGCCCATTTCACGGGCTCGAAGGGGAGCTGAGGTGACCTGTGGAGCCCCAGCCCGCCTCACAGGGGAGGGACGAACGGGAGAGAACGGTGACCATCTGCTGGTGTTCCCGCGGCCTGTTGTGTTGAAGGCAATACTGGAATCTGAACTTCAAAATACATATTTTGAATTAGTATTGAAACAAAATTTGATGGCTCCCAATATTTCTAATTTTCTAAATTGATTCTCATGCAAAAAAACATGATATATATTGCTTATCACCACTGAGCTAACCACTGACTTCACAGCAGAGAGCTCTAAACCCTCCCGATGACCATTTCTCACATCCCCAGGAGGGCAAAGAATGCAGGTCATCTGTGCAGGGGCTCGGGGTCCCTAACCAGCCTTTCCTACTTTGCCCTTAATTATTAGCATTTGGGGCTGGCCCTTAAGAATACCCAGCGGGGTGCCGCAGTCTGTCCAGAGAAGTCATTTTATCCACTTTTTATATGCATGGACACTTGCACACAGGGCTGGGACCTCTGTGTATGTCTGCAGGGCTGCAGGCCTCCAGGGGATGGGGCGCAGGGGCGTTCCCATAGCCACCCCCCCCAACCAGCTGCCGCCTCGGCCCTGTTCAGCTCCCACTGCTCCTGGTAGCGTGGAGTCGGGTCTCCACGCTGCAACTGAAGCCAGAGCTGCTCCAGGAGGAGACGTGTGGTCCTACATTAGTTCTAATCCAGCAGATCATTCTAGAAGATCGAAGCCATTGTCGTCTTGGACTTACTGGACCCTCAAAGGACAAAAACTGCTAAAAAGCCTCCACACAAATCTTCGGACCTGCCTGACCTGTGGTCACCATGCGCTCTACCCCACCTTCCATCCTGGACACACACCCACACCCTGAAAACAGAAATGGGGCTCATTTAGATGTAGAACTTTGCAGAATTACTACTCATCAGAATTTTTAAAATCCACCCTTAACTCCTTATTCTTGAAGCATCGAATTTATTCCTGCCCCACCGTCAGTGTGCAGGAAGTCCCGCTGCCCTGACCCAGGGCCCCCACGGGCTGTGGGACGGCACAGGACGGGAGCCTGGGCTGTGGCACTGGGGACAGGCTGCCAACCAGCGGGTTAGCCCTTTGACTTTTAAAAGCATCTGTTAAATCACAAGTTCACCTCAAACCCGGGTGTTTTTTAAAAGCTGGAAACATCGTTGCCCCCCTTGGCCCCAAATGACCCCGTAAGAAATCATGGGCCCCTCCCAGGGAGCAATTGGGAAATCTGTTGCAGAGACAGCCAGCCACTTTACCCACCAGCCACTCAAGCAGCAAAACCTCAAACCGACTCCCCAAACTCCCGAGTCCCCAGCCCGAGACAAATGCAGAGTGGGAAAAACGGCCGTGCAGGGGTCTTAGGACCGAGCACGCATGTTGGCATCTGCCTTCGACACAGCGCGTAACGGGGGGTGGGGTGCAATTTCCTAGCAGCCACCCCAGCAGCCTGCGATCAGCGTATGGGCTAGAAGGACACAGAAACCAAGACTTTGCCCCCACCAGCCCTCCGCACATACTGGTTTGTCGTTAAACAGATGAATCTTTGGGAGGCGTGTGCCAGTCGAGATCTTGGTGGCTGAGGCTCATTTTGTGCCACATTTGGCCGTCAAACAGACCCTGGACAACAGTGGTCGAGGTAGACAGCACTCCTGTGCCCGGCCCCACCCGGAAGAGCTGGGGCGCCCCCGCTCCTTAGCACGGCTGCACCGGCTGTAGGGCGCCGGGAGCGCACAGGTGTGAGGCCAACAGCCGGAGGAGATGCATCGTGGAGGAAGGGGTGCCGGCGACTCTGAGAGGCGGCCGCCAGGACCAACCGTTCACGGAGGGTTATGTGCAGAGCTAAACCGCTCTGGGGAGCAGCCTGCCTTCTTCCGCTACAGACCCACGTTGACTCCCAGCCCTCCTGCTTGCTTCTCTCCCCCCAGGGGGGCCTATCAGATAAAACCACAGGCAATAACACCTTCCTAGTGGAACTTCTCAGTAGAATGGGTCAGTTGAATTAAATTTTTGCCCGGACAACTACAGTCAAACTTTTCTTTCCCATTAAAAACATACAGCACAGAACGTTAGTCTTACATCTCTCTTAGTCTTAAAAAATATAAATATAGAGGGATAATTTGTACAGGATGTATAGGTATATACACCTTTAATATGCACATGAGAAAACCAGAACAAGTTTATGAAACTTGCACTTGACGGACACCTTCGTCATGGGACATTTGGATGAGGCTCTGAGCCCGCGGGCAGTGGCCTGAGTTTCCAAAGCCCCCATACCCATCCTCCGGGAAGAACCAGGGCTCCTGACCACTGGTGCGGGGTCAGGACGGGGTGGCTGGCTGGTCACGGAGCCTTCTCCACCGGCTGCTGGAGGCAGAGCTCGCTTCCAGCGGAGACGATGGGCAGGCTGTTCTCCAGGTGGTGGTTGATGAGGTGGCTGATGCTGTCAAAGACCTTGTCCTTCGTCCGGATCTGGGAGGGACACAGACGGTAGGAAAGCATGACACACAGGCAGACGAGAGAGAACGCATGTGCTCGGAGCCAGCCCGACCATGGGAACCTGAGTAGTGCCCCCCGGGGGCCCCACACTCTCAGAGATGTGTCTGCCAAGTCCCCATTGTCACTGGTTGGTCATCTGTCACCCACCTTCAGCAACCACCCTGTCCCCGCTGCCAGTCTTTTCTCTCCTGCTCCCTTGCTGTCCTCAAAGTATCTGTCTATTGGCCCTGCACTCCTGACGGGAGGAATCCACGAGGCTCTTCCAGCTCTCCCACCAGAGCGTGAGCCTGTCTGCAGTGTGGACACTGCTGGCCACGTGGCTCTGGAGCCTTGTGATGCCTGCCCGCCAGGTTCTCCTAAACAAGAGAACACCTGGGCTTGGGGGCAGGTGTGTCGGGGGAGGTCCCCCACTTCCCTCTGTTCACTGGGCCTGAGCCCTGGTCCCGGAGCTGCTACACTCCCAGTATAGACCACACTTGGAGAAGGCAGATGCGGCCTGGCCTGGGGCAGTCTCCCAGTCTGCTCTGGACACAATCCCCCTGCGGCTGGCTCTTCTGGCTGGGGTGGGAGATGGGGCAGAGAGCAGGTGTCTGGTTACACCCACTGGTTCGTAGATGTGCTCATGCTGGCTCTGGGATGCCCCGGGCTCCTAGCCTCTCTCTCCAGCCTCGTTGCGGGGGCCGCCGCTCCCCGGGGCATTCAGCTCTCCCCACCTTTCCCTCGGGGACTCTGAGGGCACTTCCTTTCTCCTCCTTCCTTATCTGTCCCAGTAGTCTCACTCCCACCCCTAATGGGACCCTCCTGCCTCTCCCTCTCTACTGACCCACCAATGGGTTGTCAATCTCTGCACCTTCAGCCCCGATCTCATTCCTGTCCCAAGTCTATACTCCAGGCGGGCCCATGAAAGCCCCCAGGCCATCTGCTCTGGTCTCTACCAACAAAGGCAACAGCAGAAGCTTTGAAATGAGGATGTTTTCATCTTCTGAAATCCTACTCCGAGGCAGGTCCCCATCCCCACTGGTCTCTGTAAGCACCTGAAGGGCAGGACCAACTGGACCACAGGGCTCCCAGCTCCTGGGCTTTGAGCCTCATGGAGAGGGTAACCTGATGGGCACGTTCAGAAAGAAATCTTTCTGCAAGACTTTTGGGCATCTTTTCATTGGGGTTCTTTAATTCTCCTAAGTTCCTTAGAATTCCCACCCCAGAAAGACCCCGGGGTGACAGGGGCAGGTCCCTTTCTAAGAGATGAGGGGTACTAAGAACTCAGCATGAGACTACTGTTGTAGTAGTCTCCAGTAGTAGTAGTAGTACAACTATAGTAACTACTACAGCTGTAGCCCACCGAGCTATCTCTGTTGAGTAGTCTCACCGACTGTTGAAGTGTTACCTTGATCTTGACTTCTGTTTCCCACTACTTAGTGATTAATACTCATTGACGTTCTGGGGCAACAGGGGTGAATGAGGGTTTATGACAGGGAAGTGTCTGGGATACCGGTGTCCACCAGGGCTCAATCCAGACCACCTGAGTGCATTCAGTAAGCCCCATGCCCAGGCCACCTCCACCAGGAGTTTGCGGTGGGGCTCGGCCACCAGAGCGTTTCAGAAAAACCCCATGATTCCAACATGCTGCCCAAGCTGAGAGCCCAGTGGTCAGCATCTTTGGCTGCCATAAACATACATACATGCAAACAAAGGCACAGAGAAGAGATAAGTAAAATAAATTTACTGCCTCAAGAAGTAGGTCAGTTTACTCCGTTCCCGTAAATACTTACTGAAACTCCAGTCTGGCTCCTGGCCAGAGAACTTGCACCCCACCGAGCTATCTCTGGACAGCCCCCCTCCCCGCCCCTGCTGTGTGATTCAGAAAAGAAGAAAGATCTGAAATCAATAATCCAAGCTTTAACTTAGGAAACTAGAGAAAGAATAAAAAATTAGAGTAGAAACCAATGGCTTTAGAAACAGGAAATCAATAGAGAAATCAATGATCTCAAAGCTGGTCCTTCAAAAAGATTAAAAAATTAATAAGCTTCCAGCCATGCTAAGAAAATAATGAGAGAATACAAATTACTAAAATCAGAAATGAAAGAAGAGTCATCACTATGGATCTTATGGACATTAAAAGGATAATAAAGGAACACCAGAAACACCTCTAGGCCCACATACTTGATAATCCAGATAAAAATGGACTTGTTTCTTGAAAGACACAATCTCCTAAAACTCTTACAAGAAGAAAAGGACAATCTGAATAAGCCTATGTCTGTTTATTTTTTTAAAGATTTTATTTATTCATTTGACACAGAGAGACACAGTGAGAGAGGGAACACAAGCAGGGGGAGTGGGAGAGGAAGAAGTAGGCTTCCTGCTGAGCAGGAAGCCCAATGTGGGGCTCGATCCCAGGACACTGGGACCATGACCTGAGCCAAAGGCAGACGCTTAAAAACTGAGCCACCCAGGTGCCCCAAGCCTATGTCTATTTAAAAAACTGAATCAGTCATTTATAATCTTCCCACACAAAAAGCACCAGGCCCAGATGGGTTCACTGGTCAATTCTACTGAACACTTAAAGGAGAAATTGTACCAGGTCCTTACAATTTCATTCAGAAGATAGAAGCAGAAGGAATACAACTCAACTCACTCTGTAAGGCCAGTAGTACTCTAACATCAAAAGCAGACAAAGACACTACAGGAAAAGAAAACTACAGACCGGGACGCCTTGGGGGCTCACTCGTTAAGTGTCTGCCTTTGGCTCAAGTCATGATCCCAGGGTCCTGGGATGGAGCCCCACATTGGGCTTCCTGCTCAGCAGGAAGCCTGCTTCTCCCTCTCCCACTTCCCCTGGTTGTGTTCCCTAATTGTGTTTCTCTCTGTCAAATAAACAAAATCTTAAAAAAAAAAAAAAANAAAAAAAAAAAAAAAAAAAAAAAGAAAACTACACACCAACATCTCTTATGAACACAGATGCAAAAATCCTCAATAAAACATTAGAAAATTGAATCCAACACTGTATAGAGAGAACTACACACTATGACTGAATGCAATGTGTCCTGGGTGTGCAAGGCTGTTTCTATATTCTGAAATCAACATGTTCCATCACATCAGTTGGCCTAAAGAGAAAAAACTGCATGATCATATCAATAGATACAGAAAAGGCATTTAACAAAATTCAACCAATTCCTTTTAAAAACTGTCAGGAAACCAGGAATACAAGGGGAACTTCCTCCACTTAATAAAGACATCTACAAAAATCCTACACTAACATCTTCCTTCATGATGAGAAACTTGAACAAGGCCAGGATGTCTGGTCTCACACTCCTTTTCAACACTGTAGTAGAAGTCCTAGTTATGCAATTAGACAAAAAAGGAAATAAGAGGCAAAGATAGCATTTTCAACAAATGGTGCTGGAATAACTGGATGTTCACATGCAAAAAAAGAAAGAAAAAGGGAAGGAAGGAAGGAAGGAAAAGGAAGGAAAAGAAAGGAAGGAAGGAGAAGAAAAGAAATGAGCCTCAACCAGACCTTACACCCTTCACAAAAACTAACTCAAAATGGATCACAGACCTAAATGTAAAATGCAAAACTACAGAACTCCTACAAGATAATGCAGAGGAAAGTCTAGATGACCAGGAGTTTGGTGATGACTTTTTAGATATGGCATCAAAGGTCTGATTCATGAGTGAAAGAAATAATCAGCTGAACTTTATTAAAATTAAAAACTTCTGCTCCACAAGTGACATAGTCAAGAGTGAGAAGAGGACCCACAGACTGGGAGAAGATAATTCGCAAAAGACGCATCTCAGAATGAGCTGGTATCCAAAACATACAAAGAACTCCTTACACTAACAGTAAGAAAACAAACAACCAGATCTCACCAAAGATGTACAGATGGCAAATAAGCACATGGAAAAATGCTCAGCATCACACGTCATCAGAGAAACACAAAACAAGGTACCATGACAGATACCTATCAGAATGGCCAAAATCCAGGACACCAACCACCCCACATGCTGGTGGGGATGTGTGGCAGCCAGAGCTCTCCTCACTGCTGGTGGGACTTGCCACTTTGGAAGATGGTTTGATGATTTCTTAAAAAACTAGACATGCGTGAGGAGGAAGGTGCTGGTTGCTGAGGCTCAGGGGTGGGGTGAGGCATGGGAAGGAAGGGCTCCACAGGGAAGTGGGCAAGGCGCGGTGGGGCCCATGCCTTCTGCTTTAGGCATGGTGGGCTTTGGTTGCCTGGGGAACATTTAAAGTAGGTGCCCAACAGTTAGAAATACTGTTGAGGGCGCCTGGGTGGCTCAGTGGGTTAATGCCTCTGCTTTCGGCTCAGGTCATGATCTCAGGGTCCTGGGATCGAGGCCCGCATCGGGCTCCCTGCTCAGCGGGGAGCCTGCTTCCCCCTCTCTCTCTCTGCTTGCCTCTCTGCCTCCTTGTGATCTCTCTCCCTCTGTGAAATAAATAAATAAAATCTTTAAAAAAAAAAAAAGAAATACTGTTGAGAGATTGTACATTAACAAGTACCCTCCACCAAAGATGGAATGGTTATATCTGTTCTCTTCCAAAAGGTCACATTGGTTCGGGCAAAGGCATATGGCAGAGATGTTTTCTGATTAAAATCTGGTTCCATTGGAGCAGGCTGCACATTCAGACCTGCTGTCCTTTGTTTAATGTCTCAGCTTGGGCTGGATCCAGCAGTAGACCCTCCACCCCCAGAGGCTCCAGCCCAAACACAACTAACCCAAGTGGAATAGAGACCCACCCAGCCACATTACCTGGCCTCCCTCAGATTTGAAATTAAGGTGAAGTTCAGGTCCTTCCTAGACCCAGTGAACACAGTGCCAGACAGTGTCAGGCTCACATCAGCCCCTGGGAGCTACAATGCCAAGAGTCAGCCTTGTGATGTTGTATGCCAATTGCTTATGTCCTTCCAATCAACACCTTGCCCACATGAGCACTCATTTTCCCCAACAGCAGGAGGAAAATTTAGAAACTCACAAATAACCTAACCTCCCACCTTAAGATACTAAGAAATAGAAGCACATTAACCCTGAAGCAGGCAGGAGAAAGGACATTATAAAGATTAAAGCAGAAATAAATAGAGAATGTGAATACAGGAAATCAATGAAACCAAAAGCTGGTGCTTTAAAAAGACCAAGAAATTTGACAAAATTGAAGGACACATATTCCTGATTCCAAAACTAATTACAAAGCTACAATCATCAAAACAGTGTGGAATGGATATAAAGATTGGCATATAAGCCAGTGGAAAGAACAGAGGGCTTATAAATGAACACCAACATATATGGTCAAGTGATTTTTGACCACGGTGCCAGGACCATTCACTAGGAAAGGGGCAATCTTTTCAACAAATGGCTCTGGGAAGACTGAATGTCCACATACGAAAGAATGAAGTACCCAGAGCTAAAGCCATATGCAAAAATTAACTGAAAATGGATGGAAGACCTAAATATAAGACCTTATATTCTTAAGAAAACATGGGGCAAAAGCTTCAAGATATTGAATTTCCAGTGGTTTCTTAGATATGGTACCAAACACATAGGCAACAAAAGAAAAGCCAGACAAATTGGGCATTGTGAAAATCATAAACTTTTGTGTATTAAAAGAACTATCGACAAACCATAAGAGACTCCTAATCTCACAAAACAAACAGGGTTACCGGGGGATGGGAGGGTAAGGATAGGGTGGATGGGTTATGGACATTGGGGAGGGTTTGTGCTTTGGTGAATGCTGTGAAAGGTGTAAGCCTGATGATTCACAGACCTGTACCCCTGGGGCAAAGAATAAAAATAAAATTTAAAAAAAAATAAAAATAAATTAAAAAAAAAGAACTACCAACAGATTAAAAAAAGCAACCCACAGAATGGGGGAGATAAATTTGTAAACTGCACCTCTCATCTAATAAGGGATTAATATCCAGAATATATAAAGTTCTAAAACTCAACAACAAAAACAAACAACCTGATTCAAAAATGGGCAAAGAACTTGAACTGACCTTTCTTCAAAGAAGATCTACAAATGATCAATAAGCACATGAAAACATGTTCAGCATTACTTACCAGCAGTGAAATGCAAATTGAAACTACAGTGAGATACAACCTCCAACCTGTTAGGAGGGCCACTCTCCCCAAACCAGAAAAACAAGTGTTGGCAAGGATGAAGAGAAATTGGAACCCTCGTTTATGTACTATTGATAAAACTGGTGCGGCCACTGTAAACTGATGGTTTCTCAAAAAATGTTTGTTCATGGATCATCATATGACTCAGCAATTCCACTTCTAGGTGGCTACCTGAACCGTTGAAAGCAGAGACTCAAAGAGATATCTGTATATTGTGTTAATAGCGGCGTTTTCAACAATAGTTAAAATGTGGAAGCAGCCCACGTGTCCATCGACTAATGAATGGGTGGGTAAGCAACATGGGGTCCATCCGCATGATGGAACCATATGCAGTCTTGAAAAAGTGGGGTATCTGACACGTGCTACAGTGAGGACGAAACTTGAGGATACGACGCCGAGTCAAATGGGCCGCTCATCAAAGGACAAATACTGTGTGATTCCACTCACGCGAGGTCCTTAGAGGAGTCACATTCATAGAGACGGAAAGTAGAACAGTGGATGCCTGGTGCTGGTGGGGGAGGGGACAGGGAGTTATTTCATGGGGACAGAGTTTCAGTTTTGCAAGATGAGCATTCTGGAGACGGCCGGTGGGGATGGCTCTGTCAGTACACACACACACACTCCATACCACTGGACTCTACACTCTGCCCTGGTTTTGGTAGTGAATTCTATGTTATATGTATTTTACAACAATAAAAAAAATCTGAAAGGAAGGAAGAAAAAAATTGACAAAGGATTCGAATAGACATTTATCCAAAGAATATACATAAAAAGCCAATAAGCATCTGAAAAGATGCTTGACATTATTAGTCATCAGGGAAACACAAGTCAAAATCACAGTGGTGTACCACTTCTGCCCACAGGACAGCCAGACTCGAAACGCTGGATGACGCCAAGGGCAGGAGCAGGTGCAGGGGCATTGGGGCCCTTGCACGCTGTAAGTTGGAACAGAAAATGGGGCAGCTGCTTTGAAAAACCATCTGACGGTTCCTCAAGTGACAGATTATAGAGTTACCCTATGACCCAAAAAATCCACTCCGAGATATAGATCCAAGAGAAATGGGCACATACGTCCACACAGGAACGTGGACATCAGGGTCTCAGCAGCATTGCTTGTAATGGTCTAATGTCCTTCGGCAAACCCGTCACAAGTAAATGTGTTCTGTCCGTAGGTGGAACAGTATTCGGCCAGAGGATGGAACAAACTGTTGACACACGCTACCTCATGGACGAACCTGGAAAACACTACACTCAGGAAAAGAGGTTAGTCGCCGAAGTCTACACATTTATATGATTCCATTCAGGGGGACGTCCATAAGGGACAACCCGGGGAGGCTAAGAGACAGGCGCTGGGAGGCTGGCGAGGTGACCACCGAACGCTGTCGCGCTCCTCTTGTAGGTGATAGACGTGTTCCATATTGTGGTGACAGGTGCACGTGTGTGTGAATATATGAACGAGCACTCACCGTACCCTTGAGATGGGTGTGTGTGTGAATGAGATCCCGCTGAGGCTGTTTTTAAAGCCTCTGTGTCTATCAGTTTATAGAAAATCCGGGGGTCAGAGAAGCAGGGAAATGAGGCCGCAAAGGACACAACAGCCCAAATCATAACGTGGGATATCCTACAGACAAATCCCTATCTAGTCGCTCCTACAAATCACTGGTGTCAGGGGAAGTGGAAGGAAAATGAATACTTTGCACCACGTGTACCACGTTTGACTCCTGATTCCAACAAACGTACTATACAAAGAACATCTTTGAGATAATCAGGGAAATTTGAATATGTGAAGTAACTATCTTTAGTCTGTCGGCTATAACAATGATGATGTGTTGTTATTGTTGGAGACCACGCCGAAGTATTCATGAGGGGCCGGCAGGATGCCTGGATACACAGTCCCCCCACCCCCTTGCTCTCCACCGCCTCTCCTTCCTGAATGAACGATCAGTCCAAACGCCAAGAAGACAGATGTCTGTGCTTAGGGCGGGGGCGGCCCCAGTGGCCCCCCGACGGGAGACTGGAGTCCAGGCCGAGTCAGGAGTGTGCCGCGAGACAGGCGGGGGGTGTCAGGGGCAGCAGCACCCGGCGGGGGGGGCGGTGGTCAGAGCGCTCGGGGAGACGGAGCCCGTGGGAGGGCCGGGCCAGAGGAGCCTGCGGCCGCGAGGGGAGGGCAGCGGCTGTGTTGGGGGGAAGGGGGGCATGTCATACGGGCGAGTTAACCAAAGAGCTGAAGATACTAAGGCTTAGGGGGTCAGGCTTCTCGCTGCTGGAGAAGAGCGTTACAAATGTAGAAAAGGAAAAAAGTAGGATGAACTCTGCGACACCAGCGTGGAATTGGAAGAGTTATTGTGAACGTAGGGTTTCTGACGCACAGAGACACAGAAGTGGGCACACGCACGCCTGTGCGCAGCCCTCCGTCCCTCGGCAGCTGCAGGAGCCGCCCCACGCCCGGTGCGGAGGCCTCGGACTCCCTGTGAACATGAGCCAGGCTGGGGCTCCTTTGGAGAAGTGGCTGATCGCGGGACGGCCGCGGGGGAAGACGGTCCCACTAGACCCTTGTGTGTTCGAAGGAAGAAAGGGCAAAAGAATGAGGCCATGTGAGAGGGACCCTGAAACCTGCTCGAAGGAGCAGGAAGCGAATAGGGCAGCCGGTGCTCACCCGCTGAACCACACGGGGAGCCGTGAATCCACAGGGACAAAGATAAATCCACGAACCGCGTGAAGGTCTGGTTGGGAAGAAGGTGTTTAGGTGGCTTCATGGTGCCTCCCCCCAAACAGTAATTACAGGGGAAGGAGCGGGTCTGCAGGGGAGAAGCCAGCCTCCAGGTGAACGCTCGCAAACACCACTTCCTGGGGCAGCTGGGGGTGGGGGGAAGGGGGTCTGCAGGCAGGCGGCGGTGGCGTATCGGGGTGCAGAGCCGAGGGGCAGGAGAGCCTCCTGACACGCACCCGCGTGGTGAGTGGGGGCTGCAGCTCAGACCAGGGAGACGTCCCATGTCATGGGTTAATTCAGCACAGTCTAGTCTGCCTGAGACAAAGAGAATTCTAAAATAACAAGGCTTTTTTAAAGTTGGAAGGATGGTGGGGGGATTTGTTTTCTTAATTACTCTTAGAATAAAATAAAATCCTAATAAATGTGGGGTGTTGGACAGTTGCCGTCGTTCTGTGATTTCCCGAAGGCCGAGCAGGCTTGTGCTTTCAAACGTGCCACGCCCCGAGAGCACGATCGATCGGGAAGCCCAGGGCACACCAGCCACGGGGGTGGGGGCGCGGCCGCCCGTTCACACGCGAGCACGGGCCCGCCCCACTCTGCTGGCCCTTCTGGCCAAAGGGCTGAACCAGGACAGGGGCCTCGGGGAGCGTCTTAAACTCTAGGGCTGACTGAAGGATGGCGAAGGTGTTGCCAAAAAAAACCAGTGCTCCAGACTCCACCTCCAGAGCCGCTCCAGCAGAGTCTGGCCCGGCTGCGGAGACGGCCCGCTGCGGCCCCACCCCTGCCCCGGGGGGGCTCGGGAGTTCCGCCCCTGCCCTTCTCCCCGCGCCCCCCCCCCGAGGTTCCAGCGACCCCAGGAGCCCCCATCTTGCACGATCAGTGTGCAGTGGGAAGGCACGCAGGTTGGTGTACTCTGCAGTAAATTTAGACTCAGAACTGTTTTGCATCCTTCTTTCTCGGAGTAATCTGTTCTGCCAAGTTTCCCCCTTTATAGTCAGGGACCAACCAATTCCCATGAAAATCAGATGAATAAATATTGAAGAGAATGTGCTCAGTGTCTATTTTGGCATCCTAAGAGCAAGGAAGCGACATTACATTTGTGATGAAGTCTTTCTCAGCTGAAGGCTCCTCCACCGGATCAATTAAACTAGATCAGCCGATCCAGCAGAAAGCCTCCCGAAAGATCCGTTCTCAGGAGGTGTGACTTATGGGTTTTCTCAGTGGCACCACACTTTTCTCCTCTGAAATTAAAGCCATGTGGACAGCATGGCCTGGGGCTGGGGCTGCTTTGCACACCTGGTGTGAGCTCACGGCGGCAGCCCGGCTCCCCCTTCACCTTCTGCACTACCCTCCCCGCCGTGTGCACGTGTACAGTAGTGGTGGTACTTGTCTTTCCTTCATCGTCCTCTTGTCTGTAAGAACCGAGTATATAAAACATTAACTGTCTTTGCTCTACGAGACGATATAATTTAGGTAAATTGTGAACTTCTCATCTTTAAAAGATACCTAAAAGTATCAGCTACATTCTTTGTATTTTCACAGGATTGCTTGGGTATTCTCTTTCAGAGAACAGAGATGCAATAGTAGCAGCCCTTGCAAAGGGAAGGTGCTCGGGGCGCCTGGGTGGCTCAGTGGGTTGGGCCTCTGCCTTCGGCTCAGGTCATGATCTCAGGGTCCTGGGACCAAGCCCCGCATCGGGCTCTCTGCTCAGCGGGGAGCCTGCTTCCCCCTCTCTCTCTGCCTGCCTCTCTGCCTACTTGTGATCTCTCTCTGTCAAATAAATAAATAAAATATTTAGTAATAAAATATCCTAGACAGACACTCCCATCAGTAGCACGGGCCCCTTAGCAGCACGTGGCCTCTGGGGCTCTCCGCTCTCGTGAAAGCCCCGCGTCCCTCTGCGCCAAACCTGCCACGGGTGTGTCGAACACCCATGGGTCGCCCAGCACAGTAACACGATGACTAAGGCTGCTCCCCTCACAGAGATGACAGTCCAATGGGGAAAACCAATTAAGAAACACATTAACAAATAAAAGAGTGCCTGTTTGTGAGAAGGGCTTCAAGGTCAAAATCAATCAGGGTGCGGAAATAGGGGCCCTCCGGGGGATTCTGTGTGAGATGCGACAGGGAGAGAAGGCTTCTCTGATCTGGAGTGAACCTCGCTTGTTGTAAGCGATGAACAGAACCCTATAATTTTGACACCCCAACCAGATGAGTAGCACAAGCAAAAGGCAGCAAAGACCATGAAAAGGGATCTCACTTCAGAAGTGCAACTGGAAACGTCCGAAAGATGGTGTTAGATCCCCCAACCCAGCAACGCAGCTTGTGAAGCCCACATCAGGACCAAGCAGGGCTCATGCCAGGGCGTAGCATCAGAAAAACCTGCCTGAGCAAATCCCCATGTTCACGGACTCAGGAAGAGACCACTATTATTACATTATTTCAGATGATACTGAAGAAGCATTTGACAAAATCCAGTATGACAAAAGTAATTAAGAAATCAATACATACGAATCCCACACAAGCAGAAATTGTGTTTTGGAAGTGGTTCTCGGCCGTAGCCCAGGTGTCAAACCAGTGCCTGGATTGGGTAGCTATTCGGTGCACCGTTGTGGAGTGAGTGAATGAATGAGGGAATGCCGTCCTTCGGGTGGATGAAGACAAGCTACCGAAAACTTACATCATCCTTAACAGAACAAAGCCTCCAACTCCCCTTTCAGGCTGGGAGCGAGACAAGGGCGCCCTCTTCCGGTCTACGCCCGCGGGCGCCCCGTGAGCACAGTGGGGTGCGACCAGCCCGCGGGGTCAGAAGCGGGGAGGCAGAAGACGCGGCTGTCGGTTTGCCACAGCGCGACCACCATCCCAGAAGAACCGCTGCAATCAGCAAGATTTCTGGGCATGAGATGACACTACATTCCTCTCCTGGCAGCAGTCACTGTTGAGAAAATGTAACCAAAATAACACCTCTTTCAACAAGATTAAAACCAGGCGCTCTAGGAAATAACCAAAGAAGCTCAAGAACTTCCTGGAGAGAATTTTTAAATTCCAGCAAAGGGCATCTTAACGCTAAGTAAGCAGAGATCAGGCCATGTTCATGGACGTGATGGTTGAATGCTGAACACCATCAGCGCTCCCCAAAACCCGTCTGTAAATTCAACACCGGTCCTACCAGAATCACACATTTTCGGTGCCTGGATAAACGGACTCTCAAACCAGAACGAAGAGGAATAAAGGTCTGAGAATACCTACACTAGAGAATACAAAAAGGAGTTTCACGAGGAAGGTGTGAAACCAGATGTTAAGACCGTTTCAAAACCCATAATGACCAAGCGGCGTGGTCCTTGTACCAGGACTGAACGTCAGCTGGACGGAACAGGACGGACCCTCGAGAAGCAGCCGGACACGCCGAGCATGGGGTGCAGAACACAAGGACCGTCCACGTGTTCCAACGTTGGCTCACTGCCCGGAGATCCAAACAGTGTGGGGTCCCTCCCTTAGGTCATCTTCAAAGTACCTCTAGTGAGAATTAAAACATAAATGTGAAAACAAAGCTTTCAAAGCGAGACCAAGAGAAGAACACAGTATGTCTGTGACGACAGGTGAGGAAATCCTCTAAAACCCAAGACTGTAAACCTCTATAAAAGGGAAACTTCTCTTTGGTGGAGAACATCACGGACAAAATGATCAGATGTGTGAAAAAATGGGAGGGTTCCTATGGAAATTCCATGTCTGGGAAACTCAGCAAGAGTCCAGGAAGAAGGTCAGAAGAGAAGCGTGGGGGAAAGGCGGGAATGTGACATTTCCAGGAGGGACCTGCGGACATGCAGTCGAGGGACCACACAGCCAACACCGAGACACGCTTCCCTCCTCGCCCAGCCCCCCGATGGGCCACGCCGGGAGGATGACATGGAGGAGGAAGAGAAGGGAACCCTGGCGCTTGGCTGCGCCCCGGTAGTCCAGCCACTCTGGAAGCAAACGCAAGCCCCCAGTGACACTAACTGTACCCATATCCTGTGAGCAAAAACCCCAGTCCTGGGATGTGCCCCAGAAAGACCGTCGTGTGTGGGGAAACACACAGGAGGCTTCCTCGTGCTTTCAGCCCTTCCCGAGAGATTTCCACAGGTGACTGTGCACGCAGAGGGAGGGATGCCGGCAGCCCAGCCAAGTGACGATTCCGCGTACAGGAAGCACCACAGACAGATCTCGAAAACATGTGCAGAGGGAAAAATGAATGAAATGCAATGGGATTTGAGGGGGCAGTATCATGGTTCCACATTTCTAAGACGCACAAACACATAGTGTATATTTTCTCTGATGTGCATCTGTGGGAAAAATTCCCACGACCAAAGAAGGTGGGTTGGAAGGATTCACATTACATTCCCGGGGAGGGGTTGTTGAGGTGCAGGGGAGAGGAGGCACAGGGCCGAGGTACAGACACCAGAAACCATAACTTAGGTCACGTTCCCCACCACCAAATTAAATTAAATTGTGTTCAAGTCCAACCGAAGACTGAGGCTTCGTCCCTACCCATCAGTCAGGACAAACAATGCTCTGAGCTAATATTTGATCACGCTACCTGTGTCTTTGTTTTCATTGGATAACAAGTTTTAAAAACAATCCTGGAATTTATTTAATGGTTCACTTAATGTCATTATATTTATTAAACTTAACAATTCTTGGACTGCACCAAGATCAAGTCAAATCTCTTTACTGACTGGATGATAGAAAATGCAGGCAAACCCACAGAGCTCTTCAGACACGACTGTGCTGCCAGGAACGGCCAAGCTCACTGTCATGAGGCGTGACTTCCCTGAGTGGGAAACCAAGAGGCCAATTAATAGGGCTTTAGGTACGGCCTCATCACGGCATACACTCTAGGGACAGAAACTCGGTGACTCGACTTTTAGAAACATTGAGGTAAATGTTGAAACCCCAGGACTCCTGCACTTCTGGGTCCACTAAGACCGTGTTGGACAAGAAGACTTTCTCAGGATTTGTATTTATTTACTGTAAAGGACGTCAGCATTAAAGCTTTCACCCCAGGCCCTGGTGATTTCCCAAGCATGAGCCCAGCGCTGGCCTGAATTCACCACCCTCTGCACCTGGGCTCCCAGGCCCTCAGCCAGTGCATGTGGGTAGTGGAGGGAAAGCGTGGCCACCCAGCACAGAGACCAAGGGGAGACCGTTCTAAGGAGGCAGATCGTGTCCCTCACCGTGCCTTCTGGGTCCACCAGCAGCAGGTGCTTGGCCTGGCCGTTGTGCATCCCCGTGAGGACGAAGGATCCTGGGTTTGTGGCGCTCTTCCTGACCAGGAAGTCCCCGTCGTTCTTCAGCAGCCCCTCGGCCTCCTTCCGGCTCATCTCCCCTTGGTACCAAGGCTCCCCTTCCAGCTCTTCCAGCATCTTGGCATCTGGGGCCCTGGGGGCGACGGGGCTGATGCACTCCACGGAGGCCGCTTTGCTCAGCACAGGGCCCAAGGACTGGTTCCTGAGAGCATCTTCAAAAGGTTCTGTCAACAACAATTGCCAGAAACAAGTGAACCCCAAGAAGAACAAATATTAAAATGTACAGTGTGATCGATGGAAATGCCAAGGCAACTTCCATCAGAAATAAACCTACCGAAAAATGACCGGCTGGTAATATGAACCACAGCCCAAACCTTGGCATGATTTTCTGATGAGTTGGCTTTCCCAAGACAGCTGTGCACTGTACCTCACGCCGAGGATTCAAGCACACTCTCTGTCTAGCCAGTTAGAATGACTTCACTTTTGCTTACTGCATGAGGCCATGCATAATATAGGCCATCTACTGCTTCTGGAACATCAGCTAGCTTTTTAATAAATCTGTTTCCTGCTGAATGAAAACCTGCCAGTGCTAATGGAAATACATGAAGAGAAAGATAATCTGCAAGGTTAGATTTAGGGCAAAACCTATACCCAAACATCAGATGATTGTTTCAAAATTCTTGCAGCTGGCAAATTTTTAAAAGAGAAGAAAATGGACATTTTTCGGGTGCCTTTGTGTGACTTGGCCCAGGTTAGGAGCGCCACCTCCCCGTGGCCTTCATTTGTCTCTCTGTGGAAAAAAGCTCCGTGTGAGTGTCAGAGACAGAGCACGACTGCACGCCCTTCAGGACACATTTTCCACTGCGAGCAAGAGACAACAGCAGCATGAAGAAAAGTCCCCAGGGACATCTGATGAAACCTCAATTCTCCATTTTCGAATGAGGTAATATGTACAAAAGCACTCGAAAACACACATGGAGCCACACAGTGTAAGGTGTGATGGTAACAACACGGGACCACGATGACATGCAGCACGGGAACAGGAATGGTTCTCTCCTGGGCACAACTACGTCCCCAGAGTCCAACATCATCCCTGGGATATAGTCCATACCCACAAATGTTCAACAAATGCTCTAGAGGAAGACCAGTTGTTATCAGAGAACTGGCAGCAGTCAGGTGAATAGATGAAACCCAAATCAGGGTATTTCAATACTTGTTAAATTGTTCACAGATCTGGGAATAAAAGCAGGTTAAAACTGTTGCCTAAAATTAGATTTTTCTGTTTTTATCCTATTTTTTCCTGATTTCCTGGAGTAGTTGAAAAGCTGTATTATAACATTTCTATACCATCACCATCACCACCATCACCATTGTCACCATCATCACCCTCATCATCACCATCATCACGACCATCATCACTACCATCATCTTGCCACCATCATCAGCATCACCACACCATTACCACCATCATGACCACCATCACTATCAGCATCAACGTCACCATCATCACTGCCATCCCTATCATCATCACCACCATCACCACCATCCCTATCATCATCACCATTGTCACCATCACCACCATTGTCACCATCACCACCATCATCACCATCACCATCAGCATCAACATCACCATCATCACCACCATCACCATCATCACCACTACCACCACCACCATCACCCTCACCACCACCATCACCATCACCACCATCACTCCCATCACTATCATCATCATCACCATCATTACCATCACCATCACCACTGTCACCATCATCACCATACCATCATCACCATCGGCATCAACATCACCATCATCACCATCAACATCACCAGCATCACTATCATCATCCTCACCATCATCACCATCACCACCATCCTCACCATCACGATCAGCATCACCATCACCATCGCCACCATCCTCACCAACACCATCAGCATCAATGTCACCATCACCACCATCACCAACACCATCAGCATCAACATCACCATCATCACCATCACCACCATCATCACCAACACCATCAGCATCAGTGTCACCATCATCACCATCATCACCATCACCACCATTACCATCATCATCATCATCATCACTATCGCCACTACTACCATCAGCACAAAGAGCAGCACCATCACCACCACCATCATTATTTAGGTCTGATGGTTTAAAAGAAACAATGCAGAGTGCTGGCTTAATTCTTTTTCCAGACTTTTCAAAAGCAACTAGGCTCTCCAGGATCCTTTCTTTTTGTCTCCCCTTCTCTGGTTTAGAAGCAGGTATAGAAATGGATGGATGACAAAGGATGGCTCTGGTTCTCATTTTTCCCATCTCAGACCCTCATCTTGTCTACCTCTCCTCAGGCTCTGGGGCCAGGAGCCACGGGTAAATTGACTCAATTGAACAGTGAAAATTGACCATAAATATTGGTACTAAACTGCCTTTGGGAGACGTCATTACAGCTGGAGCAGATGCTCAGAGAGCCGCCACTTTGATCTGCATCTTGGGAAAGTGGCTTCAGACTTCTGAGGCTGTTCCCACATTTTTTAAGAGATGGGATTTGATGACATATCAGATAAAGGGCTAGTATCCAAAATCTATAAAGAGCTTCTCAAACTCAACACTCATAAAACAAATAACCCAGTCAAGAAATGGGCAGTAGACATGAACAGACATTTCTCCAAAGAAGACATCCAAATGGCCAACAGACACATGAGAAAGTGCTCAACATCACTCGGCATCAGAGAAATACAAATTAAAACCACAGCGAGATACCACCTTACACCAGTCAGAATGGCTAAAATCAACAAGTCAGGAAATGACAGATGTTGGCGAGGTTGCGGAGAAAGGGGAACCCTCCTACACTGTTGGTGGGAATGCAAACTGGTGCAGCCACTCTGGAAAACAGTATGGAGATTCCTCAAAAAGTTGAAAATGGAGCTACCCTACGACCCAGCAATCGCACTACTGGGTATTTATCCTAAAGACACAAAGGTAGTGTTCCTCAGGGGCACGTGCACCCGAATGTTTATAGCAGCAATGTCCACAATAGCCAAACTATGGAAAGAACCTAGATGTCCATCAACAGATGAATGGATAAAGAAGATGTGGTATATATATACAATGGAATATTATGCAGCTATCAAAAGAAACGAAATCTTGCCATTCGCAACGACATGGATGGAACTGGAGGGTATTATGCTGAGCGAAATAAGTCAATCAGAGAAAGACAATTATCATATGATCTCTCTGATATGAGGAACTTGAGGGGCAGGGTGGGGGGTTGTGGGGGGTAGGGAGGGAAAAATAATGAAACAAGATGGGATGGGGAAGGAGACAAACCATAAGAGACTTCTAATCTCATAAAACAAACTGAGGGTTACTGGGGGGTGGGAGGGTAGGGATAGGGTGGATGGGTTATGGACATTGGGGAGGGTTTGTGCTTTGGTGAATGCTGTGAAAGATGTAAGCCTGATGATTCACAGACCTGTACCCCTTGGGCAAATAATAAAAATAAAATTAAAAAAAAAAAGAGATGGGATTTGATTAGATGGTCATTAAGGTGCCTCCAAGCCCTGAGAATCCCCAATTCTTCTGTCGGTGGTGATTTTTGCAAGTCAGAATGGGTATCCACTGTCTGGGAAACCAAAGTGGCTGAAGAGAAATAGACTTGCGTTGGCAGGAGGCCACCCGATCGTGGCAGCACTCACGCGCGTCCTCCTTCGCACACAGTCCCCCGGAGAGCTCGCACTGCCCCGGCAAGGCTGCCCTGACCAGCCACAGAGCCGTACTAACGGTAGCTACCCGCAGGACTGCTGCGGAAATTAAATCAAGTAACAGGTGCCCAGCCCATGGCAGACCTTTGGTAAATTCTCAAAATTCCTCCAGCCCGTAAAAGTCTCAGGGAGCTGACAAAGTGATTAGGGGGATGTAAAGCTCTTTGGGAACTCGGGAAGCTCCTTCGAAGTTCCTTAGCCACAATTCCTACTTTCATTACTGAGTTCCTGGCTGATCTACGTGTCCCAATCCTCACGACAAACAGGGTCCATAGCACTCATCACCGCCCTGCTGAGGGGTTTCCTGTCACCCCCCTCATCCTCTCTGGGGGTTCACCAGGGCACTGGTTGCTACCTGCGAACACAGCATGGTTACTCACGCTCCATGGAACCCTCTGTTTGGCTTTCCTGCAGACCCCCGTGAGCAGAACGGTACATGACCCACACTAGGTGCTCAACGGACAGGAATATGCAAGCGTGAGCAAGTGTGTGCACAGGAGAGTGAGCGAGTGTGCACACGCCAGACGGTGGGTCACTTCCTTGTGTACGCGCTGGCTTTGGTCAACAGACTGAGGGCTCTGTGAAGCAGGGGCAGGCATATCACCTTGGCATTCTTAGCAACTACCATACAGAATTTGGCCCCTAACAGCCAACTAATATTTAAGTGAATAAACGAGTGCTTTTTGTGTGTGTATCATTTGCCTCGATGCACGGGCAGCTCTTCAAGATGAACATTAGTTCCAAAAAGAAGGGAAATTGCTCTGCCTCCAAAACTCAGAGAGGGCTGTCAGCCCCAAGCAGAGGTCAGCCGCGGTCGAAGCCTCGAGAAACCCACTCACAACCCAGACAAGCACAGTCATCACTGCCCCTCAGAACGCTGCTGACAGAAAGTGTGTTTTCAAATGGAAGGCATCACAGAAAGCAATCTCAGAAGACAGGAAACCCAGACGAATGGCAACCCACTCATGTCGAAGAGGTCCTTCCGCGGGCTGCTCTCCGCGCTGCTGCCCGAGGCCGGCGTGGTCTGCGGCGGGAGGTGCTGGGCGTTCACGTAGGTGGGGGCTTCTCCGGGGGCCGCGTGCACCCTGCCCTCCGGCATGCTGTAGATGTCCAGGGACCCTGCGGCAAGAAGACGAGCTCTTTTTCTTACAACGGAAAGGGTGGTCATTGGTGCATCTGCCCGTAAGCAGATGCTGCGGGCCCGATCCTGCGGGCTCTTAGATAATTCCTCCTGTGGGTCCCCGTCGGCTCAATGCCCCTCTTGGGACCCTGTCACTGCTGTTGTGTTCTGGCCGGGATGATTTCCCAGCCTTCCTGTCAAAATGTAACCGGGCGGCCCGCGAGGGTGGACACGCGATGGCTAGGGCCTGGCCGAGCCCCCGGACCTGACCCGGGTTGGGGAGTGGAGCAGGCAGAGCGGGGCCGAGGCTGCCCAGGCCCCCGTATCCCCTTCACAAAGGCCTTGGAGCGAGGAACAGAGGAGAACCACAGGCTCATTTCAATTGCCCTGTTTTGGGGCGCCTGGGTGGCTCAGAGGGTTAAGCCTCTGCCTTCGGCTCAGGTCATGATCCCAGGGTCCTGGGATCGAGCCCCGCATCGGGCTCTGTGCTCAGTGCGGAGCCTGCTTCCTCCTCTCTCTCTGCTGCCTCTCTGCCTACTTGTGATCTCTCTCTCTCACTGTCAAATAAATAAATAAAATCTTTAAAAAAATAGAAAATAAAAAATAAATTGCCCTGTTTTGCCTTTAAGTGTAAGTCGATGCTTTGTGCATCGACCGTAGTCTGACAGAGCAATCCTAGCCACCCTTCCTCACAAACAGAGCAGGACTTTGTGCCCCAGGCTCCGCGCAGGAGGCCCAGGGTGGGCACGTGATTGAGGACCCCCACCCCAGGCAGTGCCTCCAGGGGACCTCCTAGCTGGGCAAGCGTGCGGAGCCCGGCCCACCCCCTGTTGCCTCTCACCTTGCCTGACAGCTGTTTGCTGCCAATCCTCACCAAGCGGGTCTCCTAAGTGTCTCCCCTGGTAGTAAGTTTGCTCTTTTCCTGCAAACTGCAGACGCACGTAAATACATCAGGAGAAAAGGCATCCCCTCCCCCTCCCCATCTAAAAGCCACAGTGCAGTACCCGGGGCCCCAGCAGAGGGTCGGGCACTTTCCCTGTTCCTCCCGCCTTTCCCTGCATGCCTCACGGTCGGCATTAGGGTTTGGGAGGCAGGTTTGCCTGGGTGTGAGGAAGAGGATGCCGCCCATCAGGGCTACACAAGCCCAGCCCGTCTTCATTTTCCGCCGCCAACCCTCCCTCCGCATGGATGAAAACGGAGCCCTCTTAGTGCAGCGCCATCACTCACAAAGCACACTTCGGCTGACCCGTTTCTCTGCGTCGGAGCCCACCGCCCACAGCCACACACACCCGGCCAAGCCCACCCCGTCCGTCTCCATGTCACACCTACTGACGGTTGATGTCACTGTTATTTTGCCATTTTTTTTAGTGTCATTGTTACTCACATCAAAAAATTCTCCGTAATGAAATACAGATACGATAGCTCAAAAAACAATTGCCTTACTGGAACGCTGAGTTGGAGGAAAAATCAGGGCAATGAGTAAAAGAGAAGGCTCATGAATTTCTCATCATTTCAAGGGCCCACATCCACTCTCTTTTCAGGGAACGCAAAGCGCCCCAGGCCTTTTAAAAGTCTTGAACTCTTTCTTCTTCTCATTGAGCTCCCCGTATAATGGGACTTGTCCCAGGATGGAGAGGAGACCCCCAGACTCGTATCTCCGGAATCAGAATACAGTTCCAAGACATCTGATTAACTCCGTAGGATGTTAAAACAAAAGCCTCCCCTACTTATCTGCTTGGTGTCATCCCAGGGGAGAAAACAGATGAGTTATTCTGTCAAAGACTAGACAGGATGCAGCCTGCCAGTCAAGTGGAAGAAGACGAAAGGCAGTAAAGCTCAGGTGTTCACAACCCAGGCAGGGTACACAACTTACCTGGGCTGTGTCGGGGGCGTGGGGTCTGGCCTGCAGCCGCACATCCACAAAGCCCCCTGGAGGAGGCGCCTTGCTTGGGATGCTGTTGTAGTATGGGTGGTCTGAGCTGTCTCCCTCCTCTTCAGTCCAAGGCTCATCCAGACTCTGCATTCTGTTAGAAGAGGATTTTTCAGAGCTTTAGTCAAAAGTTGAGCTTGTCGTCAAAATGAACAAATCTAATGTGAGGACCTGCTACCCAAGAAAAGAGAGTTAGTCACTGTCTCCTCACTATCTAGATCTCAACCCTAAAAAGCAGATGAATGGTTTGGCCAGATCCTTCTGCCTTATTTGCAGTTCTACCTTCCGGGAAATCCCAACCATATTTGAAAGAGGGAAGAACTTCTTTTTCAAAAGGACATTTAATTAGGAAAGAAAGGATTTATATCTAGAGATAACCAGATTGTCAAGGCACATTCATTTCAATAAGTCAAAGCGTAATCAACTAAAAAGTGGAGATTTTAGTGACATCAGAGAAAATGAAAGAGTAAAAATCTCTGAAAATTCTCCCTTCCATAAAACATACAAACTAGCAAACAAATGAAACTAGAAAAAAAAAATTTTTTTAGGATCAACTTTTTCAGAAACCTGGAAATTAATCAGAAGCTTGCAGCAAACTAGTATTTGTATATTTTTAAAAAAGTAAACAGCTGTAACAACAGTGACTTGTGGCATTTTAACTTGGCCTATTCCTGTGTCCATGGTAGCCTTGAAAACCAACAGTCCACAATCACAGTGAAAACCAGCAGCCTGACCACTACAGGAGGGGACCAAACAGCCCTGAGACTCTTTCAAAGCCCCATTCTAGAGAATCTGACCTGTCTGGCCATTCCCTAAAAGACCCCATTCCAAGACTGTCTTTATTTGACCTGATTCAGAGCCTGCCCCGGGGTAAAGCCTCTTCCCCAGTGGCATTTGTCAAAAACAACTTGAGGCTAGTGTTCAGCATCATGGTTCCCTGACACAGTGGAGAGCATTTGGTGTTATAACAAACCAGTGGGTAACAAAAAGGGGGCTACTGAAAAGCTTAAAAAGAAAATCTGGGCAAGGGGATGTCCATAGGGACTTTGATAAGCTTCAATGTGTTTCTGGACGTCTAGAAGGCCACATGTTTGTGTAACACTGTGTTCAAGTTCTGGGTTGTGTGCCTGCTTAGGAAAAATGTGAAAAGGTCTTAGTTCTCACCTGTGGTTGACCTTGAAGCCTGCATAAGCAGGAAGTAAAGGGTAAAGCAGAGTTGTCAACAGCTTGGCTGAGTGTTGAAGGAGTACACAAACAGCTCCTCAGCAAATATGGGGAGACTTAATGGTTCCAAGCATTGAAGGAAATCTCTTTCTAATCATTAGCTGACTAATAAGGAAACCAAGCAAAGTTGTCAGTGTCATATATGACAATATTGATTTTTACAGCATTAGTTTAGAAAAGCCATTAAAACAAACAACCATGACAAACAGCAGCAACAAGAAATCCTGAGGAAGTGAGCTTCTCATCATTTGCCACTATATTATTTAAAATTTCCAGTTTCAATGAAAAATTAGGACATATGCAAAGAAATAAGAAAGCATGGCTCATACACAAGAAAAAAGGCAATCAATAAACTTTTTCTGAGGAAACTAAGATTTGGGACTAATGAGACAAAGATTTTAAATTAGCTACTTTTAATAGGAGAATAAAGGAAATCATCAACAAAAAATAAACATGAGACTGTTGTCTCACCAAATAGGGAATATCAAAATAGAGATAGTAGTAATTTATAAAATAACCAAATAGAAAGGCTATAATTTAAAATGTTAATAACTGGAATAAAAAATTCATAGAGGAGCTCAAAACAGGTGTGAGCAGACAGAAGAAAGAATGACAGAACTTAAAGATAGGTCATTTCAGACTATCGAATCACAAAAACAGAAAGAAAAAAGAACTAAAGAAAATGAACAGAGCCTCAGAGACCTACAGGACCCCATTAAGCAAACCAACATACACGTGAGGGAGTCCCAAAAGAGGAGGGATGAAAAGGGGCCGGAAGGATACATGAGGACTTCACGGCCAGAAACTTGTCAAATTTGATTAAAATCATTGATTTACACATCCAAGAAACTAAAAAAAAGAAAAAAACACCCCAAATAGGATAAACTAAAAAAGGTCCATACCTCAACACGTCATAATCAAACTGTTTAAAGCCAAAAAGAAAGAGAGAAACTTGAAAGCAGCAAGAGAGAAGCCACTCGTCATATGCAAGAGATCCTCACTAATATTTACAACTAATTTCTCATCAGAAACAACTGAGGCCAGAAGACAATGGGGCAGCATAGTCCAAGTATATAAAGAAGTACTGTGTGCCAAGAACTCTACATCCAGTAAAACTGCCTTTCAAAAATGAAGCAGAAATTAAGACATTCCCAGATAAAAATCAAAGAAAATTCATTACAGTAGATCTTTCCTATGAGAGATACTAAAGGAGGTACTTCAGGCCGAAATCAAGCACTAAACAGAAACACACATCTATATGAGGAAATGGAGAACATCAGCAAAGTTAACTACACAGGCAAACATAAAACACAAGAAGAGAGAAACTATAAGTAACTATACACCGACTAGATGACCTAGACAAAATAGAAAAATTCCTACCAAGGCTCAAACTACCAAAACTTACTTGAGAAGAAATAGAAAATCTAAATAGACTTGGGAAGAGACTGCATTAGTAACAACTAAAAAAAACCCATACTCTAAGAAAAGCTCAGAATTATGGATTCCTGTGAATTCTATCAAACTTGTAAAGGAGAATTAACAGCAATTCTTTACAACTCTTTCGAAAAATACAAAAGGGAGGAATATTTCCAAACTCAGTCTATGAGGCCAGTATTATCCTGAGACCAAAACCAGACAAAAATATTATAAGAAAAGAAAGGTGCAGACCAATAACTCTTTATGAAAATCGATGAAAAAAAAATCCTCAACAAAATACAAACCAAATCCAGTAACATATAAAAAGAACTCTATACACCATGACTAAGTGGAATTTATCCCAGTGATGCAAGGTTGGTTCAACATTTCAAAGTCAACTGATGTAATGTATCATATCAATAGAATAAAAACAAATACCAAATACTTATCTCAGTAGACACAGAAAAAGCATTTGACAAAATCCAACATCATTGCATGAAAAAGATACTCAACAAACTTGGAATAAAGGGACAATTTCACAATAAAGCGTATCTATGAAAAGTCCGCAGCTAACCACATAGTTAATGGTGACAGACTGGGTGCGGTGCTTTCTCCCTAAGGTCAGGACATGATAAGAATGTCTCCTCTTCCTACTTCTAATCACCCTTATAGTGGAGATTCTAGCCAAGGAAATTATATAATAAGAAGAAGTTAAAAGGCACTGAGGTAAAACTTACAAGAAAACAGGGGTATAAATCTTTGTAACCTTGCATAAGGCAGTGGTTTTTTTTCCCCCCAACTAACCGCATGATTTATTTTTAAATTTACGTTTCTTATTTAAATTCAATTTATTTAACATATAGTGTATTATTAGTTTCAAAGAAAGAGTTCAGTGATCCATCAGCTGTATATAATACCCAGTGCTCATCCCATCACGTGCCCTCCTTAATGCCCGTCACCCAGGAGCTCCATCTCTCCGTCTCCCCTCCAGCAACCCTCAGTCTGTTTCCTAGAGTTCAGGGTCTCTTATGGTCTGTGTCCCTCTCTGTTTTTATATTATTTTATTTTTCCTTCCCTTTGCCTATGTTCATCTGCTTTGTTTCTTAAATTCAAATATGAAATCATATGGTATTTGTCTTTCTCTGACTGACATATTTTGCTTAGCATAGTCCCCTCTAGTTCCATCTACATCACTGCAAATGGCAAGATTTCATTGCATGAAATCTTTCATGCTGAGATGAAATCTTTTTGATGGCTGAGTACTATTCCTGTGTGTGTGTGTGTGTGTGTGTGTGTGTGTGTGTGTGTGTGTGTGTATCTTCTTTATAGGTCATCTGTCAATGGACATCTGGGCTCTTTCCATATTTTGGCTAGTGTGGGCTAGGCAATGGTTTCTTACCCATGACACCAAAAGCAAAAGCAACCAAATAATAATAATAAGCGAACTAGACTTCATCAAAATTAAAAACCATTGTACTTTAAAGGACACTCAAGAAAACAAAGGACAACGCATGAAATGGGAGAAAATATTCAATGATCAGATATCTGGAGAGGGACTAGTATCCAGAATATACGAAGAGGCCCTGCGTCAATAAATGGGCTATAGATGTGAGCAGGAACTACCCCAAAGAAGACACAGAGACGGGCAATAAACACATGACAATACGCTGAAGCCTTGCTCGTCAGGGAGATGCTAAGGAGGATCAGTCAGGGTGAGGTAGGGCAGCCGCGATCAGAATGACGGGCGGCAACAAGCGCTGGGGAGGGCGTACAGAAATTGGAGCCCTCACACTGTGCTGGCGGGGCTATAAAATGCTACAGCCACTTTGGAAAAAAGTTGGCAGTTTCTCAAAGAGTTTAGTGTAAAGTTACCACGTGATCCAGCAGTTGCACCCCCGGGTGTTTACCCAAGCGTGCTGAATGCTCTGTCCACACGGGCACTGTACACACCGTCACAGCAGCGTTACTCACCCGAGCTAGAGGTGGGCACCGTGCAAATGGGGATAAGATGAAGACTGGACATCCGAGAGCTGGTAGAGCCATCCAGTGGAAGGTTATTTAGCCCTAAGAAGGGTGCTGTACTAGTAAGTGCTACAACGTGGACAAATCTGGAAAACATTCTCCTAAGTGAAGGAAGCCACTCATGGAACCCTGTATGGTTCTGTTCACACCAAATGCCCCAAACTAGCAGATCCACGAAGACAGAAAGAAGATTAGTGGTTGCCTGGGGAGAAGGGGCACAAAACGGAGAAAATGGGGGTGACTGGTAATGGGCCCAAGGTGATGAAAATATGCTTGTATCATCTCTGAACATACTAAGTATCACTGAATCAGATGCTTTCCAAGAGTAAATTTTATCATAAATGAATTATATATTATTTTTTTTAAAAGATTTTATTTATTTATTTCACAGAGGGAGAGAGATCACAAGGAGGCAGA
>LNAC01000454.1:569721-634370 GCA_002007465.1 Ailurus styani | reverse complement strand
CCCCGCTGAGCAGGGAGCCCGACGCGGGCCTCGATCCCAGGACCCTGAGATCATGACCTGAGCCGAAGGCAGAGGCTTTAACCCACGGAGCCACCCAGGCGCCCGAATTATATATTAATTTTTAAAAACAGAACAAGGAGCATTAACTACATTTGAATTATTTGTCATGGTCTTCTCTGGTTTTGTGTTGAAAATGACCTTGGATTTTCATAAAAATATCACAGAAAAAAAAAATCTCCCCAGGAAAATCAGACCACACCAAAAAAAAAATTCCCCATTCATTTAAAAAGACTATTTTTCATTTCCAGCTGGAAATGGGTGATGAATCCTAATCAGAGTCCCCCCCCCAATGAATACAATGAACAAGAAATAATTCACAAAAAAAACTATCCACTCACCAGCCTCAAGAGAAGAAAGGAGGAGTCGTGCGCTGGAGACATGTTACTGAGATATTCGGGGCAGTCTCGTGGGCCCTGGCTCCCTCCACCCCAGCTGTCCACGTCTCCGCTCCAAGCCGTGTGGGCGAAGGAGCTTGATGCACCAAATTCTCCTACCTCTAGCTCTTATTTACCAAGTTGGAGAGACTTGGCTTGAGGGAGTGAGATGAAAACCCAAGGAGAACTCCCCACCAACAGAAGCCTCTGTGTTCCTGGTCCCTGCGATCTCAGCAGATCAGGAGGAAAACCAGCCAGTGTCCCCTAGAGTCAGGGTCCCAGGACAGGGCGGGAGGCAGTGACGGTCCTCTCATGCCCCAGCCGTCCCCAGCTAAGGAAAAGTAGCATCCGCACCTCTCCCACGCTCTCAGACCTGCTCAGGGGATGTGACAAGTCACTTGTCAGACGAGGTGACGTGGGTGTCAGGCGGGTCCCCTCATTCCTGTCTGCTTTAGAAATGGTGCGCTCATATTTGCGTTGGGAATTGAAGCCTTTCTTGACAGACAAGATTGCGTCTACTTCATTGTCTTTCCCCAAAACTTTTTCAAACTTAATGCTGTAAAAAAATTCTATAGAAAATTCCTATCTTATGTGCATTCCCAGAAAAGCAAGGCAGTTCACGTAACTCCCACACCCATTTTTTGTACCTATTTTTCATATATTTATTTGACTTTGATGTAACATTTCCAGAAAAGCATAGTAATTAATATAAAAGATACATCTCCACCATGGAGATTAAATACATGTGAGAATTTGCTCTGTTTGCTTCCTTTTTTTTTTTTAAGAAATAAAATGTGTCCAACTTACTTTGGAAGGATAGATATATCAAATTAACAGTAAAATGTGAATGGCGGAATCTAGAAGGTATATATACAGGTGTTCACTGTAAAATTCTTCCTGGACATTGGAATATTTTCATTATGAAGCATCAGGGAGGAGACACACCTGACAGACAGAGGTAAATCCCACCCCATCACTGCCTGGTCCTCGGATGTTGTGTGACTAGGTTGTAATATTCTTACACATTTTTGTACTCTTCACATACACTCTTTTATCCATAAACGACATGCACAATTTTGTTTATTGGTTTTAAACTTGCATAAATGTTTCCTATCCTTTTTCACTCCCTGTAAGATTTTTGAGATTTATTCTGGTAATACACATACACCAACCTACTCTTTAATGACTACGTCCCATTATATATAAAACATAAAAGCGGTAGGAGAAGAGTGAGCTCATTTTCAAATTTTATATACAGTATATATAGTTTGTGGATAAATGGGTGTGTGTAAAGAGTATAAAGCACACTCTGTCACATTCTGACTGCTCTCCCCACACACGGGCGTGTCTGAGCTCTGGGAGGCTTCTACCGACTGGGAAAAAGTGGGGTCTTCTCAGGGGGCCTCCCCAACAGGTGTCTTAAAAGCCATTTCCCAGGAGATGAGAGAGTGGATTAAAAGCGTCAGTCACCAAAGAGGCAGAGCTCAGAGCAGTGAGAGAAGCCTTCATAATAATGAAGCTGAAAGTAGACACTGCCTTCACGAGGAAGCCACAGAACGTGGCTGTGGACATTGGAGCAAGAGTGATTGAAAGCAAATTCAGGGGAAATAATGTTTCATGGATGGTGAAGACGGCATCAAAAGAGGTTTTGGGGAGGCCAGCCCAATCAAGGACAGACCATCGACGCGCCCCCTGTGACTTTCTCTGGGTGCTTTATGCTGTGCTGAACACTCTTCTGTCCTGAGGAGCTCGGTGGTCCATCCTGAAGGTTTACTCCTTGTATTGACTCTTTCATCGGACGCGAGCATCAGGCTGTGCCGTTCCCGCAGAGAGAGCTGCCGAGGCTCATCCTGGCTCTGGGGCGTGCGTGCCCAGGGCTCAGGAGGCTCTGGGTCCCCAGGCCACCGAGCTCAGGGCCTCCTGGCAGGGCCACGCCTCACGGCTGTGCTAACCACAACAGTGGACAAGGCCCATGTCGAACCTGCGCCGTGCAGACCCAAGGAGGACACACGTCGGACCCTCAGCTGGTTGCAGAGGAAACGGCATGAAACCCATCACAGTGCATTCCTGTAACCTTGGCTACCGTCTCTATAGTTTCTAGAAAATGTTTTCCTCAACATTCACAGCATCGCCCATATGTCGGCTTCCATCTGTGGGGCTCCGGAGCCCCAGCCCAGCCCCGCCAGTTGCCTCCGAGCCTGGACCCCGTGACCAACCACATCTCTCCAGACCACAGCTCGTGGAGGTCATTTCGTGATTTTCTCCTCTCGAGTGACGTCGAGAGGAACGTCTGTCAAATACAGAAAGGCCACTGCGAAGCGTGTCACAGCGCTACTCACCGGTCGTGGAATGCAGGCACCTTGGAAGGACACTGTAAATACTGCTTAAACCGGAGTTCAAAGGCCTGTCCGATGGAGCCGATGACATCTTGGGCCAGCCCGTCGCAGCACTCCAGAATGTGACAAGCTGTGGGCACAAGCGTGCAGGCCTGTCAGAGACACCGGGGCCACCAGGCTTGGCCACAGGAGGGGCGCATGTCCCTCACGGACGGTCCCCGCAGCCCCACCTGGTCCCCGTGCCGCCCCTGTAAGGTGCCACCACAGGGACGCCTCTCTCAATGGCTCTACTCTCTAACGGTTCTATTTGTAAACACATTCTAACACTTTTAATTTCGAATGGATTGCTCTTAAGAATTTCTTAGAAGTCCATAAAATACCAAGTCAGAGCCCAGCAGAGAGAACCAGGGTATGGAAAGAAACGTTGATGGGGCAGAGAACCTGATGGTAACAAGAAGTGAGCCCCGCAGAGGCCCCGTGGGCCTGGGAGCAGACCTAACCCAGCTCTCGGAGTGAGGCCTGAGCATTCCACAGGGGAGCCGTCCCCGCACCTGCGACACCACCTAACTATCCTCTCGCTGCGCAAAACCAGCTGGGCACGGCGGAGCTCCCCCAGACAGCCCCTGCCAGTCCCCACGGCCTCAGTCTTCTTGTCCGCCCAGGCTGGAGGGGGTGCCCCGAGGACACACACTGTTCTGAGAAGAGCAACAGATGGTTTAGCGGCTCCAGATCGCAGTGCAAGCCCCTGGGAACACTAGCGATGCCCAAGACCTGTGTCCCAAGGACACAGATGTCCACGTGTATTTGTATTGTTGATTATTGCTACTATTTTATTTTATTGTTGGGATTGGTTTTTATTAAACAGCAACCCGGTAGACACAGAGTAAGCCCATATTAGGTAGCTGTTGGAGGCACACGATTGTGCATGACGCGGTGGGAGTGCAGGTGTCCCTCCAGCCTGTAAGGAGGCAGGGGACCGGGCAGGAGGGAAGGGGACACACTGGCCCCCACCTGCACGCTTCCAGTCATGCACGCCCACCCCCACATCCCCACTGGCCAGGGGAGCTGCCCGGTCGGTACTTTGGAGAAGGATAGGTTGGGGAAGGGTAAAAAACGAGTAGCTTCCCCTCTTTCTGAAAAACAGAGCAGCAGTCATGGTGAAGGAAGGACACGGTTTCTGCCGAGGGGCTGCTGGATCCTTCTGCAGGGCCTGCTAGTCTACACGGCAGGGAGCGGGAAGCCTGGGCTGTGCCCTCTTTAGGTCAGTTCCTTGGACTTGTGCAGGGGGCAGGGTTGTGGGGGGAAGCTCCCGGTTGGCTGAGGGCCTGTTGTTCAGATACGAAAAGGCGGCAAAGTCTTCCCATGCAGACATAAGCCCCGTCTCCAGGCTCCGATCCCTTGCTAGTGAGCTCTTGCCAGGGAGGTGCAGACGCCCCACACTCAAGCCCAGTTTCTGGCCAATGCTAACCTGTCGTCTGGGGAATCCGCATGCTCCGCCTTGCTCGGCGTTTTAGGTCAGGGACGGGTAAGGGCTCGAGGTCTACCTCCCCTGTACAAATGAGGAGTGCGCCGTGCCTCCCGGCTCCAGAGGTGGGCTCGCCAAACTCTTAGAAAGTCACTTCACACCTGTGTGGTTGGCAGGGACTTAACCGCCGTGGAGGTGAGGTCAGGCTGGAGGATGGTGGGCCTAACCCAGGATAACCAGAGACCTTATAGGCAGATGGTCAGGCGCAGAGACTCGCTCAGGGCAGAAGGCAGGGCGCTGGGGCCATGCAGCCACCAGCCTGGACGCCCAGCCTGCCCGGGGCAACCCCAGGAGCTGGGCCAGGCCGGAAGGGTCCCTCATACAGGCCTCAGAAGGGGCGGGGCCCTGCCAGCACCTTGCTCTCGGGCCTCCAGACTCAGGTTACTGCAGGCTGAGCAGGAGCCCCAGCGAACCGGTAAGACAGCCTCTCGAGGGAGGAACGGGCTAGTGTGGTGCCCTCCCCCAAGCACAGAGAAGCTGCAGGAAGGTCAAGAGGTGTGGGCTCGATGACTTGGGGAGGGGTCTCGGGGGCAGTCCTCAGCTCATCAAGACCACCCATACCCCCTTCTGGTCTGAGCACAAAGCTTTGTGATGACCCCACCTGCGGTTCAGGGCTGACAGTGTGGCAGTTATTACCCAGGACATCGAACTCAGCTATGGGTGCCCCAGACACCACGCTCCTGGGGAGAAGGCTAACTCCGTGAGGTGCCGTCATCTCTGACTTTGAGGAAGGCAGGCAGTCCCGCCATACCTCCGCGGACTAACCCCGGGCAGGAGGAGGCCGGACAGAAAATCACCCGCACACACTTAGATGGGAACGCAAATTCTTCCTGCCAGACTAGGTGGTGATTTGCAAGGTCCACTGACCTGTCCACCAGCAAACCTCCCTGCAAATGCCTCTCGGAGGGGCCACCCAGCATCGTGGGGAAGAACAGGGAAGGAGTCTCTATGCAGACCCGGGTGGTTGGTGCACCTGGCAGATGCATCTGTTCATCGGGCGCCACCTCACGGACAGTAACCTGTTCCCTGTGGGCTGTCGCGGAAACGTGTCCAAGACACAGTATGGGGGAAGGGAGCCAAAACAGAACTTTAGGATCTCATTTACATTGAAATTTTAACTGAAAAGAGTATACATTTATGTATGTAGATAAAAGTCCTGTAAAGCAAACCGGAAAATGTTAACAGGTGGTACCTGGGGTGGAGGGTGGGAGGAGAGAGGAGCCTATGGGCCCGGGGGGAAGTGCTGTTTTGTATTGCTAGAAACCCCAGCCACGATCTTACTCGGCGAATTCTATGCAGGGGCTGCAGGATGACCCGTATTCAAGGGTAGCACAGGATACTCAGCCTGCCCCCCCCCAGGCCATTAGCACCCATGGGTGGGGCTTGGGTTTTGTACATGACAGAAGGAATGGAGTTAAGGGTATAGAGGTAGGGTCTAGGAATAAAGGGTCTGGGAGAATGGAAAGTGCTCGAATGCCTCAGATTCCCCCATCCAGCCTGTGTCTGAAGCCCTGGCAGCCTTGTGCGCTATGAGGGGACGGCACGTGAGCTTGGCCACTGAGCCCCAGGACTGTGCACAGCCATGGAGGCTTCTGGGGTGGCGGTGTTGGCCACAGAGCTGAGCTGGGCGGGAAGACAGGCAGGTTGGGGAGGGGCCCCGGTGTAACGGAGGCCACCTGGTTCAGGGCCTGCGTAGGATCTGCGACGTGCCGGCCAGGTGCACCAAGCTACAGCCGTCTGCGGGCAGCTGCGTGTTTGACGCTCACGGTCTCCAGGGTCTCCCAACCTGGACACACACGCTGCCACACCCGACGGCCCACAAACCTCCGTTGTCATTAATAGCGTGGCAGGACGCACGCTCCCGTCGGCGAAGGGGGCAGAGATGACAGGAACACCCGTGCCCGGCGCCACGCCCGGCTGCATGTGAGTGAGAGACCATGAGCGTCAGGCACCGCTTACCTCTGCGATTAACGGGGTCCTTCGCCACGTATGCCACGTAGTCGGTTGTGTCCTGTCAAAGAGAAACGAGACACGCACGTCACCAGTCACAGCCGGACACACAGCTCAGGGCGCAAAAGCACAGTCAGGCGGCGTTCCTCCATCCTCCGTGGGCAGGAATCCCCGGACCTTGTGAAATGGGGAGTCTGACTCGGCCGGTACTGGCGTGGCCTGAGGTTCTGCGGCCACCCCAGCTCGCGCTGGCACTGACGCTGCTGTCCGCGCCCGCGCCCCAGGCAGCAGGGGTGTGACAGGCACCCTGTTCTCGGCGTGTTGGACCCCTAAGGGGCTCTAACAACACTGATGCCCAAGGCCCAACTCCCAGATGAGCTGACCTAACTGGACTGGATGGAAGGAAGGTCTGGGGCACCCCAGACGGTTCTGCTACGATGGAGGGTGATGAGCCGGCCCTCAGCTCTGCCCAGCGGCGGTCGGCGGGCAGAGCTGGCCGTGGCCTCCCTCGGGGGACTTGTGGAAACAGATGGCGGGGCCCACCTCCGCGTTTCTGATTCTGTGGGTCTGAGGCAAGGCCCCAAATGTGCATTTCTGACAAACTCCAGCTGATGCTGGTGCTGCTGGGCTAGAGGCCATGAGGAAACCAGAAGTTGGTGGCAAACGCCTTCCTGGGTGGATGAGACATGATGGCTCTTTTCCTCTCGGACCGGAGCAGTAATTTTAATCCTTTCAAGGTGGTTCAAACACGTGAGCTTCGTGGAGAAGTCTGGCTGTTCCAGGCACACATGAGTCTGCGTGGCCACACGGCGGAAACCCTGAACTCAGAAGTGGGCTGCGGCCGGCACGGGGGTTTTCGTTTCTAAACCAGCTGAGGAAACATAATTCTCTTCATCCTTCAAAACAGAAAAGACATCCCTGCAAAGGTGACATTTGCAACATTCAAAAAAGTCTCAGGGGGCCAACTGGTAAAGTCTCACCCCATTCTGGCAGATACTTTCCAAATGTCACTGCTTCGAAGGCGCAGGAGTTAACAATGAGCTCCCGCTGAGTTCAGCATCTGACAGATTCTGTGTCGTGAGCTCCTCCGTTACTTCTCTCCGTGGGCAGGACACCCCGCCTTCTTTCTCTCTGCAGTGCTCCCGGAAAATGCTCTGCCGGGAGGGGTGAGGACAGTGAGTATGAGGGCGTGCAGGGCTTACGAGCCCCCACTGCAGGCAGTGCCAGGTGCTGGGCGCCTGTCTACTCGCTGTTTCCCGGAGTTCACAGGGAGGGCTCTCCCGGCAGCTTCTGACACAACGGGCTGCAAGCCTCTGGCGTGCAGCCCATCCGCGCTCTTCCATCCTCCTGCTCAGGCCGCTGCCGCCGGTATATTCATAGCCTGAGCTGGGAACGGTGTGGGCCCAGCTCCTGGTCATTTCCATCCAGGAAGATCTGGTCAGGATCCGAAGCCACCTGCAGCTTGGAGTCACAGATGTTCTTCATGGGTTTCAGGGGCTAACAGCTGCGGGAGGGTCCTGTGACAATGTTCGTGTCTCTCAGTCTGTGATCCGTGGGACCCTGGGGCTGAGCAGGTATATTCCCCCTTGTTTGAGATGTTATCAGCATTTTTTTTTAATTCATGTTTTCATTCCCATGGTAATCTTAAAAATTAACACTGAATATTTGGGAGTGTCCGAATGACTGCTTGTGGTGTCAGTTCTGTGTGCGATGTCAGCGCCAAGGTAGTCTGTCAAGTTTCCGATATTACGGGTGCCAGGTTTGTAAAGAACTAGAGAAAAAAGAACACTCAGACGAGATGCTTTTGCCCCAACTCAAGCAATGAATGTCACATTTGTACATAATGATGTATCTCTGAAGGGCTTGCTTGAATAGAATAAATTAGCAGAAAGACTGAGTCATCCAGGCGCTGCCGACCTTGAAGGATCCTGCACCATGGTGGCCGGTTCCAGAGGCTTGCTGAGAGCAGAGACCCAGCATCAGCAAAACCATCCATCACAGCAAATTAACGTAACTTCGAATGTGGTCCGCTTTACTGTGTTTATCAGTACTAAACTTGGGAACTGGATTGGGGTTTAGGGTTCAATAAGAAGTCGAAACAGAAGGAGTCGATACTGGATTTATATTTGTGTGTATTGGGGGAAGAAGATCAATTTGAGTCAGCGCTAGTGGCATATGCAAGGAAACCCTTCCTCCAGTGCGAGAAGTGCTGCTCTCGGGGGCGAAGACCAGGAAGCAGCTGCAACACGTGTCCTGTCCCTCAGATGGTTCATGGTGGACCCAGAGCAGAGCTCTTCTAATGATCAGTACTGATCACTTTCTGGCACACGGTGGGGAGGGGGTGTATTGCTATTCAGAACCTCGTTCTAGGTATCACACAGCCATACACTGAGCACCCCACGTTCTGAGATGGGCTTCCAGGTGCCTGTCCTCTGCCCATCCTGTCCCTGTTCCCGCTCCCCCAGACTTTCTGGCCTGGCCAGCATTCCGGCACTCCTCCGGAGCCTTGGAGCACTGTTAATTACAACAGATTAAATTATAGTGCACATTTTGGAGCATTTGGATTAACAGCGTTTTTCACTGTCATATTTGGTATTTCAAAATGCCATTTCCTTACTGAGTAAACCAAAGCACAAAGCCGTAAACATACACACACTTAGTGGCAGAACCAGGAATACAACCTGGAATTGTTAGTTTTATTTAAACATCGACCAGTTATAATGGCGACAAACCAGTTTGGAATGGGAACTCGTGCACAATGCGAATACGCATTTGATTGGTTAAAATGGAAAGTAACTGGGTTTCCTGTCCTCCTAGTGACATTTTCTGCATCAGAAGAAAATACAAAAATGATATGAATTTCTTTAAGGGTCACTGAACGCTTCCTTTTTTTTTTTTTTTTTAATGACGAGGTGATGGGGAAATATGAAAGCAGCTCACAGACCTGTGTGTATCCTGGAGAGTAACATATTTTTAACACAAGCCAATGTATTTAGCTTCCGGAATTTTCCAACTCTGTGTGTCTGTCCACTTCTGATATCAGCATTAGGTGAAGTTTAGGACAAGTTCTTGGAAGAATCCGTTGCTACAACTGTGTTCTTTTTCTTCCTTTTACTTTTCAAGCTGGGTTGCCTCCCAAATTTCAGAAACTGTGAGCCCAAGCATCATACTGGGCCCGCAGTTAGAGCCCCTGCAAGTCGATTAGAGCCGATGCTGGGGGAGGAGGAGGAGGTGGAGGAAGAGGAGGAAGTGGAGGCTTTCTGATGACCCCGAAACAGCACGGACACCGCCTCGTAGTGTTCCTGACCAAACATAGGGACCAAATTCCCTTGTGACCCCACCTTCTTAATGAAAGAAGCAATGCAAAAATAGAACATTCTCATTCTGCTCTCTCTCTCTCTGCATCCTTCCCTGCTGGCAAAGCAAACCAGTAAGACGACAGCATTAAATTTGGGGAGAAAAAATTCTAATTCCAAACATCTATGAATAAACCAGACTAAGTAAATTCACAGCCTTCCAGTTGACTTCAAATAGGAAATCAGAGGGCCCTCATGGAGGCCCGACAGAAAAAAAGGAACGAGGCAGGACTCGCAGTCACCAGACGGGGAACCCTGAGGACTCTGAGGCTGGGACTGGTCCCAGGAGCTCTTCAGAAAGCCAATACTTGAAGAATTTTTGACAGCTTTGGGCTGACGAAATGAAAATTGGTGGTCATCAAGAAGAGCTTGTGGAATCGGGAGGGGGCAGGTGGCATCTCAGTTACCCTTTCCAGGCGTGTGCTAAGAGGCACCCCTTGAAGCTAGCCCCCTTCTGGGGCATTCCCAGCACAGGCACTTACCGGGTCTCCCCCGGATGCGAAGGAGATGGACTGCATATGGTGGTTCGCGATGATCTGCGCAGAACAAGAAACGAGACACGTCGTCAGCACCCGGCCCACAGCTCTGAAAACCAACCATTTTGTTGGCAGGCGGGAAGAACCAGCAAGGTGTCCTGAAGACAGGTCAGCAGCCCCCTTGTCACGTGCTTTTCCCAGCACAGCCGTTGCTGGTCCGGCTGCTCGCCCAGAACCAGGTCACGTGGGTCTGACGCCAGCCCTCAAGGGAGGAAGGAGGGGCGCCCACTTCACAGACGGGGAGCCGGAGGCCCAGGGGTGATAGCGGGCCATGGACAACACTGGGACCACACACAGGAGTCTCTGACCCCCACGCTGAGACACGTCCACGGTGCAGTGTCTGTCTCCAGAGATCCGCGGGGCCTGCTGCCCTGACCCGCAGCGAGCGCAGAGGGGAGCGTGTCACCCACTTGAATCCCGGATGCCTACCAGTCAGACAGCCTGCGTCAAACGTGGGGCTGTCTCAGGCACTCTTGTAATCAACGTGATCAATTTAAAGGCCAGCGAGGACATTCCAAGTTAGTTTTAAAGTGGGACATTTCCATTACCATCGTAAACGGCAGCTTGTGGTGGGATTCAGGAGACACTGAGTAAATTAGAAGCTGCCCTAAATTGAAAAAGCTACGTAAGTTTTCCCTGCTATTTTTATCACTATTTTTTATCATTTTGAAGACAATGTAGTGACCCTGAAGTAAATTGCAGGGGTGGACAGAGCACTCCTGCTCCCACCCCAACACCAGCAGCGTTATCTCTGGATGGCCCCTTAGGCCTCGGGCAGCAGGCAGGGGAAATTACAGAGGCGACACCCCACTATCCCAGGGGCCTCCCAGCCACACCCCTGTAACACTCGAAGCAAGACAATGACTGCGCTGTAAGAGAAAATCAGACAGTTTAAAACGCCTCCTTGGGTTGTTGGCACTTGCAAAACCGCTTGGGACCTAGAAAGACCTTAGCGGATAACTGGATAGAAACAAGATTCCCGGATTCCGTGTGAACCCCCTTGGGTCCAACCACCTGCAGTAGCATGCAGCTTTCTGGAATCTTCCTGCCTCCAGGACGGCAGCGACCAGCAGCAATCCCCACGTGAGGATAAACTTCTAAAAGGTGTTGATTTTTGCATATTTAGTTTTTGCTCACAAAGCAGCTCTCGTACTGGGGTTTGGAAATTGAAGTGGATGTTAAGACACAGGGGAAGAAATGGAAATCGTATTTGGTTGCTGCGATGCCTGACCGCTACTGCATGGTGGTTCTCAGCCCTTCGGGTTAAGATGGAAATTAAGCGGAGAGCAAGAAGTCTGGAGGTGGTGAACCGCAAGCAGGTGTTTCCATCCTTGGCGGTTCTGGGTGCTTCTCCTCTCTGAGCACTCTGCAGAGGGGAGCGGCCGGGCCCTTTCATGGTCACTCTGTGCAGGAGGAGAGCATCCAGTGAGGCCTGCCCCTAACTTGCAACAGCCAGCCCACATACACTCCGCCACGGGAGAGCCACAGGACACGGGCCAGCCATCCCAGGTCCTGTCATGCAGGAGGGCGCCCCCCACTTCCGAGCCCAGCCCCACACCCATCCTCCACAGTGAGGACCAGACATGGCCAACCAGTCCCCATCCTTTCCACTCTTCCTCAGTTTGCTTTTTTAAGGGAGGGATGAGGCAGAAGAGGGGACTAGGAGACGTATCCCACAGAACTGAGGGCCACAGCCTGAGGATCCCTAGAAGCTCGGGAGCGGCCACGCATCACGTGAGCGTGGATAGGGACATGTGGTTCCAGGCCAAGGAACCTCGGCTGCTGTGCAGAGCGAGGGCCTTTGCAGCCCAGGCTGCAGGTGCTCAGCCCTGAGACAGGCCTGAGAAAGGCTGAGCCCACTGAACCCTCCTAACCCACCACCTAAATGATAGTCACCCCAAGTGTCGGTGGACCAATGTGAAAAGATGGTGATTTCCTACGGGGTGGGAGTGAGAGGTGTCAAAACAAAGCCCAGACGTGGCATCTCATTTCTACGCTAGATCTAGATTTTATTTCAACAGTTCAGGTGCGGGGCAGATGAATGAATGAAGCTGGGGCGCTGGTTGCTTACTGGGGGAACCCTGAAATCAGTAAATACAAATCGAAGTATAGTAATGTAGAGGTAGCCCCAGGGAACCCCTGGGGCCAGAGTCGGGCAGGGTCATTGGGAGGCCTGGGCCTGGCCCATCTCTCGCCGTGTGGATGCACCCATTTCCAGCTCACACTGCCCGCCGCGGAGGCCTGGGCGAGCAGAGCTCACGCCCCTGTGCCTACGGGTGCCTTACCCGTGGCAGACACACGCGCCTCTCCTTACACCGCGCGTAAGGCCATGACTTCAGATATTACCCTCCGGGAAAAGGCCATTTACAGCAGAATTAGAGGAAGCCGGCTCCATCTGTATTCTGTTGGCGACCCTTCGGAGGGGTAGGGTTTGCAGACGCGTGGAGGTTTCAGAGGAGCCTGCCCTGCCCTGCGTGCCGCTCGTGGGGCTGGGGACGGGGCGCCGAGTGCCCACACACCTGTTTGGAGTCGGGCGTCCGCAGGTTCAGGCTGGCGGTGGAGACGGTCAGCGAGATGCTCATCCCCGCAAACTGGAGGTTGGTCTTGCCCAGGATGCTGGACAGCATTTTGCTGGGAGGCTGTGAAATCAAGCAGCGGGATTTTAGCTTTCGATTCCCGTTTGTCGCGGCCTCTCCGTGGTTCCCGTCTGCCACACCCCCAGACCTCCACCCTGCAGCCCCCTCGAGGCTCGGGAAGGAGACTGTGCTAACGCACGAGCTGTGGGGGGCAGGGGATCTGACCGTAACACACGAGTTCTGCGACACGCAGCAGATGGCGGTAACAGCTCCCCGCCCACACTGGGGTGACGACACTCGCGGGACGCCGGCACAGGCTACGTCCAGCTGGCCCCTGTGGGGACACGTCTTCTGTCCCTCCTGAGCCTGGGGCAAGTGCCACAGACCAGCGCCCACCGCTGTGAGGCCCAGGCACCAGTTCCGTCCCACCAGGAGCTAGAGGACTCAGGGCCAGAGTAGGAGGGCCCAGCGCACGGGGCAAAGAGCGTCCTGGGGAGTCTTGAGATGGCTCACTGCGGCGGGGCGTGGGGCACAAGCCCGCTGGCTGGAACGTCCCCCAGGCCGGAGCTCACACGAGGCGGAATCTGCCGGGCCCGGAGAGTCAGCACAAGGTCGGACCACCTGGCCCAGGTGAACTGAAGGTCATTCACACGGACCGGAGGGACGGCGTCTTCCCACCAAGCCCCTTCCCCCAGGCGCTGCCAACACCGGCCTCCCGTCCAGGCCCACGGATCCTCCTTCCCTTTCAGATGAGCAGGACTCCTCTTCTGATATGCCAGTCAACACTAGTCCTTCACCAGGCATGCCCTGCTTTTCAATCTCCCGACAGAGCTATTTAAAAATAGAGACGCCCTCTCCCCCCCCCCCCCCCCCCCCGCGCCTATGGACTCCGGGCACCGGGTGGGACCCCGTGCATCGGTGCGGTCCGGCCGCTCGCATCTACGGCCTCTGGGCACAGCAGGTGGGCCCCCTGCGCCTATGTGCCCGCTGTACGTCTTCAGGGATGTCATGTTAGAGCTTGAAATCAGCCAGGCGGAGTACATACGCCACGGAAACTGGCAAACACTACCTCTGGCACTTCTTACTCCGCCCAGAGAGCCGCTGCTTAAATCCACCAGCACGGCTCGGGGCGTCTATCACAAAGGCCGTTCCAGTGAAGTGAATTCAGGCCCATAAAGGCTTAGAGGAGCGAGCCCTGTCTCATGTGTCTGTTCTTACCACTCTGTAGGTTTTGGCCCACAGGGTGCAACAGGGGTACTGACCTGGGTCGGCCAGTGACAGCCAAGTGCATGGCGGGGGGGGCCCAAGCTCTTACTGTTTTAAAAGTGCCAAGAGCCAGGCGGGGAAAGGGGGCCCTGACGGGTGGGGTGTGGCTAACAGTGCCATGGGGGGAGAAGACACGGGGGACAGTACCTTTCTCTTCCTGAAGGCTCCCTTGGCGCCAGGGACGGCTTCACACACACGGCTGATGGCTTCCCTTAAGGGGGCAGAAAGAGATCCAGTTGTCATGTTAATCAGGATTCCGTGACCCAGAGACCACTCGCGCAAGTCCCCAGGGAAAACATCTGCTGTGCATTCAGTGTAGACAGCAGCCCCCCACCACCGCAGGGGTCACCCAGTTCCCCTCGAATGAACAGGTCATCTTGAACCTCTGGCGGGCAGCACCTGAGCTCTTCCTGGAGCTCGGGATACATTCCGTTGGTGGTGTAGCTGCCGAGACCACACTCCGCTGTTGTACGTGTGGTTAGGGTTCCATCTAATAAACCAGTACCGGAACAGCTGGCTTCCTGGTGTCCCCTTCAAGGCCACGGCCCTGGCTCAGACCTGACCAAGCACTGCGAAGGGTCAGCATCGTTCCAGAGTGGCTGAGGGAGGGGAGGCACTCCAGCGGGACACGGCTGGGTCAGACATGGAGTCTGTGCAGGGCAGCTCCCCTGAGCATGTGTTTACTGAGCAGCTACTATGTACTGGGCACTGCCCTGAGGAATGGAGGCAAGGAGACTCCTTGGTACAGGGGGTATGATGGGAGGCCCAGGGAGGTGGGGAGAATGGGCAATGCACCGCATGGAGGCTACTCTGGCCCAGCTGCTGGAGGCGGGGTGGGGGGCTACGGTGGGGAGGATGAAGCCGGCGGGAGGTGTCTGAAAGCAAACAGGTCACTCTGTGAGCTGGCCTCAGTGGGAAGTGACAGGGAGAGGCCAGAGGTGGCTCCGAAGTCAGGAGCCCAGAAAGGAGCTGGGTGAACGGGAACATTCCCCTTGCTCACGGGGAAAGGACAAAATAGTAAGAGAACACAGAAAGAAATAAACAGGGATCTGGACAAAGAACAAACGAGACAATGGGTCCTCAGAAACATTCTGCAAGCTTTCTACACTAAGTACTTCTTGAAATTATTTTCTACCATCTAGAAAAATAATTTTCACCACCGAACAATGGTCTTCACAAAAATCTGTCCTTGTTAAATTCGGTAATTGACTATTCAGGTAAGCCTCATCTTTACCACTGAATTCACCGCGGGGGTGGGGAAAGACTATTCTAGAAGTTCAGATGCCTTGAAGACCATAGACTGAATCACTGTGACTCAGAAAAAGTTCATTTAAAAGGAATGAGTGTTTCTGATGTTTATGCTTAGTCATTTATTTTATAATAACGTTCCAACTGTGGTTCTATCGAAACGATCACCCAAGTACCTTCTAAAAGTAAATTCCTATTGAAGAAGGTCAAGCTGTCTCTTTATAGAACTGCCTAAACTTCAGCATCTATATTTTATCTGTTCAGTTAAAAAAAAAAAAGTTCACTGCATCTCTGCACTCTGCTTATTTCATCTAGTGACAGATTCGGCTACGCAAAGCAGCCAAGTGTCTGATGGTCTCAGCAGGCCAGAAAGATAGCACCCAGCAGGAAGCTTCCCCTAAGTCTCTCCTTAAATATCCATAATAAGCTTCGGATCTCTTTCCCGATCCCCCAACGTGGACAATGAGAGAAAGAAATCAGCCTTGGGTGACAGTTTCCCAAGAGGATAACTGTCAAGTATCTAACCTGTATGACATCCGTGTCCGAGCTGGTGGGCCACAAAGCTTGGGCCACAGGCCTCCCTCCCGCCTGTGCGTGGCTTCTGAGAGAGGTGGGGACCACCCGTGGACATAAGAATAGGTTGGGGCGAGACAGTGCAAATAATAAACCCATCTGTCAAGCAAGTCCTCCCACAGAGTCAGCCAGCATCCCAGGGCGCATTCAGAGACTCCTTCTTTTCTCCTTAAGACTTGCAAATGTCAGAAATTCCCGAAATTTCTCAGAGCCCGAGCACCTAATAAAGTCCAAAGGATCCCCTTGTGAGCTTTAGAATCCCGCAACACAGTTACAAATCAGGCTGTTCTTGGGGAAAATGTCTTCTCTCTCAATCACCGCCACATACTTGCTTCTAACGCTCGCGTGCGAAATTGCGTGCGTGGGAACGGTCTGCGCCGGGGCTGACGGCCTTCATTCCCACCCTGAGAAAGGGGTGTGATGTAATGTAGTAACTGGAACCCTCCGATGCCGGCTAACTCAGCGGTCTGACCGCAGAGGTCACGATTCTCCTTGTCCCTCCTTATTGTCTAGCACAGTGCGTTTGCGTGAGCGGTCCTGTCCCAGTCTGTTCATTTAGTAATGATTATTTAGCTCTGTGTAAGTCCACCGAATCCTGGTTTCAGTCTCAGGTGGCAACAACAGCAGCTTCCCTGTCATTAATAACAGAGGTTACGCCTCGACCCCCTGTTCAGTGCGACCCCACCTCGGAGAGCCATGACCTCAGAGCTCAGCTCACAGGGACCTCTGCCAGCTGTGCAGTCACCTGGAAGTAGCTGACACCCCCTTTTGTCGTGGTCCTGCTGCCTGCCCCATTCAGCACGACAGCCAGCCCAGCCACGATTTCGTAACTGGCACGGAGCGTAGCAGGATTTGAGAACTGGGTCCTTTGGACTCACAGGGCACCACCTTCATCCCCATTCATCCATCTCCTGCTGCCCACCCCCACCTCCCGGCACACACGTTCTAGACTAAAATCCTAAAAAATACATATATATAGATGCCCCAAATGGTGATTTTGCCGTCATGGGGGTCATATTCTAGCCGATGGAGCGGCAACAAACGCACGTGATGGCAAAGTGCCATCCAGTCCACGAAGAAACAACATGGTGACGGGGAGCAGAACACGCCACCTATGCAGGCCACGCAGGCCACGCTGACATCGGGATCACTCTGCGCTGAAGGCCGCCGGGAAGCAGCAGGTGCAAGAAACAGCTCTGCTCTTCCCCACATTTGCCTAAAAGCAGAACATAAATTTGTGGAGACAGCCCCTCTCCCCTGTGCACGGGAAGGACGTGCCTGTGTCACGGGACAGCCTCTCTCCCTTCAAGGACACACGAAAGCTGGTCAGCACGTCCGCCCCGAAGCCACAAGTCGTGCGTCCCCACGCAGCGGGGACGGAGCCAGGAGGCTGCCTGCCGGGGTCAAGGGGCAGAGCAACCGGCCCCCGCTCGGTGCTATCCACAGGCAAAGTGAGCCCCATTCCCTGGCGCCCGCCGCCCAAACTTCCAGATATAACCGAACCACTGGGTGCGTGCAGAGTCCCATGATAATCTCGGCCATCAAAAATACTTCAGATTTAATTTCTAAAAAGCAATTTCACTGGAAAGGGTTGGAACCGCCTAAATCTTCCCAACAATAAGTATGTCACAGGCGTAAGAGACGCTGTGCGTTTGAAGATCTGTGCTGCTCTTGAGAAGTCGGTGGGATGCCAAAGCGTCCTTGTGATGGCTTGAAATGCGGCGACTCACCCCTGCCAACAGGACCCCAGCATTCTCAGCGTCTGCGGTCCGCCCCCCACGCACACACAGAGCAGGTGCAAATCAAAACTGGCTGACGATTACCAGACACAGGCAAGCACAGCAGTTCCTCCAAGTCCCCATGAAACAGGGATCCTTAATCAGGCCGGCCACTATCTCCCAAAATGAAAGACGAAGCCCTGGGAAGGATGGGAAGGTACGGACCCGCGAGCGAAGCCCGCCAGGGGCACAACGGAGGCTAGTATTTCTTACGGTTAAAAGAACTAAGGTTAAAGTTCCGTCGAGGTCGCAGGGAGCGTCGCAGACATCTTCAACAGATGGGGTCTTGCTGCAGTCTCACGAATGCCTTCCCTGAATCTTCTTTTCCCCTCAAAATTCTCACCATTGGGTTGGAAAAAGTCTTCTGCTTCCAACCCAACTGCTTTGCGATGCTGATGAGCCGAGTCCCAGCGAGAGAAGGGCACGGAAGCTGCTCTTTTAGGCAGACACGACTTTATAAAGGAGTCGCGTCCTCAGGCGGCGAGGCGGGTCCGCGGCTACACCCCCCGTGGGCCCGAGGGTGCTCCTGCCTTCGGGGCATCACCAGGGTGACAGCCGCCCAATCAGAGGCAAATCCACAGACCCAGGGACACCCAGCCGTATCGGCCCTGCCACCAAATTCTAGGAACCACTTGGCTCTTTGGAGAGATGCATCTTCAGAGATCAAATCTCACAAGCATATGGAACCCAGTTCCATTGAAATCCACTTCCGACTAGCTCGGCAGGAATACACGAGATGCGAGCAAACCTGACCCCAAAGCCTCTGGCCCTTTGGAGACATACACCTGTAGCAGCAGGGGACACCTGCCAGGCCCTGTTCCCCATGATCTCAACCTACGGCCTCATTTAATCCACACACGCCTGGAAGGTAGGGCCATTCCTACTGGTGTTACTGTTGGGGAAGTGGAGGCAGGCGAGCTAAGCCATATGCCCTAGAGCGTGCAGCCGGCAAGTGTCTGTCTGTCCCTTGGAGCCCAGGGAGTGGGACCCTGAGACCACGAATCCACAGCTATCAAGCCCGGCCACGCGAACGTTGCACAGAGACGGCGTTTCTTCTGAATTCCAGCCCGTGGCCCTCCTGCTTCCCAGCAAGGCCAGGCACGACGGACTTAGAATCCGGTGATCCTCAAAGAATCACAAGATCTTTGATGCCCTAGATGCCATTATGATCCACTGGGAGCTCGAGGGATGGGGACCAGAAACCAGAATCTGTCCCGGGGGATAAAGAAACTGCGTGAACCTGTGCTTCGTGGCAAAAGGAGCCGGCCACGCATGCACCCAATGCCGTGCCCGAATCCTGGTGCAGTCGTGCGGGCGGACAACAGAGCACGCTTCTGTTTACATGTGAACGCCAGGAAATGCAGGTGACCTGCAGGGACACAGCCGGGAGGGGCAGCAGGAGGCAGTGGGGGCAGCTGTGGGCCTGCTCAGGGCAGGCCTCCATCCCAGTCTCCCGAGCCACCACCTCCACTGAACACCGGCCTCCTCTCAGTCTCCGATGTTCCTGCGTCTGTACGAGGCTGGCTCTGTCATCACCTGGCTGTGCCTGTCCCGTCCCACCTGCTGGAGCCCGGAAGACAAAGGGCCACCCCCAGGAAGTCCTCCCCTCGAGCTCCTGCAGCTGGGAGGGGGCAGGTCTGAGGGCCGCTGCAAACGCCAGGTGCAGGCAAGAAGAAAATGCCAAATGCAGCCCTGTTTGGCAGTCACGTGCCACTCAGACACGGCCTCTGGGCTCATTTTCTATATAGTATGAAGTCTGGCATCTTAAAAAAACCTTCCTGGCTGGGGAGAGAGGCCCCTCCTGGGCTGGGCAGTTCTCAGCCAAGGGCCCAGCCCCAAGCACGCCTGAGTTGTGCCAGCCAACCTGCCCAGAGCCAGATGTCCTCTGTCTGGCCCGTCCGTGCACCAGAACACAACATTCCTCACCCCGAACGGTCCCAGGGCCAGGGGCCAGGCAACTAGGGACACGGCGTAGCTCGCCCAGAGCCTGGCTCAGATTCGTGCTGTCCTTCCTTTCCCGTGGAAAGTGCATGAAGGCTCTGGCTCCGGCTCTCTCTCCTCCTGTCCTCTGCCTCCTGCCCATCCTGGCCCTCCCCATGGCCCCGCGTCACTGCTGTGCTTCCTGGTTCAGGGACACGGGAAGATACTCAACTGTGTTTTCCTGAGCTCCTGTGTCAGCTCTGGTGGCCGTACCTGACTGACCATCACATAAAAGCAAAGAACAGGGGGCCTCCTGGGTTTCCATGGAGTTTTAGAGAACAACAAAAAAAGTCTGATCCTTCCATGATTATGTGGGGAACATTCCTGAAATATTTCCATTAAGTCTTAAGGGGGAAAAGACTCTGTCGCTCTCCCCAGGCTCCAGACCCTGGGTTTGCCAGGAATGGAAGCTCTCTTTCCCGTGAGCTGGGACAGAGGGGGACATGACTGGGGTTCATTTTTCGTCTGCTGCCAACAAGGACCATGTCTTGGGGCTCCATCTCCCAGCCAGGGATGACGGGGCTCCCAGGACAGGCAGGGCCCAGCGGGAAAGGGATGCACCAAATGACTTGTGTCTGGACCTCTCAAGAGCAGGATCAGAAAAATGTCACTAGAAAGGGGACAAAAGGGCTTCTGACCCACACCACACACTGTGACTTTGGGCATTAGGAAGGTGATTTGGGGAGGGGTTTTTGCATGCTTCATGTATTACATTCTTGTGGACTCAGATTAAAATACACCCCAGCCTTTCAGGTTTGGTTCTCACAGGTCAAAGCTGAAAATGATAAATCCAGAACTTAGGTGACCATTTGCCTTCTGAGTGACTATGTTAGGGGCCTCAGACACTCAGCGCCCACCGGGGGATGTGGCACAAGTTCCAGGTTGGGAGGTTTGGCAAGTGCTGGAAAGTCCTGTCATACGGACGTCTCATCAGGGCCCGTATTTTCTTCCGACTTCTGAAGCTGACAGGTCCTTGATCATGGCACCAAGCAGCTCCCACCTTCCGACTCCCATTAAGAGAAGGTTTGAAGGACTGGGTGTGAGAAGCCACCAGGCAGGAGGCGAGGTGGAGAGGGGCTGGGGGCCGGCGGGCGCATGGGTAGCTCTTGGTCTGCTCTGATCAGCTTCCCATGAGACTTTCCCAGGAACACAAGCCCAAGGAAGAAAACACAGAACCTACCCCCCGAAGACACATACTTTCCAAAACAGGGAGGCACGGGTCTGTCGGCCCTCAAGGTTGTTAGCAACAGAAATGCCTTTGATCAGGTTCTGGCACCCTCTGTGCCGGCGAGGAAGAGACACGTGTTTCTTTACCAGTAGGACCCTGTGCCCACGGAGACTGGCAGGCGGAGGTTAGGGCACATGTGCGAATTCTGCCCCTGCCACCCCAGCTGCGTGAGGCACACTCTCATGGGCTCTGAGGGCCAGAGGAGATCACCCAGGAGCCCACGGAGCGCCCTCGCATTCACGGTGCCTGGCATGGGCCAAATGCAACACGCCCGTCCATGTCGCCATCATCAGTATTCACGACAAAGCTCCAAGGATGCATCGTCCTTCAGGACCAAGAGAGGAGCTTGAACTGACCCTAAAACTGATCATACGGTTGACCCCTGAACCACGCGGGCTGGAGTAGCATGGGTTCACTTCTATGTGGATTTTCTGAAATAAACGCGGTACAGCCCCCTAAGTGTATCCTCTCTTCCTTACGATCTTCCCAGTGACATTTTCTCTTCTCTAGCTTACTTTAGTCTAAGAATATAGTGCGTGATATATATAACATATAAAATACGTGTTAATTGACTGTTTATGTTTTTGGTAAGGCTTTCAGTCAACAGGCTATTAGCAGTTATGTTTGTGAGAAATCAGAGGTTGTACATGGATGTTTAACTGGGTACGGGGTCAGTGCCTCAAGCCCCGTGTTGTTCAAGGTCAGCTGTCTATACATAATTACATGCATGCGCACATGTACGCATACAGACAGAGAGAGCGTCAGAGACAGGGAGAGAAGGAGACAACTGTAAAGTCCCGGCAGCCAATTCTGGCTCCAAACACGACGCACGTTCACATTGACCATAATCTGATTCATTTGCAGACATATGGTCCCCAGAAACATATGGTCTCTAGAAAACTACAGGAAAATAAGTAGACCCGTGTGTAAGCATGAGCTACAGAAGAGTCCAGTCTTGGATTTGTAAGAACATCTTATCCTTAGTGTCCCGTGCCGAGATGACGTGGAGAGGGGCTGGGGAGGGGGGCCTCTCTGGTGCCGTGGGTCCGCTGTGCGCACGCACCCCTCCACCCACGTGGACACACATGCACACATCCAGTGGCTCCAGACGTTCTTGCCTGAGGGGCACAAATCCTCAGGAAGTCAATGATGGAAACAGAAACGAATTTTCCTGTTTTCCAGTTGAGGAGACTTGGACCCATGTAACAGTAACGGGGCTGTCAGTCAGCACAGCAGATGCTGGACGCTTTCCCCAAAGCAAGGAAATCGTGTTTCCCTCCTCACCTCGGCATGATTTCCCTGCCCTGGCCCCTCGTGTCTGGAGGACTGTGTGCAGATACTCGGAGACGGAGCAGAACAAAACACTTCCAACAGCAAATGGCACTCGTGCCTCGCGGCCACTTGAGATCCCAACCAGCTCCCCTCCTCATCGTGGGGGGCCGTCCCAGCTGGCTCCCCTCCTGGTCCTGGGGGGCCGTCCCAGCCGGCTCCCCTCCTGGTCCTGGGGGGCCGTCCCAGCCAGCTCCTCACTCAGGGCAGCTGGAGGTCCTGTGCGCTCCTGGAGCGTGGAGTCAGGTCACACTCCATACTCTACCACTTCTTGGGGTGCTCCTGGTTGCCACGTTATTAATGACAACCACAAATTATTACACACACTAACTCTGGAAGACAAGAGATGTGGAATTAAAAAAGCCAAAGAACAAAACCCTAGGAATAAGCACTCCATGGACACAATGGGCTTCTCTTCAAAGCTGCGTTGAGTATCAGGCGAAGAGCTACAGGGCCGTCAGGCAAAGGACGATGGACGGGCAGAGCCGGCACCGAGGGGCACGTGGCTGGGAGAAGCAAGGGCAGGGCACGGAGAACCACAGACTTCGGGGTCAGGGACCCTGGGGCGGCCTGCACCGGGCCCCTGGAGGCACCCACCCAAGTCCTGAAGGAAGGGCCTTGCAGGGAGAAAGCCCATCTGCAAGGCAAGAGAGAAAAGTCTGGTTTGACTCTTCCTTGTTGGACACTGTGTTCATCAAACCCCTTGGGGCGCCTGGGTGGCTCAGTCGGTGATGCATCTGCCTTCGGTCCAGGTCATGATCTCAGGGTCCTGGGATCGAGTCCCACATCCAGCTCCTTGCTCAGCAGGGAGTCTGCTTCTCCCTCTGCCACTCCCCCCGTTTGTGCTCTCTCTCTCTCTCAGTTAAATAAATCAAATCTTTAAGAAAATCGTACCCCTCGTGTGGGCGGCCACCACTCGTGGAGTATTTACTGAGTCAAGACATACCTCCCTTTCCTCATCACAGTCTGCTCATCACAGATGGCTCTATCAGAAGAGGGGCGTCGGACTTTCCGCCCATATTTACCTGCTTCCACGAAGAGGTGAGAACAGGAGGGGCCCCAGGGAAGCCCAGGAGCCACTGGTCAGCCTTCGGGAAACGTGTGTGGCAGTCACTGAGGGTAAAGGTGTCCTCAGTTGAAAGGCGGAGCCAGAGGGGGCATCTGGGGCCGGAGGGCAGCATCCAGGCTCACGAAGACGGACTCCGCCGTGTAGGAGGGCAGCTCACACACGCACGCGCACACGCACGTGCGGGGCACACCCGTCACGAAGAGCCGGCACCCCGAGGGCGGGGAGAGCGGACCCCGCCACTACTGCCACTACTGCCAAGATGTAGCAGCCATTCTTCCCATTCAGAAGAAAAGAAATAAGATAGAAGGAGTTAAGTTCAGAGAAGGTGTGTAAGTCTTCCCAGAACCACACTGTAATTAGAGGAGTCAAAATCTGAATTAGATCCTCCGGGGTCCGAAGCTGGGCTTTCCCAGGCTTGAGTGCCCTCTGAGGCTCACGCAGTGCACGCAGTGGCCCAGGGGCCACACTGCCCGCAGCTCCCTGTGAGCAAGCCAGCGTGTGCTCCCAGGAATAAGGGGTACCTCCCGGCAGGACCCCAACCCCCAGGTCCGGGCAGCACTGTCACGTGGGCCAGGCCGCCTGGCCCTATGTCAATGCCACAGGGATTCGGGGCTGGGCCCGTGGCCGTCTTATCCCACAGTGAACATCCAAATGTAAAAAGTAAAGGAAATAAAAATATTAGAAGATCGTCAGCATCGTGCCACCACGAGGGAGCTACTCAAGACAGGAAAACGTGTCGAATCAACGCACTCTACATTAAACCTTTAATTGTAACGCAAAACACTCCCAGCACACATGCGATGTGCAGAGCGCCCCCGCGACTCAATAAGGAAATAGAGAGGAATCCGACGGGAGTGGACAAGTGGTGTCACCGGGAGGTCGGTAGAGAGGCCATGAGACCAGCCGGCGGATGTCGGGGACGAGGAGCCAGACACCGAAAAATCGGCAGCAAGAGCTTTTGACCCTAAAACTGGTTACAGCGCAGGACAGGAAGACCCAGCTCCGGGGCCCTGAGAAGAAGGGGCCGTTCGCTGGTGGGAACGGCAGCCGCGGCCCAGGCCGGAGCCCTGCGCGACCCAATGCTGCGCACGGGGACAGAGGCCGGCGGGTCCTCACTGCGGACGTCTGTCAGCAAAGCAGCCCGGGACCGGACGCGTGCCTGGATCAGCCACAGGCTTCGGGATTCGCAGCTGCGACAGAATGAGTCAGACCCAAAGCTCCTGACCTGCTCGTGAAGAAGGACACTGGGGAGCGATGGGAGGGTGGGGTCCCTGCGCATGTGTGTGTTCACGGGGGCTGTGTGTGTGGCGCATACACGACGTGTGGGGTGTGTGTGGTTGTCGGGTGGGTTGCGTGATATGTGTGTCTGATGTGTGCCGTGCGTGTTTGTATGAATGCACAAAGACGTGGCTACCTGTCCCCGCACCGTGAGGGGGCGTGTGGAACAGGGAGAGACTTTCTCTTTCGTCCTGTACATCTGCCTTGTTTGACTTGTTACAAGAATACCATTTTAATTCAATTTTTAAAAAGGAAAAATATTTTTAAAATAGAACAAGAAGCAAGTCCATATTGACACCCGCATCATTCAGTTGTTGCGTTTTATTGCTGAGTGTATTTATAGCACGCGCAGAGCGGAATGTGTTTGTCTGCCCCCGGCGGGAGGGGGCCGGGCCGTCGCACGCGGGTACGGGGGACGATGCTGCCGGGGGCGCGGGCGTCCGTGGCGTGTGTCGTCCGGCGGGGCTGGTCGTACGCGTGTAGACGTAGCTCGGTGAGAACCCGTCCGGCTGCGTCCCACCCGCCCGTGGTCACACACCCGACACAGGTGACGCTCCAGGTGCTGACCTGCACGGAGCTGGGACGGCCGCGGACGGCCAACGGCACAAGGGAAGTGGCGGGGGAGGGAATGCTCGGTCTGCTTTGCTGTGGTCATTAGTGCCTACACACAACTGCCACACTCGTCACAGGGCACACGTACGATGCTGGACTTTATTTATGTAAATCAGACATCAGTAACGCTAGGGGAAGGTATAGTCCCATAACAATTTTTTAATGAGGCAAGAAGCATAGCCTGCCGTTTGCCCAGCAGGGCACCCCGAGGGCCATGTCTGGGAGAAATGTGTGCACGCGGTCCCCGGAAGACACGCGCAAGAGTGAGCATGGCAGCTCTGTCTCGCCCTCACTGGGCGCCCCCTCCCCAGGCAAGAACACGCTAGTGGGGCAGCCAAGAACATGAGTGACGGTTGCAGACAAAAGGATGAGGGAGAGGGGAAAGGTGGGCCCCAGGGGACATCGCCACCCCCCGATTATGGGCAGTTCAAGGTGCGCCTGGGGGGGGGGTGCGGGGCGCATTCTGGGGTCGGGAACCATTCTGAGTCCTGGACTGGCTGACAGCTAGAGGCTGTGTGCAGACGCCAGGAGATCTGTGCACTCGGCCAGAGGCGTGTCATACTGCCAAGTTCACGTGTAAACACAAAACAGGCATAGAAAGTAGAAAACCAGCTGCAGGATCAGGGTAGGACCCCCCGTCCCGAGGACCTTCTGAAGGCCCAGGAGAACACGTAGGGAGTGATTTGGGATCAGAAGTGTGGTGTTTTTAAGGGAGACCTGGAGGAGGAGGTCTTTCTGGGCACATCCTTGGTGGGCTGATGTTTAAGGACATCTCCTCTAATTACATCCAGCCTTTGCAGCGGAGAGTCCTGGGAAGCCCTGGATGGAAGGAGGACAGGGACCCAAGAGGCATTTCTAAGCAGCGCAGCATTTAAGGCAATGACTCTGCCTGGCAAGGGATGATGTCCTTGCCACGAGGGAGGACCGTAGAAGTCGCAGTGAAGCCACAACCAGCACTTCCTGAGTGTCAACCATGTGGCCCTGCTCTACCACCATGAGGGCGTGAACCTTCTCGTGTGGAAGAAGTCCGTGCGATCTCCATTTTGCAGGTGAGAACCTGACACCAAGTGGCCTGCCTGGGGCCTCACAGGTGGGCAAGGGGGCGGCTGGATCTGCAGCACAAGCCCCGCGTGCGGTGGAACAGCACGGAGTCCAGACCCGGACTCCTGGCCTGCGAGTCACCTGCAAACACCCCCCCCCACACACACACACCTGTGAACGCGGGAACACCACAGAGTCCAGACCCAGACTCCTGGCCCGCGAGTCACCTGCAAACCCCCCCCACACACACACACCTGTGAACGCAGGAACAGCATGGAGTCCAGACCCGGACTCCTGGTCTGCGAGTCACCTGCAAACACCGCCCCCCCCTACACACACACACCTGTGAATGCGGGAACACCACAGAGTCCAGACCCGGACTCCTGGTCTGCGAGTCACCTGCAAACACCGCCCCCCCCTACACACACACCTGTGAATGCGGGAACAGCATGGAGTCCAGACCCAGACTCCTGGCCCGCGAGTCACCTGCAAACACCGCCCCCCCACACACACACCTGTGAACGCGGGAACAGCATGGAGTCCAGACCCGGACTCCTGGCCCGCGAGTCACCTGCAAACACTGCCCCCCCACACACACACCTGTGAATGCGGGTGCAGCAGGGCTCTGGCTAAAACAGTGAATGCAGTGAATGCTATTCCAGTGCAAATTATTACTCTGTTAAAACCTCAGTGAGACACCATGTCACATCCATTAGGATGACAATTATAAAACCGGACATGACTCTGTCAGTGCTGGCCGGGCTGTGGGGACATTGTCGCTCTGCGCCCTATTGGTGGGAAGGGGAAGTGGTTCATCTGCTGTGGGAAACAGGAGGGAGGCTCCTCCANCCCCCCCCACATACACACACCTGTGAACATGAGAACAGCATGGAGTCCAGACCCGGACTCCCGGCCCTCGAGTCACCTGCAAACACCGCCCCCCCACCACACCTGTGAACGCGGGAACAGCATGGAGTCCAGACCCAGACTCCTGGCCCGCGAGTCACCTGCAAACACTGCCGCCCCACACACACACCTGTGAATGCGGGTGCAGCAGGGCTCTGGCTAAAACAGTGAATGCAGTGAATGCTATTCCAGTGCAAATTATTACTCTGTTAAAACCTCAGTGAGACACCATGTCACATCCATTAGGATGACAATTATAAAACCGGACATGACTCTGTCAGTGCTGGCCGGGCTGTGGGGACATTGTCGCTCTGCGCCCTATTGGTGGGAAGGGGAAGTGGTTCATCTGCTGTGGGAAACAGGAGGGAGGCTCCTCCAAAAATTCCACACAGGTGACCGTGGCATCCAGAGATTCCGCCTCTGGGTATACACACCCAAGGACCAGAAGCAGGGTCTCGCACAAGTATTTGCACACCCATGTTCACAACCTCCAAACAGCGGCAGGAGCCCAAGTGTCCACTGACCAGAAGGATGGTTAAACAAAGCGTGGTCCGTCCATACAGGGAAACCCCGCTCATCCTTAGGAAGGAAGGCACCCTGACCCTTGCTCCAGCGTGGACACACCTTGAGGATATCACGCTCAATGAAACAAGCCCTTGAGCAACCCAGGGGTTAGGACGCCGCCCCACATAGTTGAGAGCCCGTGCGTAAGTTCTGACCCCCCCAAAACTCAACTATTGATGGCCAACTATGGACTCGAAGCCTTACCAGGAACGTTAACAGTGGATTCACACGTATCTCATACGTCACAGGTATTACCCACCGTCTTCTTAGAATAAAGTACGCTATGGAAAATAAAATCTCACTAAAATCAGAAGGGGGAGAAAGTACTCTTACAGGACTGGACTGTATTCATTGAAAAAAGACCACATCTACGCAAACCCAGGTGGTTCAAAATCGATGTTCAAGGGTCACCTCTACCGCGTGATCCCACCAACAGCGTCCATGGGGTGATCAAGTTCATGGCCACAGATGTGGGTGGTGGACACTGGGGGCTGACGGTGGGGAGGGGGCGAGGTGGTTTGGAATGGGGACAGGGTTCCAGTTTGGGAAGATGAGAAATTTCCGGAGTCAGCCAATGGGGTCAGCTGCACAACTATGTAAACATACTTAACCCCACTAAACTCTACACTTAAAAATGGTTAAAATGGTAAAATTTTAAAAAGTGGCAATTAAGTAGAAGCCAGAAGACAGTCATTGCGGTTCAAGCCCGACGCCACGTGCTGGGTGCCCGAGACTGGCAGGAGGCCACCGTGAGCCTCCCGACCACGGGCCAGACCACGGGCCCGACCACGGCCCTGACCACAGGGCCCAGACGGCTGACGGAGATGCAAACGGGCGTTAATCTTTTCTCCATTCTGGGCATCATTGAATCTTCAGTACTTCCTGTCAAATGCATCCTCATTGTTTCGATGCACTTGTATGCCTATAATTACAGAATTCCTGCCGGCGGCTCTAACTGAGCTAAGGCCCTTTCAAACTTATAGGATAATGCGCTTCTGTGGGACATCTTTCAGCCCATCCTGTGCTCCATGGCTATTAAAATGCTCTGTGGGCGTCTGGCCACACGTCAGAAAGTGCTGCTTCAGATGTAAACAAGCCCCAGCTAAGAAATAATAAATAACATATATTTAGGCACATAGATTTCGGAACACCAGGTTCTATTCCACTACACACGCTGATGTCAAATATGGATGAGAGAGAGTCACGGTCAGAAGAAAACAAGAATCTCACCGAACATACAAAAATGGTACCTGCTGATTAGTGGGCATGAGATGACTCTTGCTTCCCGGAGAACTGGGACATCGTTATTCCTGTGTGTGCCCTGGGTTCAGGGAGCCGGGAGAAGACCGAGAGGCCGGCCCCACCCCAGCCTCCCCCAAGCGAGGTCTGGCTCGACTCAGCCCCCCGGATGTGGAGGCCGAAGTTCCTCCCCATCACCACGAGGTGAATCCACTGGACCGGGTAACCTGGAGCTCGCATGTCCACACCACACACAGTGCAGTTTCTCTGGGAGCCTTATTACTCACTAGTACCTATCGGAACAGAGCAAGAGCCTGAGACCTGGCGTAAAGCATGCTCGTGAAACGTGGAAGAAAACCTCCCCTTCTCTTTTTTTGTACTTTTGTTTTCTAACATATCTCTAGGGGACACGCACATGCGATGTTTATAATGACACAGAATTGAATTTGGGGCATGCAGGTTAGGGGTATGCAGTGGTTTTAGCCTGAGGACACCGGGCAAAATCTGAAGACTCTTGGTCATCACAAGGTCAAGGGCGCATCTAGTGAGTGGAGGTCAGCAGGGGAGCTGCTGAATGTCCTAAGCTGCACGGAAGAGCCCCCCCCCCCCGCCAGAGCATGACCCGGCCCCGAATGGCAGTGATGCCGAGGCCAACGAGCCCTGGCCAGGACCCTGGCCCCTGGGGCCAGCTCCCATGCCACCAGCATCGACAGGATGGCCAGGGATGCACCATTCACACCAAAGAAGGGTGTCCCTGGAAGGGAGGCTGTGGGACACCCCACCTTCACTGTCAGCTGCTTGTCCTGCAGACCCCAGGGGTCCGCAAGGGATGTGGTCCCACGCAGCAGCAAAGGTCTGCTGCTACTGCAGATGCCTCCTCGCAGGGGTCCGGAAGCCAGGTCCCTGGGAGCCACCTGCCAGCTGCCTCCCCCGGGAGAGGGACCCTGGGCTCTGGACAGAGGGCCGGTGGGACAAGGGGTCTGGCGGTCACCTGTGCAAGGCTGGGCCTGAGGAGGGGAAGAGACTTGGCTCGAACAGAAGCACCACGAGGACACTGTACGGGGCAGCCTCCTGGCACAGACTCGCCCCCCGCAGTGGGACAGATGGGGCCAGAAGATCCACCAGAGGGGGCGCTGCAGGGCCCGTGGGTCCTGAGCAGAGGCCCCAGGGCAAGGACACCTGCCCGCCCCTCCGGGGACCCACGGGCGGGCATCCAACAGAGAGGGTTCACTGCCTTAGGACACCAGCCACAAAGCACCATCTCCGAAGGCAGGGTTGGACCCGCTGTTGGGCAAAACCTCTCTCTCAGCTGATACTACAGCGCGTTTGAGTAAGTGAGAGCAACTCATAGACTGGCTCACGGAATTCACTCTCCAGCACCGAAAGGCTCTACTTCAAAAGCGGTTATAAATTGCTAATCCTGAAATGATCCGCGTCTTCCTTCTTCCAGGTTGCAAGCAGTAAATAAGAACTTGAAGAGAAAGGACACTATGCCGCCACGTCACCCTCAAGGAAAGCTGTGTTTTCTACAGTAAATGACTTTCACGCTGCTCATCGCAGGCAGCCGCGCTAATTTTTCCAGAAAAGGCCCTGGGGGCAGAAGGGAAGGAGAAATGATTTAACAACACCTTTCCCACACGGAGTTTGTCTCACTAATCACATCCTCTGGGCTGCCACTATTAACAATCTGCTTTTTCTCATGCTTCATTTTTAGCCATTTCCTCAGACTCCTGCAAGTTTAAGATTTCAACAAATATTGATAGATCACTGACCAGATGCTGGGCCAAGAGCTTCTGGGGGGCCCTGCTGTGAGTCCTGTTGCCTCGGCGGGCTCTGACAGTGCCTCACCCAGACCTCATCAAGGAGACTCAAGGAGAGCTGGTCTTGGTTTACTTGTTTCCACTCTGGCCCGGAGGGCAAGCTAAGGTCTGCTAGATTCACCCTTTCTCAGACAAGAATATTCCACATTTGGTTCCATTTTTGGAGAGACAGTGGAGAGGGGCAGAGGGAGATGGAGAGAGAAACTCAAGCAGACTCCATGCTGAACATGGAACAGAACTGGGGCTCAGTCTCCCAACCCTGAGATCACAACCTGAGCTGAAAGCAAGGGTCAGACGCTTAACCAGCTGTGCCACCCAGGTGCCTCTCTTTTTATTTGTTTTTAAAGATTTTATTTATTTATTTGAGAGGAGGAGAGAGCGAGCATGAGTAGGGGGAGGGGCAGAGGGACAAGCAGACTCCCTGCTGAGTGGGAAACCCAACCCAGGGCTCGATCCCAGGACCCCAAGATCATGACCTGAGCCAAAGTCAGACGCTTAACCAATTGAGCCACCCAGGTGCCCCGAACCCTGTGTTTAGAAGGCAACGTGGCTCAATCCCCCTGCCCCACTGCATTCAGACACATTGGACTGTTCTTTCTCAAAAATGACCAATAAATATGAATACATTTTGATGATGGGAAAATGCTCATGATTCTAAGGGAGGAACCACGAATATAAGCTTTTATATACAGTCTGAACATTATTATGTCAAGAATGCACATGAAAAATACCTTAACTAAATCATCAAAAGTGACATCATCGCTACTGAGACAAGGTGACCTCAAGCAATGAGAAGGACACAGTTTCTATACTGCCAGAAATACATAACCCAAAGGCAATAGACAAATTAAAATTAAGGGAAATTCTACAAAAAACCTAGGGTGTACTTTTTTACAAATGTCAAGAAAGACAAAGGAAGGCTGGGCATTTGTGCCAGTGGAAAGGAGCCCAGAGCCGTGACAACAAAATGCAATGGGTGATTCTGGCTGGAGCATTATCTTGATATCAAACCGGACAAGGACACCATGAGAAAATTATAGGCCAATGTCCCTGGTGAACATAGATGCAAATATCCTCAATGAAACAACAGCAAACCCAACTCAACAGTACATTAAAAGGACCATTCACCTGATCAAGTGGGATTTATTCCAGGGACGCAAGGATGGTCTGCAAATCAAGCAATGTGACCCTCCTCAATTTACAAAATGAAGGATAAAAACCATACAATCATCTCAGTAAATTCAGAAGACTCATTTGACAGAATTCAACATGAATTCCTGATAAGAATTCTCAACAAACTGGGTACAGGGAACATACCTCAGCATAATTAAGGACATAGGGGACAAGCCCAGTATTATACTCAATGGGGAAAACCTGAACGCGTTTCCTCTAAGGTCAGGAGCAAGACGAGGATGTCCACTCGCACCACTTTGGTTCAACGTACTATTGTTTTTTCAAAATTGTTTTGGCTACTATAGGTTCTTGACTATTCTATGTACATTGAAGAACCAGCTTATTGATTTGTACAAAAAGGTTAGTGGGACTTTGATTAGAATTTTATTAAATGTATAGATCAGTTTTTAAAGACTTTACATTTTTACACTTAGTTTTCTAACCTGTAAACACGTGTGTGTGTGTGCGTGTACATGTATATATATCCATTTATTTAGACCTTTCATCAATGTTTAATAGTTTGTTGCATATAAATTTCACATTTTGTTAAAACTAACACTAAAGCAGTGTGGAGATTCCTCAAAAAATTAAAAACAGCTATCCTATGACCTAGCAATTGCACTACTGGGTATTTACCCCAAAGATACAGATGTAGTGAAAAGAAGGGGCACATGCACCCCAATGTTCATAGCGGCAATGCCCACAATCGCCAAACTGTGGAAAGAGCCAAGATGCCCTTAAACAGAAGAATGGATAAAGAAGATGTGGTCCATATATACAATGGAATATTACGCAGCCATCAGAAAGGATGGATACCCAACTTTTGCGTCAACATGGATGGGGCCGGAGGAGATTAGGCTGAGTGAAAGAAGTCAAGCAGAGAAAGTCAAATATCATATGGTTTCACTTATTTGTGGAGCATAAGGAATAGCATGGAGGACATTAGGAGAAGGGAAGAATGAAAGTGGGGAAATCAGAGGGGGAGAAGAACCATGAGAGACTATGGACTCCGGGAAACAAACTGAGGGTTTTAGAGGGGAGCGGGGAGGAGGGATGGGTGAGCCTGGTGATGGGTATTAAGGAGGGCACGGAGTGCATAGAGCACTGGGTGTTACATGCAAACAATGAATCATGGAACACTACATCAGAAACTAATGATGTACTGTATGGTAACTAACAACACAATAAAAAAATTAACACTAATTCATGTTTTTATGCTATTCTATATGGTCCTTTTAAAATTTCATTTTGCAGTTGATTTCTGCAACCTTGCTAAACTCACTTATTAGTTCTAGAAGCTTTTATGTAGAGTCTTCAGGATTTTCTGTATAGATGGCCATGTCACATGTAAATAGAGACCATGTCATTTCTTCCTGTTCAATTTATATGGCTTTTATTTGTTCTTGTCTTATCATACTAAGATCTCTAGAACAGTGTTAAGTAAGAGTAGCTAACAATGATGTTGGCTGTTGGGTTTTTGTGGATGTCCTGTTATCAGATTAAGGGAGCGTCCTTCTCTTCCTAGTGTGTTGAGAGTTTTTATCATAAATGTATGTTGAATTTTGTCAAAACCTTTTCTTTGTGTATTAAGATTTCCATATATTTTTTTTAGTCTGCTGATAATGGGGAATGACATTGATTAAATTGTTAATGTTGAGCCAACCTTCTAGTTTTTGGATAACCCCTCTGGTATATGATGTATTATTATCTTCTCGATAAATTACTGGATCCATTTGCTACCATATTGTTAGGGTTTTGTGTTTATTTCACAAGATTTTTTTTTCTTTTCATGCCTTTGTCTGGTTTTGGTATCAGTTAATGCTGGCCGCATAGAATGAACTGGAAAGTTTCCCTCCCATTTTCGGGAGAAGACTGTGAAGAACAAGAGTTATTTCTTCCTAAACGTCTGGTGGATTCTACCATTGGAACCATGTGGCTCTAGAGCTTTCTCCATGGGAAGTTTTGCCTGTTTGTTTTTATGATTATTTTACTTTGTTTAATAAATAAAGGTCTATTCAGGTTATTTTTTTTCCTTAAGCCACTCTGATAGTTCTAACTTCCAAGGAATTTGTCCATTTCATCTAAGTTATTTAATTTACTGGCATAAAGTTGTTCATAATATTCTGTTATTGTCCTCTAGTGCCTAGAGTATCTGTGGGAATGTCCCTCCTTCATTCCTTTTTTTTGGTGATCCAAATTTTGTCCCTTTCCATGACTCATCTAATAGTTTATCAATTTTAGTGTTTTTTTTAAACACCTTTTGGTTCCAAATGTTTTCTCTATTCTTTTTCTGGTTCCAATTTCATTGATTTCCAATGCTCTTGAAATGGCAGCAGACTTAAGAGCAATAAAACTTAGAGAAAACATAGCGATGATTCTGAGTCAAGAAATGGTTCACGATATTCAGGTTCTGAGTCGGAAAAAAGTTTTAGGGATGCCTTTTTCATATCGCTTATATTTTCCTTTTAACAGATGTACAAGAGTTATAGTGATAGAAATCTGTGCCTTCAAAACTACAAAATAGCTTTTTCAATACATATAAAAATTGATGTGATTTTCAATATATATAAAAATTGAAAGCATTGTGTCATATTTTAATAGGCAGTGTTTTTCTTTTAGTGGTTTCAAAATAATGAGTGGGTTTTTTTTTTTTACAGGAAATGGTATTTTGGAGTAGATGAAATATGGTCTATGTCCTCAGAAGTCTACTACAATGTCCAATGAGGTAAGAGTAATTCAAACAATGGTCTTATAGTGGTCTTATAGCTCAGGGCAGAAGTGGACGCTTCTATAGCTGAATATTCGGCCTTAAAGCATGCACCATGGGCCAGGAGAGTGAGGTGGTAACAGGTCAGCTTGGTTGTGCAAAGGAAACCTAATGGGGCATCATGAGAAATATATTTGGGAAGGTAGCTGGGGTGGGTCAAGCAGAACACTGGCTGCTAAATTAAGAATTTTCCATTGTGAGGCATCTGGGTGGCTCAGTCAGTGAAGCGTCTGCCTTCAGCTCAGGTCGTGATCCCAGGGTCCTGGGATGGAGCCCCGTATCGCGCTCCCTGCTCAGTGGGGAGTCTGTTTCTCTCTCTGCCTGCTGCTCCCCCTACTTGTGCTCACTCTCTGTCGAATAAACAAAATCTTTGAAAAAAGGAGTTTTTCATTAGGTTCTGCAAGTAATGGATAAACAATGAAGGTGAATGGGGAGTAGTATGTCTCAGGCACACTAACCCTTGAGCAGGTGCCCAGGGAATTGAAGGAGAGAGCAGAAGGAAGAAAAGTACGAGGGAGGCTGCCCAGGGAGAGCCAACAAGCATATTGTTTGAACAAGGAAGGAAGAGAAGGTAGAACAGTCCTGGTTTCTACTCTGGGAGAAGGTGTGGGTTGTGGTTACCGCACGTACTCCAGGAGACGTGAGCTGGGCCCGACGGTACTGGAGGTGAGGTGGTGGGAGGTGAGAACAGGAGGCAGAGATCCAATGCTCAGGACCTGGCAACCGTGCCCAGCAAGACACAGGTCTGTTTGGCCGCTCAGTGCAGGACTCAGAGGATTCAGGGGTGCGAACGCAGGATCATGGCTTATGTACCTGGATTATTTAAGACAATAAGATGGCCAACCTGGACAGAATATCATGAACATGAAAACGTCAATATCTGCGAACATGTGCCGAGCTCCTCTGTGCACTAGACGGCACATTAGGTGCTCTTCAGATAATAACTCAATCACTTCTCAACTCTATAAAGGAGGTACCATAATGATTCCCATTTTAATGATGGAGAAACAGAGATGCAAAGAATTTAAGTCACTTGCACAGCCGCACAGCTGGACAGTGGTGCAGTGCACACAGAAGCCCAGATCGTCTGACTTCAGAACCTGTAACACTAGACCACTCTCTACAAGGGCAAGGAGCTCCTTATGGAAGGATATATTTGGGGGGCAAGTGAACTCAGAGAAAGAGACAGAAAAGGAACAATCAGAGAGGTACATCCTGACACAAATGTGCTTCTGGCATGAGGACTATAAATACACCCCACGCCAGATGGTCCCTAAGGAGAGTATAGAGTGAATGCCATATACTCATCTCATGGGTTCTATTTAAACCATGCTAAGCCACCAAGTCAACTCTGCTCTCCATTTTTAAAATTTCTGGATGAGTGGGATCACTTGAAAAAAAAATAAATGGACTCATTTTCAAAGCTGTGGTTTCATAGATGGGAGTTGCAAATGGTTTGGAGTTAAAGATAGATCTCGGGAGCACTGCTTCTCCAAGGGCGGTACCTGGCCCGGGGGCAGCAGCATCCCCTGAAGACTTGTTGCAAATGCAAATTCTCGGCCCCCACTCCAGACCCGCTGAATTGGAAACTCAGAGGGCGGGGCCCAGCCATCTGCCAGAACAAGCTGTCCACGTGACTTTAGTATATGCCCGAGTTTGAGAACCACGGCTCTAGAAAATAAGATGATCTGTGCCTGCGCAGCAAATCTTTGGAGCCCCTGCCCCGGGTCAGAGTGTTGACCGAACCCAGACCATCCCCGCGGCCCCTCTGCCTAGCCTGCTGGGTTCTGAACGGAATCAGACTCCAGGGGAGCCCAGGTCAGGCGGGGGTTCCCTCCTTCTGGTGCAACATGGTGGAGAAAATACAAAGGTCCTCCATGCCTGCTGCCTTCACGTAGAGATCTTAGCAGGGTCACGGGCACCCAGGTCCCGCCCCAGCCTGCCACGGCAGAACCCCACGGGAGGGCATTGTGACCATTAAGCAAGCTCCTGCGTCCTCAGCATGCAAAGTGTGACATGCCTACCATGCAGAAAGCTCTATCAGGAGCCGGCTTAGCAGGCTGCCCAAGAGGTAAGCCCCGGTGTCACTGGAACGCAGAGAAAGGTTAGACATGGTGTCTGCAAGTGTTAGCAAAGCAGGTAAGGACTTTGCAGAGCCTGGTGTAAAAGCCTCAGGATTTGTTGGTTTGTTAGCTTACCTAATTAGTCATTAGTAATAATACCAACCAGCAAACAATGTTACAGATTAATCATTGTATCAGTTATAGTTACAACAATTATACGATATCAGTGTTAACATCACACAGAAAATTGGAGAGAGGAACCCAAGCCCAGATAGGTAGCAAGTGGATGGGAGCTGGTGTGCGGCTGGTCCCTTAACTCACCTACTGGATTCGGAGCCTCACTGGGTGTGTGTAGGTTCTGCTGGGACAGGTCGGGACAGCTGCTCAGAGGGGCCACAGCTGAAAAGTCCAATTCAGACGGATAGGCCAGGAGCTGTCATCTTGATATCCCCGAGCCCACTCTGGGGTCCATGGCCAGTGCCCATGACCCCATCCTACTGCCTTGGGGGCCCATTCTGGCACGGGCTGCTCTGACAGAGGCTCCTGCCGCATCCTCAGCCCGGCCAGGGTGCCCGCAAGTTGTGGGGCCCTGTCCTCTGCCCAGGACAATCCTCGATTTCACTTAACTTAGCGGGAGGCAGTCGGTGGTCAAATATGCCCCATCCCTCCGTGGGAGGAGGCGGCCAGCCAGCGATGGGGCCTCTGTCAGTGTCCCCCTTCCCTGCTCGTAGCCCAGGCCTATGAAAGCAATGGCCTCCATCCCGTGCTTCCTTTGGATCTGCCATGTCATTGGGGGAAGAATCTACTGGCTTAAATGCTCCCTCCTCCAGGAAGCCTTCCCAGACTCACTCAGGCCCTGGGGACTCTCTCCTGAAGGTCTGTGGTACTTCTGCAGGCTTGCACAGACCGCCTGTAGGACCGCCTTGTGACTCCGGGCCTCTCCTGGGCTGTGGCCCACTGGGTGGCTGTGCCCAGTACGTTCCCACACGCAGATGCCGATGCAGGAGACACAGGCATGGAGTTACCCTGGGTGGTGACCGAGAAGGACTGGGCCGTACTCCAGAGCCCAGGGGAGCTTGCACGCAGGGAGCTGGTGTTGTCAGAGAGACTTCACAGCTCCCTCCCTGTCAGGCCTCGTCCCGTGGGGCACAGGGCTGCCAGAGGCTCGGCCCGCGACACGTGTCCGGAACAAGTAAATTTAGAATGAATCGGTAAGGCTAAAGTCACAAGGGAACAGATTCGAGTTCCCCGAACGCGCAGGGATGGGTGGGCAGAGTGTCACACCCGCCGTCGCCTTCCTATTTCTGGCAGTCAGCCCGCCCCGGGCCGGAGCGTCACAGATCCGCTCCTCTTCCCCACACTGAACTCCAGGTGACAGCAGCGGTGTCTGTTCGTAGTGAGAAAGGAGCCCGGGGGTGCCATCACCCAGCGTTCTAATTGGAAAGCTGAGGCAGCACCCAGGCACCCAAGCAAAACCCAGCCTCGCTCTCCGTGTCCCACACCACGTGTCCATGAACCCATTTTAACACCTCAAGTAGGGTGGATTTGCAAACACAGGACCTTCCGAATTACTTCCTCTGGGTTTGCAAAGGGAGAAAGCCACAGAAGCAAGCCCTGCCCACTCGGTGTGGTGTGTGGCTGTCACACCACCATTCTCAGACTGAGCAGATGTCCAGAGCCCACCGCCCCGGGCGCTCTGTCATTCTACCAGGTGGCGTGATGCTATCAGAGCGTCAGTCCCTGGACCACAGTCAGCTCCCCCAGCGGCCGGCAGCCCCACACCTTCCTCCGTGTCCATCTCCAGCCACGGCAGCCGCTCTGAGCCTGATATCACATTAGCAGGTGCAGCCTTGCTCCACACTGCACAGTACGCTTCCCCTGATCCCCAAACGAGCTCAAGAGGAAGTGGATGAGCCACGCAGCCACGTTGGAGGCGTGATGGGACAGGGGCAGGGGCAGGCGGCTTGCAGGAGCCCGACGGGCACACAGTCTCGGGAAGGCCCTCATGCACACAGGTGATGGACAACGGGGGATGTTTTACCCTGGACTTGGTTTTTTGAGGGCACGTAGAGAGCGCTGGAGCCAGAAGTGCCTGGAGAAGCCAGCGCTGCCCGGCCTCCCAGGTCGACTTGGAGAGGAGGGGGTGGACAGAGTCTCGAGGCCAGGCTGCGGGCATCTGGCTGAACTTTTGGGTTACCGATGGGGCCCTCCATGTACAGGGCGGGCAAGAGACCACTCTGCAAGCCAGGCAGCATCCTCTGCTATCACGAGGCCCCATGATCAGAGTGCCACGTCCCTGGGACCTCTGCCCCTGGTCATCATGTCACCAGGGTGAGCCCGCTACTCTGTTCAAACTCAAGCCCCTGCAGCCACTGATGGACTGCTCAGCACGTTCAGACCAGTCCACGTGGTCACACCCACCAACCACAGTCCACGCGTGAGACCTCAGACAGAAGAGATGGCAACGTCACAGTGTTCCCACCAGCAGGCTGAAGGCCGGTCCTGCGTTCAGCACCCTCTGCCCCATGCTGACAACGTGAGGAGCACGTGGCCAGGCAGCCACGGACCCCCCTGCACACACACTCGTATGCTGGAGGAGAACAAAAGAGGAATAACTTCCAAACAGAGGTGTTTTCCTTACCCAGGTTTTGGTTCTGATTTTCACACTTAAAGGACTTCATGCATGTTTCTGGAGAGTTTTCCAGACACAGTGATGCTGGAGCAGAACGGTGGGTGTGCGCACCAGGCGGCAGGCTAGGGAGCGGGTCACACCCATGCGGTGGTCAGACCCTGGGCCTGACCAGAGTCTTTGGGACCCACGGAAACTACAGCAGCATCTAAAATAAGGGAAACAAAATCACGAAACTGGGTTCCTCCGCTGACTCTACAATTTGGAAGAATGAGTATTTTAGGACCTGGACGATGTGTTGACCGTCACGGGAGCTCACCAGGAAGAGTCGCCAAGTCACACGGGACTGAGTCTGCCTGTTGGCGCGACTGTCATCTGCAGAGCCCCAGCAGCACAGAAGGTCAGCTGGGGTCACTTAAAGCCAGTACTGATGGCTGCGGAGGGGCTACCTCGCTGAGTACTCTGGACTTGACTATGATTGTCTTTATAGCCCTCCATGTCTTAAAAATGGCTTAAGATGACTTCCAATAATAGATAAAACTTAACATGATAAGTAACGTAAACGTGAGCAGACAAGGAAATCAGAGGGAAAAGGAAAGAAACACTGGTCCAGCCACCAAAGGCACGTGGAGAACCCCCCGTCACTGTGCACAGGGCGGGCCGAAGGGCAGAGAGCACGATCTCCCCCAAGTGCTCCCCACCTGACGTGGATTGTCCCTCCGTAGCACAGTTCAGCGCCCCCCCCAGTGACAGAGGGGAGCAGTCCGGAGAGAGGACGTCTCGGGGAGGCACATGGCGTGATTCACTCGGCGGTCATGTGACCCTCGGGTTCAGGCAGGGCAGCTACTCTTGGGAGCACTGTTGGCCACCGTCACCTCGTTTGGAAACCCAGCTCGGTCCTTCCCGCCTGCCGCTCTCCCACAACCCCCTGCCCATCTTCCCGGGGGCGCCTCCCCCGGGCCGTGTGGCACACTCTGCAGGCCCTGCCCGTGGGTGTCAGATTCCCCACAACCGCGGAGGGGGGCATTTCCCTTGCATGCTGTTCACGGGTGTGCACACGGAGGCCAAGCTTGCACAGGTGGAAAACGGCGGAGCCCTCTGCTCGTGGGCAGCCCCCAAGCTGCTCTGCCACCAGTGTTCGGGGTGCAAGGTGATTACCTGCCGTCACCGCCACTAAGTACCTAGCGGCCGGCAGCTTCCTGCGTGGATGTAGTTATCTGCTAGGAGCGATTGGTGATCTTCCTGCGTGGATGTAGTTATCTGCAGGAGCGATCGGTGATCTTCCTGCGTGGATGTAGTTATCTGCAGGAGCGATTGGTGATCTTCCTGCGCGGTCGTAGTTATCTATGCGATCAGTGATCTTCCTGCGTGGTCGTAGTTATCTGCAGGAGCAATCGGTGATCTACCAGAGGCTCTACGGAAAGCATGACGGTCAACCTAAATTCAGACCCAAGAACAGCACGACACTAAGTTGACCCCCACCAAAGGACATGTCTGCGGCTTGAAACCGTCTACCAGAGGAGTAGGGGCTCACTGCTTGCTCACAGAAATATATATATATTTACGAACAGTATGGCTGGGGAGCCTTTGGAAACACGTCGTCCCAGAGCCTGTTGACTACAACCTAATCACATTGTCTGTGCCCACGTCCTATTTCCCGGAAACCTGCAGGATGGAGAGCAAGTGCCGTCGGGGCTTGCTTAGCGCTCGGGGGCCGCACGGGCCTTGGCAGCTCCAGCCCGCGCCCTGCCTGCGGTGCTGCGCGTTCTTCTCCTCGGACTTTGCAAAGGCTTCTCTCCGACCTCGATGTGTCACAGTTTCCTACAAGCAGACTCCAACTATCACCTAAAATAAGGACCATGTCACATGATGGAAACAAGGCAAGAAGCAGAAAGCACCGCGGAGACAAATACAGACAGTTTTCAAAAAGCCTAACCAAGCCAGAACTCAACACCAAGCCCGAGAATGGCGTGCCCCCCCTGGGCCCCCCACCCCACTGCGCTGCCTGCCGTTGCCGGAGCCTGCATGGAACGGGATGGACACCTAGACCCCAAATCCACCAGTATCTGTCCTGCAGCTTCCTTCTACAGTGTTATCACTAGTTCTGCCCCCAGGAGCGCCGGGACCCCGATCGAAGGAGTACTGGGCTTGTTCCCACCCTCCCAGCCCCGCCCACCACTGCTCCCCAGGCATGTGCCCCTCACGCACCCCTCTGTCATTTGCGTATGCATCTCTCTCCCCAGGAGCAGGGGCCGGCGAAGCAGGACAGCCCACATGGGCTAGCACGTGCCCAGCTGGCACTAAACCTTCGATCAATACATCGGGAGAATTGAAATGGAAGGAACCCATCTCAGAAGTGACAGGAGTTATTGAGGGAATTCAGCAGAAAAGGCCGACAATTCTCTTTCACAAAACCACCAGCACACACGAGAAGGTAAATAGTCCTGTGGTCCCCGCATCCCCAGCCACGGGCCCAGCTCTGCCCGCCGGCACCGCTCTGCACCTGCCACCACGCGGGTAGGATCAACGACCGGCTCCGTAAACCTCCCGATTCACTTTGGAACGCTCTGTTCAGAATACCGCTCCTTTGCCTTGGCAACTTCCACAAACCCTTCTGTAACAATCGAGGGCGATGGGTTCTTCCCTTGGTGCGGATTGTAAAGTTGGTGTGTTCCACCAGCTGTGCCTGGAGTCACTTCAGAGAGGACAGAAACACGGCTTCTTCTGAACCCAGATTTCTTCAGCGAGGAGGACAGATCGCTGCAGTGTTTACCACAGTTCAAGTGTGTATGTTATTTAGCCGCTAATTACTACAAATAATAGCTTTCTAAAGTTCGATCATTAGACTTTGGCTTGCTAACCCAAAGATATGCAGTAGACTGATGGGAAGACCGTAAGTAGGAGGCGTTTTCTGAGGTCACTATTTAGACCAAGTAATTCCACAAACGCCAAAGCAAGCAAAGCTCGTGGCCCAAAGCAATGGGCTCTTTCACCAGCCCCTCTTGGCTTTCCAGTTCTCCTCTTCCAGATGACCTGAAACGGGTGTTTTTCTAAAGGTTTAAGCTCTACGAGGTTATGATTTTATTCAAAACAATGCTTAACGACAGGACTGGCCCTCGAGGAATTTAGAATCTAGGTGAAGGTGGAGGACCTCGGTACACCGGCTCGACACCACTGACCCCGTAAACAACCGGTTGCTTCCTGAATTACTGCCGTCGTGAATATCTCTGTCTGCAATCCACGCATTTTATTCTCTGTGCATATCTCTCCTGACACTTCATTTTCTCTTTAGAAAGAAATAGCACCGTTCAGTACATTTCAAAATATCAATCTGGTATTAGAGTTTCGCTTATAAAGAAGCATTCACAAACACTACACATGTCTGCAGCTTCATTATAAAGAGCTTCGGCAGGGGGAGCGCCCCCAAGCTTCTTAAGGCAGAGACGTGCCTCACAGGCACGGACAAACACATGGAAATCCTGAATGCACCGGGCTCTGACCCCCCGACACTGTCACCAGCACTCAAGGGGCAGAATTTCCCTCTGGAAATGTCTAGGCTGCTGTTGCTGCAATCATTCCTTCCCGAAGTAAGATCACAGGAGTCTACGCTCGAGAGGGCTTACCTGGTAATCTGTGTTCTTGTGCTGAAGTCAAGAGACCTCATTGAGCGGAGAACTTCAATGCAGCCCAAGTACTGCAAGGGGAAAAAAACATAAATCATGAGCCCTGGGGACCAAGATGAAGAGACATTTCCTAACCACATCAAGGACATTCCTGGAAGCCACGCATGTTTCTTAAATCACATTTTTAACTTTATGTACCTCGTGAGGCTTTGTTCTCTTTCTGTAAAAGCAATAACTCACACCCATGAGAAAGGATCCTCAGTGCCTACATGGCACTAGACTTGACTCTTCCAAGATCCATGCGTATTTGGATTTTATTCAGAAGCACATTTTTAAAAACTTTTGTTGAAGTATAACATGTACCATAAAGTGCAGAAATCTTAAGTGCGTGATTCAATTTTTGCTTAAACACATCCCAGCCTGTAACCACCCCAACATCCCAACATCATATTTCTAGTCCTTTGCAAGGGTCTAAAGGTTTATAATTTCTAAAGAAAGAGTGAAAACACTCTAATACCAACATTTTGACCAATATTAAACTTCATTATTTAACCAATATATTTTGGGTTCTGTTGCCCTCCTAGCTTCTTTATTTTGGTTTACCAGAAAGCCCTCTTCTGCATTATGTAACACAAACTTTCAGATGTTTCAATTTACACGTCTAAATTTGTAGCTAAATCTTTAATCCATTTCACACATGTAAGTGTGTGTGCATATGTAAATATACGGACATAACGAGAGCTGTAGATAAACAAGAATGGTAGAGATACAATATTTGTGTGCCAAAGCCCTTGGGAGTTTGAAGGACAGATGTTTTATACCAATGCCTTTAAATTTAGACTTTGCAGGAAGAGGCCTCATGGTGTAGTACAGAAAAGACTGCATTTGAATTATTCAGAAAACTGGAATTGGAGCCTGACTCTGTCATATCTTGTTATGTAACTTTGAGCAAAACTTTAAAATTCTCTGAACGGAAGCCTCTCTACCCATACAACGTGACTATTGCTCCAACCGTCGTGCATCCATGTGACACTACAGCCACCACATTGCACAGTTGCTGGAACACCACCACCACCACGGCCACGTGGACACGTGAACAACATTGTGGAGATACACAAATCAGATGGCCGCCGGCACAGCAGAGTCTTGTGATCGCAGTGACCAACACCACAGATTTCTGTGTCGCCAGGACAGATGTCGTGGGACCATATGACTACAGCACAACGTCACACAGTTACACAGATCCCACATCCACCACCACAGAGTTCCATGAATGACCCACTGATCATCCACAATGGTGCAACGAGTTCTGGAGAAGTAGGAACATCGGTGCAGAGCTGGGGGCAGGTGCCGCTGCTGTTCTGGTTGTGTGGACGCCATCACCACCACGGCAGGGGTATGTGAATACCACTGCCACTGTCACTCGGATATGTGCAGACCTCAGCCCACTTTGCAGAGTTACGGAATTGCCACATCCATCACCATCACAGCATGGGGACATCTCAACAATGTCCCAGAGCTACGTGAGCACCACCACCAGCTATGTTACGAAGTGAAATAATTAGAATGACCAAAGTGGCAGAATGGTGTCAACACCACCACCGCTACTTGTCAAAGATCTGTAAACACATCACCCCCACCATGCAGAGTCACACAACTTCACATCCACAACTGCAGACTTACGGGAATACCCCACGACCACCATCACCGATGAGACTATGACAAGAACCCCTGCAGGTATCTGAAGATAATGCTGCCCCTCAGAGAGCTGTTGAATACCACAACCAATGTCGTCGTTATGTGAACACAACCACCACCATCACAGAGAAATTGGCATACCATGAACTCCGTCGTAGGTACGTGAATACCACCAGCAACACTGCAGTGATGTTGAAGTGATCACAGCCATCACACAGAATTATCTGAATGCCACCTCCAGTCTCACAGTTGTGTGCTACCACGACTGAAGTTGCAGAGCCATGGGAAGACCAAATCCACCAACACTGCAAAGTTACATGAATGCCATGATGATCATCATGGAGTTTGATGGATAACACCCCTGGCTTTGCGTCAACAGACATATCCCCACGTCACCACTGTAGTTACGGAAACATAGCACCACCACCATTGTAGGGTTATGCGAATACCACCAATACCACAAATCCCCACAAGCACCACTGCAGTTAATTGAACACACCACCAAGAGCGTCTCAGATTCATCGGAAGATGATCAAAGGAGTTGACGAGGTCTGTGAATACTGTCACCAACATCAGAGTTAAATGACTAAACCAACAGCCTCATAGTCATGTGGATACCGTGACCACCAACAGAGGGTTATGTGAAGGTCACACCAGCCCTGAAAAAATTGTGTGAACACCATGACCACCCTTTCTGAGTTCAGTGAAGACCATGAATGATTTCGCAGAGGTATAGGATTGGCACAACCAACACCATCTCAGAGCTACATGAAGATCACCACTGTGGCCATGTGGAGTTTCCAGAATACCACGAGCACCATGGCAGAGCTAAGAGAATACCACCACATGGCCATCCCAGAGACACGTGGACACCACAACTGTCGTCACAGCTGCCACTACTGTTACAGAGTCTTGTGAATACCATGACCACCAACAAGGAGAGTTATGTGACTGTCCTGACCAAAGTCACAGATTTACATGAATACCACCACCTTGCAGGGATGCACTAATGCCAACACCACCATCATCACAGAGTTGTGTAGACATCATGACCAAGTCACAGGGTTGTCTGAATTATACCATCAGCACTGTCACAAGATACATGACTGGCACCATCAGTTTTGCTCAGTCATGCCAATGCCATGACAATGCTACAGGGTGGGAGGATTACCATGATGAGCCTCACAGACCATGTGAGCACAACCTCCAGCAACATCGCAAGGTCATGGGAAGACAAAACCTCCGTCATATGCCACCATCCTGCTGGCATGTGAGTACCATGACCAATCTCACAGAGTCAGCGGAACCACACCAGCAACAACATCACAGAGTCACAGAAATGCAACTACCACAGTTAAAGATGATGTGCACACAAACACCAGCACAAGGCTATGTGGCTCCATGACCAACTCATAGAGCCAAGTGAAAGAGAGCCAACGATGCAATTATGGGAATACTACCACCAACACAGCCATAGAGTTGTGTGACTACCATGACCAACAAAATAGGGTTATGGAGACACCATGACCAACATGATCATAGAGTTATGTGACTACCATGACCCAACACCACAGTGACATCTGAATGTCCTCACCACCACACCATCGCAGGTGTGGAATATCAGGACTGCCACAGCAGGCTTATGTGACTACCATGGAAAACTTCAGTCATGTGGGTACCACCACACAGTAGGAGAATTACATAAACACCACCACCACCAACGTTGCACAGTTACATGGATACCACCACTGCACGACATGATTATGTCAACACTGTGACAGATGTGCACACCTCCACCACCAGCACAGCCGTGTGGAAGCCACAATGTCAGGGAATTATGTGAACACCACCAACACCATCAGAGGTACATATGTACCACCACCAACAATACGGAATTCTGTGAGCACCATGACCGGCACACTTAACGTAACTGCCACCACCACCTCTGCAGTCGTGTGCAAACTGACTTCTCAGAGCTACACAGGTACTGCCACCCACACCAGCCGCGTCATTACCCTCACCGCTCTCAGAGTTGTGTGACTACAGCCACCACCGCCACCCCAGAGTTACATGAAGACCACGACGAACTCCAGGGAGTCACATGATTACCACCACCGCCACCCTCGAGAGCTAGGTGAGTGCCATGCTAGCGTCACAGACTTGAGTCATGCCCCCAACGTCTGCGCAATTTGCCCCCTTACCGTCAATGTGTAAGCCATCTCATTTCTATCCTTCATAACATGCTGTAGCACTGATCTCTGCATCTTTGACTATCATGGGCCGAAGTACTTCATTTCCTTTTTAATTTGCATTTCCCTGATATCTATAAGGATATGTGATTTTTCTCACATACATGTTGGCCATTTTTACTCCTTTTTCTGTTAGCTAATTGTTGTTATCTTTGGACCCGTCTCCTATTATATTCCTTATCTCTTTCTTGTAGATTAATGGGATGATAATCTCCCATTCAATCATTTTTCTTTTGATGGTTTCTACATTTTATCTGACACAAGTTGTTACTACAGGAACATTGTAGTAATTCCTGTTATCACATGTCTGTCATGTTCTGTTCAGCTCTGGAGGGTGCTGTGTTGCTCAAGAAGGTCACGATATTCTCCTAAATTGTACTTAACAATATTTATTTATCACTTACCTATGCATTCACTTCATTACATTTTTTAAAATTCATTTATTTATCTGGGAGGGCACGTACGTGTGTGAGGGGGGAGGAGCAGAGGGAGAGAGAATCCTCAAGCAGACTTCCCACTGAGAACAGAGCCCGAAGTTCGATCTCACAATCCTAAGATCATGACCTGAGCCAAAGTCAAGAGTCAGATGCTTAACTGACTGAGCCACCCAGGCTCCTCACTTCTTTATGTGTTTTATTTAATGTTTTTCGTTTGGCTTTTTAACCTATTTGGAGTTCATTTGCCAGTACAGAACATGGCATGAGTTAACAAAGTCAGCCTCTACATGTTATTTAGGTCAGTGCCATTGAGCCACGTCTTCCCACAGGGACACGCCAACATCATTGTATATTAAATTCTATTTTCTGTGTGGACCTTTACCTGAGCTCAGTCCTGGTATACCTTCTGTGTCAGTTCCACATCTCTTGTGTGCATTTTTTCTTAAGAACTACAAAATCATGTTGTGAAGTTCCTCCACCTCTCCAAAACTGGATTCTAATGGAACTTCATCTTACCTTGAGAAGAACTTGTATATGCTATTAAGTTTTCTATCCCTAATCATGAGTGTTGTCTCCATTTTAGATATTTATTGCCTTTAGTAAGACTCTGTGGACTTTATGACATATGTCCTGTGCTTTTCTTCTCCAGTGTATTCCAAGGCATTTTTTTTAAATTTTGGTTACCCTTAGGGATAACATTTTGATTTTTTTTCCATTGCACGTCTATCTGGCTTTCACCACCAGAGAGAAAGTTATTGATTTAGGGTGTACATAGAAAATTCAACCAATAGTCCTGAGAAATGTACAAAGAACTGTGGAAACTGGACAGTGGGACCCAGAAAACATCCCAGTGGGGCTAGAAGACAGACATACAGAAGAAACTGTGAAGTCTTGGAGCTTGGATCCAAAGGTTTCTGCATCTGCCTCATATGAATTCCAAGAAAAGGAAAGAAAGAGGAGAGAAGAAATATTCAAGAACAAAGAGAATAAAATGTTGAGTGTTGGACAAAACACTATATTTTCAAGGCATGCAGAAGAAATATGGAAAGACCCACTTGTGGACACATGGAGCTCATTTCAGGACAAAAGAACCCTGAGAGAAACATCCTGCAAACGTTCTGTGAGGAGAAGGGAAACGGGTTACTCCCAGAGCAAGTTCTCTTGCACACCCAGTACAAGAAGACAAACACCACCGTCAGAAGTCTGAAGAACAGCAGTATCCAGCCAAGAATCTTAGATCCACCCAAACTGGCATTCAGGTGGGAGGACAAAGCGAGGACTCAGAAAGTTAACCACCCACAGATGCTCTCCGAAAGAATTATTCCAGAAGAACAATGAATACAAAAAACAGGAGGATGTGGGCTAGGAGAAAAATAATAAGGAATGAATCAACAGAAGTCACAGGTACGCCTGGTGCTTCATAATTACTGACACACAAGTTTAAATATATATATATTTTTACAGTGACAGGGAGCTACATCTCAGAGGACCCCACCTTGGCTGGCTGGGCAGGACAGAAAAGAGAGGCTGGAGCTGGGGAAACGGGCTGGAAAACACACTACTGTGTTTCATGGGGGCAGCTCAGATGTGACTCACTGCAGCAGCAAAAACAAGGTACAATCACATACATGGAAAAAGGCTGTACGCCTGTAAGCAAGAAGAATAGGGCGACTCACCTCCAAACTGCTAGAGAACAGAAGGAGGAAACAAAAGCAGTCCAGCCAAAAAGAAGGGGAAAGCCAGAAACGCACAAATAAAAGACACGGGAAAACCAGAAATCAAAACTACAGGAACGGGTCCAAACATCTCAGTAGTCAAAATCGTCACGAGTTGATCAAACCCACCGATTAAAAGTCAAAGCTTTCACCTGAGTTAAGAATAAGGTGCGTTACATGGAGTGACAACGACGAGGCTGACAAGATGGCCTCGACCTTCTCGACCAGGCAAAGGCTGGCACAAGAAACCAGGGATCTAAGGGGGTCATTGTCTCGTTTACGATTGTAGGAAACACTACACGAATTAAGCTTAAGAACCATGCAAGATCAAATTGAAGAAAACCTTTAATGAAGGACAAATAAATAAAAGCTGCATCTGTGGAAAGATGTATCATGATTTCTAGACTCATGAAAACTGATAATTTCATTAGAAAAGACAAGCGATGAAATACCATGGAAAGACTAGTGAAAGATTAAGAAAAACACAATCAATTTAACAGGGAAAAAAATTAATGACCAGGCTACTCCAAGAGTTTCTGTGAGTCATCAAGTAAGCCCATCAACTCAAGAGAAAACGATGGGCAAGAAAACGAATGGGAACCCAGAGGAAGACAGACAGCTACCCAACATGCCTCTGTAAAGACTAGTGAGCAGAGCAATTAAAATAAACCCAAACAGAGAGATCGTTTTTCACGCAGCTGAGGGGTCAAACTGGGTGAGGAAGCAGGAAAAAGGGCCCTCCCTCATTTTCCTATAATTTGGTGAAAACTTTCTGGAAGACTCTCTGGATGTATCTATGGAAATGTAAAAAACGTGCTTCCCTTTGACCCAGCAACATCATTTGTAGAACTTTATTTGTGTGTAGGTGCATGAAATTGTACGTACAAAACATTCATTGCTTCACTGCCTGCATCATGACGATGTGAACCCCCTTCTCGAATGTTCCTCCGTAAACGCTTGGGTAAACACTTAGGGCACGTCCAAAAACTATGATTCTGAATGCGGCCATTTTTAAATGATTGAAGCTCAGAGTCTCCAGGAGACAGTCACTTCCCCCACATTGTACTGGTTACGGGTCAGCCCAGATTCAAGGGGAGGGGCTCCGTTCTCTGGGTCCACCTCCGGAGACAGGAGAGCAGAGACGAAGAGGGAGCCGGCGCTCCACAAAGAACCATGGGAAAGAGGCCCTACTTCCGGTGCTTCTGCATTGTTTAAACTTTTTATAACAAGAACATACCCATCTATTACTTGCACATTCACAGAATGATGAAAAATTTTAAATACTTTCCGCCCCTCCCTCCCCCAAAAGACCATGCTTATGAACACGGACCTCCATGCCATGATGGAGACTCGGTCACAGAGTCCCCCCCGGACATGTGGAGACTCTAACTCCAGGGACCTGGGACCTCCATCCTCGGCCCTCGGGGGCGTCACCTCGCTCAGGTGTGCTGGGGGAAGGGGGGTACTCAATGAAACCAGCCATGCCTCTCAGATGGGCCTCTTGAATTCCATCCCTGGCCTCAGTCCCAGTCAAGGACCGGTGTGGGATCCCAGCCAGGCCAACGGGTCACAGTCCCAGGGGTCTGGCAGGAACGGCCTGCACCATCTACCATCCGGGAGTGACAAGGTCCAACGCAGCTTCTGAGAGCTGACAATTAATAGGAACTGCTCCTGAGCCACAAAACCTTCCCAGCTAGAGAACCTTAGGAGACTTTATGAGTCATTAGCCGTGGCGATTTCTACCTTCAGCGACTATTAGAGGCATCTTTAAAAAGACAATAGAGTCATAGCTTCCAAATTTTGAAGGAGAATAATTTTCTGAGCGAGACTTCAATGCCCAGCTAACTATACAGTAGGAGTGAGGGAAAGTAAAGAACACTCTCAGATATGCACAAATTCAGACAGTTTACCACGCAGGAAGTCTCTCCGAAGGAATTCCGTGAGGTTGTACTCAAGCAGGAATTAAAATAAAGCCAAGGCAAAGAAATGGGAAGCAAGAAGCTATATGTAATTACCCATGAAATGGTTAAGTCTCCATTAAGTCTTGGGTTGTGTTTTGATACGACAGTAATCTGAATCGAAAGCCCCGTGTTGGTCCGGCAGGTGCACGGAGCCTGGGCGAGGGAGGGTGGAGACGGCAGGCAATGGAAGGACAGGGGCCTCTTGTCTCCTTTGGGTGAGGACAGTGATTAACTACCCACGTCAGAGCTAGTGTTAGAGAGATACTAGTAGGTCAAGTTGTGCATTGTGTTTCAAAGTAATTTTGAGTGACAGATACACAGAGGAAAGGTGACTCCCGTCGTCAGCGGCAGGGCGAGTGTGCGTGCTGGCCCAAGGGAAGATGGGGGCAAACTCTTGGGGAGCCGGGCGGCATTTTCTCCCGAAGCTGAACGCGTGCCTCCCCTGTGACCCAACACCTCCACTCCGAGAGAGATGAACCCATGTGCCCTCCAAACAAATGTGCGAACATACGGTAGCACTGTTTGTGAAACCCCAACACTGGAGGGACAACCAAGTATCCGTCTGCGGCGTGATGAATAAATAGCAATATAGTCCCACGAGGCGGTGGTGACACAGCAATGAGAACAGAAGGGCCACCACTGCACGCCCAACCCATGCCTAATGCTTGTCCGCGTCCCGGTAGGACACCAGTGGACAGGGTCAGGGACTGGGGATCCGTTCTAGTTGGGAGAGCACATGAATCAATGTCAAGAAACGGTCGGTCTGTTGTTCCCTTGCCGTTGGGCTTCACCTGCCACGTCCCCACCCATGCTCCGGCCACACCAAGCTTTTCATGTGGCCCATGGCCTATGTCCACATACGTGATTTCCCCTGCCTGCAAACCCTTCTCCCTCCCATCCCTTCCTCTCCTCCCCTTCTCAAACCCTGCTGATCCCTAATGACACCCACTGAAGATCAGACACTGAGAATCGCATTCCTGATCCCGTGAGCACGCTGCCTGTGTTCTGCACCCACAGAACCCACGCCGGTGACCACAGTGCCTCCTCGATGTTTGACCACTTCACAGTGCTCAGTACAGACAATGTAAGAAAGCCTGATGGTCAGGACTCAAACCTGAGAAAAGTGAAACCTGTCATCCTTCCCTTCTTGTCAATTCCTTAAGACCACAGGTCACCTCCAAAACGTACTGTGTCCTGTGCCACGGTCCACAGATCTACTGCAGGCTCCAACACACTTTTACACAGTGTCCTCCAGAGGACGCTGCCAGGCCGTGTCTTTATCCCTGTCCACTTTCCTAATGCCTCACGCATAATGGGTACAAAATAAATGTTTGCCGACTACATTCACCAAGGTCTAACCAAGTGACTTTCCACATCCCTCCAGTGATCAGAAGTAGACGGCTTATAAAACTTCATTCGCTCATGCAGGAATCTTGTGAACCATAATTTCTTATTAACTTTTTATTTCACTTATTAGCACCAATCTGTGCTGGTTCATGATACGTAATGTATTTGAACGTTCTGTGTTTCTGGAGTTCAGACATCTGACCATGCTGTGGCCTTTCCCCTAGCTGAATTAGTCCGAGTTACTGATCAAGGGTGTGCACGTGAAGGTCAGGAGCAGTGACAGACAAAGTGGGGATGCTGATCCCAGCAAAGGAAGAGAGAAGCAAAAGGACATTATATTTGCAACAAGTATGTCTGTAATTATCCCCAAAAAAATTTAAAAAAAATTTTTTTCAGGGAAAAAAAACATAGACTATAACCCTACTGCTACAGAATTCAACATCTGCTCTCAGTTTACCCAGGGGCCCGTTTTCCCCGTTTAGAGCCGAATCCTACAAACCACTGCAAGTAACTTTCAGTTGAGGCTACAGGTGCATTCCCTAAAAAATCAATAAGTTGACATATTCCCAATTGAATCACACACTTCGAGTTTCCCAACAATTCTTTATATCATTTTAAGATGAATACATATTCTGCGAGTTAACGACATAATCCTAAATCTGAATGTTGACTGCCATGTGGCCTTTGAAGTCAAGTATAAGATAATCACACAATCCAACGTGTATTCGGTGCTCTTACATGCCAAGCACGGGGTGTACACGTGGACAAGAAAAACCCTTGGCTTCCAGTTTCTTTCCTCTGTCTTCTGTTCTGTGAAAAGCATGAGACGACCGTTGCTGGTCTGGCAAATGACAAAGCCCCAAAGAACCTATGCACCTATCCGTGTACCTATCCATGCATTTTGCTGGGAAGTCGGGCAAGAGCGGACTTCGGATGCACAGAGCCCTAGGTTACAGACCCACTTCATGGCTGACCACCTGGGCGCGCTTCAGCAAATCCCTGGACATTTCTGAGTCCCTGTTTCTCCCTCTGCAGAATTGGATGACTGTGAGAAATACATAAGATGCGTGGGTTTTAAGCAAGCAGGATCACGCCTCGGATCATCAGCATAAGCCCTAGACTCTGTACTTCAAACATTGACTCTTCGTCCACAGCACGTTCCTGCGATAAGCATTTCCAATTGGCATTTCCTAAAACTTGCACCAACGGGCACATCCATTCACGGGGTGTGAGGGCATCCTTCCCCACCGTCTTTGCCAACTCAGCAGGATGCCATGATGGGTGATTGATTTCCCTGTTATTTATCTGAGTAACACAATTTTTACAATGGACTTTATTGCTTCAGAAATGAGACTTTACCGACAGCTCGACGCCCGGTCTCTTCCGTCTAAGCCAGGGCAGCAATGAGGAGTGCAGTGAGAGCAGGGGCCTGCCCTCCGTCCTCGGAGACCCTTCTCCCTGTGCCCCTGACGCCGGGGCACCTTCCTCCCTCTGCATCCAGACAACAGCCGCTCCCATTCAGACCTCAGATCCCCCACCGGGTCGCCTACCTCTGGCTCCTTTTATTTAGCATGACTGCATTTGTTGTGATGATGTTTTATTGAAATATAATTCACGTGCCATCAGAATTCACCCTTTTGAACTGATCGATCCTTTCATTTTCAGGATATTCACAATACAGTCCAACCACCGTGACCATTTCATTCCAGAATATCATCATCACCCTAAAAAGAAGCCTGGAAGATAGGGACCCATCAGCAGTCATTCCCCACCCCCAGCTCCGGGCAACCCCTAACCCACTTCCTGTCTCCGTGGAGTTGGTGGTTCTGGACATCGTAAGTGGAATCACGAGGTACGTGTGTGCCTTTTGTGTCTGGCCTCCTCACTCATCCCAGTGTTTGCAAGGTCTATCCGTGCTGTAGCAGGTGTCAGCCTTTCCCTTCTTTTTATAGCTGAATACTAATCCATTGCCTGGACAGACTACATTCTGCTTCTCCGTTCACAGCTGGTGGACACTTGAGTTGTTTCCAGGGTGGGGTATTATGAGCGATGCTGCCAGGAACATCCACGGAGGAGTCTGTGTGTGAACATATGTTCTAGTTCTCTCGGGCGTACCCCCACGAATGGAATCGTGGGTCACGTGGTAACTCTGTTTACCCTTTTCGGGAGCAGCTGCAGGGTTCTACGTCCCTGTCACTGATGGAGGAGTGCCAATTACCAACACCCTTGTTATCGCCTGTCGTTTTTATTTTAGCTGACCTCATGGGCGTGAGGTGGGACTTCACGGTGGTTTTGATTTGCAATTCCCTGATGACGCCGAGCATCTTTTCACATGTTCATGGGCCATCTGTATGTCTTTTTCAGAGAGATGTCTATTCAGAGCCTTCGCTTATTTTTCAATTGGGTTATTTTTATTTTTATTGTTGAGGTGAAGTAGTTCTTTATATAATCTGGATGCCGTCCCTCATCAGACATATGATTCGCAAACATTTCCTTCCATTCTGTGGTTGTCTTTTTACCTTCTTGGTGGTGTCCTTGGAGGCACCAAAGTTTTTCATCTTGATGAAGTTCAATTTATCTATTTTTGTTGTAGTTGCCTGTGCTTTGGGGTCATATTTAAGAAACCATTGCCTAATCCAACGTCACAAATACTTACCCTCGTGTGTTTTCTATGAGTTTTAAGGTTTTAGCTCTTACAATTAGGCCTTTGATCCATTTGGAGTTCCTTTTTTTATATGACGTGAGAAAGGTTCTGACTTCCTTCTTTCCCAGGTGGACAGCTAGTTGTCCCACACCATTTATTGAAAAGACAATTCTCCTTGAATGGCTTTGGCACTCTTATCAAAAATCAACAGACCAAAAATGTATGGGCTTATTTCTGGTCTCTCAATTCTGTTTCATTGATCTAAGTGTCTATACTTAGGCCGGTAACATATTTCTTTAAATCAGAAAATGTGGGTCCTCTAACTTTGTTCTTCCTTATCAAGTTGGTTTTGGCCATTTTGGGCATTGATGCATTTTATAAACTATTTGATTTGTGGTTTAATGAAGTGTCTATTTGATTAGTTGGTTTATTTGTTTCATCTCTGACTTCTTCACCAGAACATAAGCTGCAGCACAACAGAAACCACGTCTCTTTTTTTATTCCCGAATGTGCCATCAGGACCTGTACGGGGCCTGACATGTAATATAAACTCAGTGCAATCTGTTGACTAAATGAATGATCAGATACTCAACTTTGATAACGATAAATAGAAACAGCCTAAATATTCAAAACTAGGACAATGTTTAAGTAAGTTATAAAAATTAATGGGACAGAATATCATGCAACTATTAAAAAACCATGCCTTCCAATAATATTTAACGATTTGAGAATCACTGAGCCTGACCTCAGTTTTGCATAAATGAAAATAAAGGACGGGATAAAGTCATGGAAATTTTAATAGAAGTCATCATGGAAGATTGGGATTACAGTTTATTTTAATTTCTTCTTTTGCTTTTCTCTATTTCCAACAATTAGCGTGTGTCATTCCCATAAAAAAAAAAAAGCTAAGCATGGGTAACTAGAAGTATCCACGGGCATCCAGTGGTGCATGGATGTCTGGATTTGCAGTCATAGTGATTCCCCTGCTGGAATTTTGTTGTTCATGAAGCTGACCCCTGGTGCCTTGAATAGTTTCAGAGTCTATCATGGAATCAGGGTCAAAGCCATGGGGCGTAAAGTCAGTATAGACAAGCCTCTGCCCCGGTCTCATCCATGATGTGGTAAATCGTCACTCATTAACCTGTGAGGACTCAAGGCCAGGGCAGGCTTTGAACTTTACCTCTTCCAAATCCCCAGTGGGGACCAGCGTGTCTAAGCACATGCAGGTGAAACCACCCACCCAATCAGAGTTCAGATATCACCAACCGCGGGATACTACCCAGTCATTCATTCCCCTCCAAGACAAGCCCGTGCCGGCTGCTGCTGTGGCCCAGAGACCACCTGCAGAGGCTGTGACACTGAGAGCCCGAGGCAGCGGCCAGGAAGGCCACCGGTCCCCTCCGCCGTTCCCCCAGCTGCATCTCCACATCTGCCCCGTGGAACAGGTTCCCCCGTGTCAGGAGGCAGGCTGACCGGTCTCGTCACAGGACAGAGCCCTCCCTCCAATGAAGGAGTCACCGACCTCGCTCACACAGAGAAGGCAGAGGTCGACCCTGACCCCCGGAGTTCTGGAGAGCTGAGCCCCGGACTCAAGGACAAGGGCCATGGGGGCCCAGACAGCCAGCATTCCTACGCCACCCCCCAGGCCTGCTGCCAGCCGCCCCTCCGCCGCCAGGGCTGTGCCCTGCCCCACATCAGACGAAGGACCTGAGGCTCAGAGGCGCCCCGGGGAAGCGGAAGGCAAAGAGCTAAGTGAAGCCGTCGTCCTGTCCAGAGGCCTGGGGCACCAGATATGTGCTTGTGTGGCGAGCACGGGGCCGCATGGGCAGGCACCGCAGGACAGCCGGCGTGGGGAGGGGCGTGCCATATGGGCTGGCCACAAAGCCAGGGGATGACCGGCCTTCGGCTGCCTGTCTTCTTTGTCGGGTTTCCTCCCGTTCCCAGACAAGGAGGAAGCTGGCCATGTGGGTTCAGCCAACACTGTATCCAAGCTTCCTTCTCTCTCCATCTTTCATCTCACGGGGAGAATTATACTAACACAAGTGCCATCCAGGCTCTCATCAAAGGAGCCAGGAAGCCTTTGTGAGTGCTGGCTGGTGGCGTGTGTCATCCGCCTCACGTATGGCGAGGAGGCTGAGTCAGAGGGAGGAAGGACGGTCGAGGCTCGGTTAAAAGGAAACCACTGTGCACTGTTTCATCTGAAAATCACAGCAGTGCAAGAGGCCGCATCTGCTCTTCAAAGTCAAAGGAGGCGAGGGGAGCAAACTCCAGAAGCTCATACCGGTGTTGCCACGAAAGCCGCATCACCGCTGATGTGCGAAGGATCCGAAGCAGACCGGCCCTTTCTGTCCAGGCGTGTCCCCATTTACCACCGTCATCCCCACTCGGACACCGAGCTAGCTGCTTGGTCTTAGAAAATGCCACCTGTCCCCTTGAGCACTGCTTTTCTTCACTCCTCCTTCTCCCCAAAATAAGCTGGCCCGGGCCTCAGTCCTGGGGCTCTGCCGCACGGGAGCACGCGATGCACCACAGGCCCTTTGCACAGAGCTGGCTGGACTGTCCTCGCCTTGAGGAAGCAGCCATGGGCTGTGCCTGCACTGGGGAGCCCTGGAGCCGGCCGGGAGCCGTAGTGGGACCTGCGAGACAGCTGCTGTCCCATTCCTGCCGCGGTGGACTCTGGCTTCTCTCTTTTCATCGTTGTCCACCTTGCTGGGTTTATCCATCTCACTGATTTCTTTCTATGGATTTTCTGTTTTTCATTTCATTGATTTCTGCCTTTACCTTTGTGATTTCCTTCCTGCCACTTTCTTTCTGTGTATTTTGTTCTTTTTTAGTGCCTTGAGAAAGACACTTGGATTATTGATGGGAGAAATGTTCTGTTCTCCCGTGCAAGTGTCTGGTGCCACGAGCGTCCCTCCCTGCTCTGTTCCAATGCACCCCACATACTTTGATATGTGGTGCCTTCATGTTCATTCAGTTCTGTGTATTTTTAAATTCCCTTTGAAATGTCTCTTTTGTCCTTTGTTATTTATAGGCATGATGCCTAATTTCCAAGTGTTTGGAGATTTTCCCGTTGTCTTCCTTCATGAATTTCTAATTTGTATCCATGCTGGATTTCGGTCATTTTGCTTAGGTTCGTTCTTCAGCTCCAGCTACGATCTATCTCGTCGGCTGCTTCATAGGCACCTGCTAAACATGCTTTCTCTGCTGGGCCTCACCGAGTACTCTATACGTGGCCGCTGCCATGTGGTTAAGTGTCGCTCGGTCCTGTATCCCCCTGCTGATTTTCTGCACGGAGCCGGGCAGCGGCTCAGGGCGGGCTGTTGGAGGGTCCCACCAGCAGTGTGCTTGTCTCTGTTGCAAGAATGGGCAGGGATGACACGCATTGTCCCATTGTGCTCTCCGCTTGCCTGACCACTCCTCGTGAAGATCTCTTCCAGCCAACCATGGCAGGACTCTCTGTCTCTGTATTAGTGGCTGTACATGACCTCAGGGTGTGGGTGCATCAGAACTCACTGCCCTCCCCGCCCTCCACCCCGTCTGTGACAGGACATTCGCTTTGCTGGACAGGTGGCATAATCCCCAGGGACCATTGCACCGCCTTCTCCATTGCAGTTCTGAGCCCTGATGGCAGAGGCTATGGCTCGAAGCCCGTAGGAGTCCAGTGGCCTGTAGCAGGCAGTGGGCGTGGAGGGTGTGTGGCAGAGGTGAGTGTGCACTGAGCCTTTCAATAAAAGGAAGTGTGACTCTGGAAATCATGAATAATGCTGCTTGGAGATCACAAGAAACCAGCCGTAAGGAAAGCCCTACCGTCCTTTCTTGGATCTCAGGAAAGATGAACTCACTCTCCTTTGTGTTGGCATACGAACCAAGGCCTAGATTATCCTCGGGACAGGGCAAAACTCTGAAAATAGCCAGAACAGCAGTTCCACCAGCTTCCTTCTATGGGTGGAGTCTGACATGGCACCTGCAGACTCGGGTGAGCAGATCAGAGAAGCCACGAAACAGTGAGGTCAGTCAACTCTGTTGGCGGCGGAGTAAGAAACGTTAGAGAATGAGAGGAGGGGACACATACCCTCGGGGTCCCAACCCAGTGCGGAAGGAGATCCCCCGGCAAACGCCAGCACCCCGCCAGGGCAAAGCAGCACACGGGCCCCCCAGTGGATGGGGAGCATCCCGACTCCGAGACGCCACAGCCCGAGACCCCGACACCCAGCGGCTATGTCTTGCTTCCTTCCGACCGGGTTCAGCCCGGTGGACCATCGTCCCTATTCCTGGGCAAGCGCCAGGCCCGCTCCTGCCTCCAGGGGGTCTCCTGCTCCGACTTCCTTGCCTGGAGCATCCGCCAGACCCCGCAGTCTCCCAGGACGTGCACCCCCACCCCGCGGGAAGCCTTCCTGACGGCTTCGGGTGCTCTCCACCGTCCCCAGGCCACCGGCAGCTTGCCGGCCTGAACCTGTCTCTGTATTTCCAATGGAGCGTCGTTCCTGGTCTACGGGATCCTGCGCTCCTTTGGGAAAATAGTCCTGCACCTCCTTGACAACCTGCAATCCCTCCACAAGTGATTAATGGCGCCCTCAAAACATTTCCTGCATCCACGCGCCCCCCCCAGTCTTTTTTATAAATCAGGTGCTTTCCTTGGAGGAGGGGGCACCGGGAAGTGTTCGGAGGGTTAGCTTTCTGTGTGGAAATGTCCTGGTGAAATCTGGCTCTACAATATTTAACTTCATAATGACCACTCACGGCTCTCATTAAAGCTGATTCTCTTAACGAAACCTTCCCATAATTAGCTTCAAAGAGAACTCGTGGGTCTGCTAATCGTGCCTCCTGTCTACGGAACAGCCTGTGAGGACCCTGGCTGGGCCATGCAGGCGAGCCTGTTCACAGAAAGAATAATTATCAAGTCATTTTTGTAATAGAAGAGTCCAAAATGTGCCTCTTTGGAGTTACATTTTAATAGCCAAGTACATGTAAATAGGCCCCAGGTCCTCCCCCTGCCCAGTCCCCTCTGCTCTGTCCGGTTCCCCTCTGGCCCTCAGCTGCCTCTCTTCCTCCGTCTCTGCCACTGTCTTCCTACCTGAGGCTCTGTCCCCAGGGGGGTCTTAGGAAGAGCTGGCAGACCACCTTCCCCACAGCTCTGGGCCTCATCGCACATGGAACCCCCCTAAGGAGAGACTCCCCCCCCTGAGGAGTGACCTCCTTGAGGGCAGGGACCATTTGATTTCTGTCTGGTTCTCAGGGGCCCCAGTGGTAGCCACCTGCTAGGGATGGAAGGGAACACAAGGGCAAGCACGCAGAGCATGGGGCCCCTACAGAGAGATCCTTGGCTCACAGAGCTTGATTAGAATAAAGGCCAAGAGATGGGGAGAAAGTAAGCGAAAGGCATCAGTGCATCTGATCTGGGGGAACCAGCTCTTTCCTGTGGCCACGGTGTTGGGGCTCAGGGGACAAGAGACAGGGCCAGACCATGAACGTCTGTGTCTCTTGACGAGCAGCAGGACAGACTTCTGTCTGCAAAGGCCAACAGCAGAGACACCGAGACATGTATGTTACAGAGATCAGCGATTTATCACATTAACGGGAAAAGGTGAAAAATAACCTATTTATCTCACTAGATGCTGAAAAAGCCCTTGATAAAATCCTTCAACCATTTCAGATTTTTTTTTTTTTTTTGAAAACTAGGGTTATAGGAAATATTTCTTAACTGGATTCCACCCATCGTCGTGCTGGGAGGCGCAGGCTGGGGACATCGGTGGGCCGCAGCCCCAGCCCTGAGGTGGGGGTGGGCCAGGTGAACCACGTGGCCACAGCTTGGTTGGTGGGGTTTTGATCTCAGCTGAAGATCGGTCGCCGTGTGAGGCCCACCCACCCAGGAGGCCGCCCCTGTGCTCAGTGCCCCGCCATAAAGACACTCCTTAGCCACCCCATACTGTACATCTTCTATGCTGAAAGGCAAATTTTTCTCTTTGTTCTTTACTTGGGAAACATGCATGCCTGGCCATTTCTTTCTGTGTCATCTGAAACCATCTCACTTCTGAATTAAATAATTCTATATGACTTCGTGGGTCCTTGATGATTTTCCTTTAACATGCTGGTTCCTCGCCGTACGACCTCTAAACCCGCCAACCATCCCAGGCAGCAGCGCTGTGCACACTGGCCCTGACCCTGAGCAGCACTGCCTGAGCACTGCGGAGCAGGCCCCTCTCCACCAGCCTCCGGAGCTCTGGGAGCAGGAGCTGGCCCGCCGTGACACCCGCCATAATGCCCAGCTGTCCACTTGCTGTGACACCCACTGTGACACCACCGTGACACCCATGGCACCCGCCGTGACACCCACCATGACACCTGGCTGCCCACCCGCCATGACACCCGCCATAATGCCCGGCTACCCACTTGCTGTGACACCTGCCATGACACCCACCGTGACACACCCGCCATGACACCCCCCGTGACACCCGCCGTGACACCCGCCGTGAGCGTAATCAATACAATTTCTCTCCGCCTTCCAGGTCCAAATGTGCTTTTGAGATGGAATTGTCATGAGAATATTCATTGTTCTTTGCGGCTGTGTTACCAAAAGAGAAAACCAAGGGTCAGGCATACCCAAGGACAGGCAAGGCTGGGTAGGGAGGGATGGGTAGGGGCTCCCAGTAATCCCTGCTGTGGAGAAATGCCAGAGCAAGGGAACATAAGAAGACACCCTGGTTGGTCTTAAATGTCATAGACAAGATATTTTCATGATAGTTACAAGCTGACCACTGGAGGTAACCAAAAGAGACCGATCATAGTGTGATCAGTAGTGACCTCAAGAAGACTTACGCTCCCTGGTCGGTTTTCTATGAAAGGCCGGCCCTAGAGGCCCACAGTGGCCCCCCACTCGAGACCCTCTCACTCTAGAGAGCTTTTTTCTTTCTTTCCTGTTCTCATCTTTATAAACTTTCACTTCACTTCACCCTTCTGTGTCCACAAGATTCATTCTTGGCCTCCGTGAGATGAGACCCCTGCACCGCACAATGCGAGGAGGGTACAAAAGTCCCATCAGCAAGGCCTCCTGATGTCCATCCAGCCCTGGAGTCTCCATCTGGGGCAGCCCAGGACCCTGGTGCGGTGTCAGTGGCAGACACGCTAGAGGCACACGGGCGGGACAAGTCAGACCCGCTGAGTTCTGAATTCCGTTGCTTGGGAGCTTCTCCGTCTCTAAACTTCATATCCTTCGTTAATTAAGACGACAGCTTGCTGTTGGAATACTTTGATGTTTCCTAGGTGAGCAAAACCCCCCCAAACTCCTGCACTTCACAGTTTCCACTCCCATCTAAGCAGATGGAGTTGAAATATTTTTCAATAAAAATCTTGCAGACGGTGTCCTTGGAGTGCCATAGCAGGTATTTCTAGGAGGGGGGAAACCTATAATTATACAGGATATGAATTTTCCAAGAAATAGGAAAACATTGGGGGGGTTCCTTAATTTAGAAATAAATTTAAATCCAAGGCAATCATTAGTTCTTCCCCAAACCCTCTGCCTTCAGATCGACCACTGATGAGCAGTCATGTAATAAACATTGCCTCTTTCTCTCTACCATCGAGAAAAAAAGCCAAGATACTGATAAAACTATTTGCAGATCAGCAAGCAATACCAAGTTAAGAGGTTTTTTTCCCACTTTTGTGATTTTTCCAGAGAGTAAGTCTGTGATGTTCAACTCAACACAGGCAACGCGTAAATGCGCCTCAGCAGAGCACCATGTGAACACGGGAATCAAGTGTGTGCACGAGACATCGTCCTTAGCTTCCGACCTCCCTCGCTGTGTGCTTCTGAACTTCTCTGGGGGAAGCCCGAGCTAATGTCCACCCGACCCCCGTTCACAGCACTGAGCGCTAAGCAGGCAGGCTCGGTGCCCCCAGGCACTGCCACCATTTACTGGAGGCACAATCGTGTGACCCCCAAATCCAGAAGCTCAGGCCAACCCAGCTTCGGCCCACGGGAGCTCTGCTGTCACCAGGGTTCACAACCTTATACCAGCAGGATGGCCTCACAGCGCTGACTCGCTTCGCTCTGCTCTGAATCCAACCACAACTGACCTTTAGAACTGGATCACTCTTCAAAAAGCAACAGCAAAGCCCTAAGACAAGGGAATGATTTTTTTTTAAAGGAAAACTTTAAAGGCATAAGTTCAAGAATTCTCCCTTCATTTGAAAACTACCTCCTATGTTCAACATGACAGGCATAAAGAGAGAGATTTGCCAAGGTCGGTCTATTTTAAACGTAGGCTCTTTTTCTGGTGTTTTCTTGTGTTTCTTTTTTCCTTTTTTTTTTTTTTTTCAGATAGCAATTCTATTAGCCCACTAGAAGTCACCTACTCCAGTACCACAATTTCACCTCAAAGTTCTCAGGATTTTTTGCTTGGTTTTGTTTTTTTCTTTTTGTTTGGGCTCCTGGTTATATAATTTAAAGAAGGACCACAGGAAGAATATTCCCTTTCTTTTATCATAAACTCAAGCAGGCCTGCATCTTTTTATGCTGATCTCCGTCCCTTCTGTAAGACAAATTAATCTATTTTCAGAGGGTAAGATGAAGATTCAATTAGAAAGCAGCCTCAAACAGATAAGAAATCCCATATTTACACTGAGGATCACATTCCTTTCTCAGTTCTGTTTAGACAGTTAAAGATAATCCCCAGTTAACTGCTTCCTTGAATATTTTGGGCCCCAAACTCCCAAGACACAACATTTTACCTGGGGCTGTGTCTGTGGAATATCTAAAATGAACCTGCAGCCAATACGTGGAAGCTAGATGCCCGGGCAGGCTTCTCAGCGTGCTTGATGACACGCGGTGGAGACAGCGTGTGGGTCTCATTGCTTTTGAAACACATAGCCGTGCCTTGGAGTGACCTGACAAAGAATACGACTCCCAGCCCTTGCGCCTGTCTGGCGGATGATGTCTGCCCGGCCGCAGGGCACAGGGACAGCTCACTACTGTCCAACAGGCAGGAAGACATGAGTGTGGGGCAGGCCCATGGACGGGAGCTGGGTGCTGGCTCTTTAAACATCCTAAAATATTTGTATAAAGGAGGAATATTATGGACCACATTGGGCATGATTGTGTAATTCTTTGTGTTGAAGGAAAAAGCCTCCTTTCCAGCCGGCAGCTCCAGGCCCCGTGCTTTTAGCCTATTTAAAGGGAAGGCTACCGCCCCAGGGAAAAACAGTCCCAAATTCTCTGCTACTGCTGTGAACCAAAACCCTTGGCTATGGAAGGAACAGCAGACTCACCAGAGAAAAGACCTTTCTGGGCAGGAAAGCACGAGCGGCTTACGTAAAGCAAGGCAGCCTTTGGCCTGCACTGCTAGGAGCTGCGGGAACCGAACCACCCACCCTGCCTCTTGGGGCAGACACAGCAGAAGTAGTGACACCCCCTGCGTTTCTCGGGGCAGGGCTGTCCAGTCCTTCCAAGTGTGTTCACTGCATCGGCCTGATGCCCACTTCGCAGGGACAGGGGCCCCTGGCCAGAGGACCACCGGCCGGACACATGGCACAGCCCGTGGCCAGGGGAGTGGAGCCAAGGAGAAAGCAGGCCAGAGCGCGGTCACCCACGGCCAAGCTTCTCCCCACGGGTGCGCAGCGGGCGCGTCGGCGGAACCCCGGCCCCGCGGCCCCGCGGCCCCGCGAGCCGGCCTCCGCGGCGACCCACCCCGCGCCCGCGCC
>LNAC01000454.1:554774-569021 GCA_002007465.1 Ailurus styani | reverse complement strand
CATCGCTTCCGAAGGGGAGCGCCCCGCGGCTCGGGCTGCGCGCCGCGGGAGCGTGACTCACTCCAGAGGAGACCCTTCTCAACAAAGGCCCGGGGAGCACTGCAAATCACTTCCTGTAGCGCACACACGCGCGCACACACGCGCGCACACACACACGCACGAAAGAAAGAAAGAAAGAGAAAGAAAGGAAGGAAAAAGAAAAAAATACATACACCCACTGACAGCACACTAGAGCCAATCAATTCTCAAACTGCCTTTTCCACCTTCCCGGAGATTTCCTTCCAACCTTTGGTTGCTCGCCTCCCCACCCCCCCGACTCAGCCTCTGTGCCAGAGGTCAGTCCAGTCCCTCGGGACGGTCAGACGAACTTTCCGAAACCCCTTCTTCTCCGCTAAGGCTTCCTGTCCTCTGCTCAGCCCTCCGCGGGGGCCCATGAGTGTCTGACAGCCATGCGTTAAAATGTGACGAAGGCTTTTTAAGAATAAGATCTTCAGCGGATCCTCATGAATTCTGATCTGGAAAGCACCAGAAATTGGTAAATAGCCAAAAAAAAAAAAAAGAAGAAGAAGAAAGAAAGAAAGAAAAAGAAAAAAAGAGAAAAGAAAGAAATAAAGAAAAAAAAGAAAGAAAAGAATATTTACTCCCAGGTAAACATAAAATACCAATTTCCTGGGTTTTTCTTTTTTCTTTTCAAGTCAACAGAGCAGCCATGACAAGTGTCTTTGTGGCAATGCAGCTCCTCCAAAAAAAAAAAAAAAAAAAAAAAAAAAAAAAAAAAAAAAAAAAAAAAAAAAAAAAAAAGAAAGAAAAGAAAAGAAAAAAAGAAAAGAAAGAGCACAGAGCCAGTGAGGATGTGTTCCCTGCTAAGGACAACAGCCTTTCTCAGTCGGGGTTAGGTTGAAAATCTACTTCCAGAAAAGAAGAGGATTTCTCTGAGGAATGGTAGCTGGCTCCAGAAATCCATTCCAAAAAGGGGGCTGGGCTTGAAGCTTTATCCCAACTGAATGTGCTCAAGGTCTGGAAAAATGCCTACCAAATGGTACAAATACATTTCAATGTCCCTTCTGTTGCTGCCTTGCAACCCTGCATGAAGGGAGAAAAAAAATGCAGCTGCTCTGGTCACACAGAAAATCCGTTTCGGGAGTCAGACTCGGCTGCGAGGGAGAGGCGCAGGCCTCCTTCCTCTCAGCGAGGACAGCAGGGCGTTGGCGGCCCGGAGAAGGTCGGCGGAGACTCGAATCCGCTGAGCCCTGGCTCCCTGGGCTCTGCGGGTCTCAGCTGTGCATAGAGATAGCCCACCTGACACAGAGAAACCTCCCTGTGCAAACTGCCAGGCAACTCTGAGCAAGCAAATCGATTTACCTCTAGCACCCTTCCTTCTCCCACCCAGGACTAGGCATGTGCCCCAGGAGGCACCGACCCCAGCAGAGCTCTATGGCCCAGGTGCTCCCGGCCGGCAGGTGAGGCCGGCTGCCCGGATGCAGGAGCACAGGGCCGTGGCCGCTCCCCTCCTCCCCGGGCGCAGGCACTCATTCTCGCCCTTCCCCTTGCTCGCTTAGCAACAGCAAGTGCACACTCCATCCACAATGGTGATGGTGAGCGGAACTCCCCCCAGATCTGAAGCAAAAACGTCCTATCTTTCCCAAACCCCGCTCTTCATTAGAAGCAGACAAAAACAGCAAAATGTGAATGAGAGGCTGTTTGTGTGAATGGAAGGGCTAGCAGCGAGCCAGCGATTCTGTGAATGAAGCGGGGCCCTGCAAGCCGGTGCCAGGCAATCCCCTGGCTCCAGAGGCCTCAGCCAATGAGCAGCCGCCCTGATGACTCATTGAAGAAGGCTTGCTCAATAGTGGAAGATTCCATTTCAATCAAAGGCGGGATCTTTATTCCAACGGCAGTGTGGGAAAAAAAAAAAAAAAGCCAGCCTGATTACAAAATGCATGGAGGAAGGCACCACTGTCATGGAGAGCAGAAAAACTAATTTTTCAAGAAAATTCAAGAACCCTTGGTCAGGTCCCAGTGTGAACAGGACGGCCTCTGTTGGAGGTGAGCTGTGCCCCAAAACTTTCATTCAGCAGTTCATTTACAAGCAAGAAACAACCATGAATGTGCCACTCGGTTCAGCATTTATCATGAATGTACAGCAAACGCACATTCAAACCCTAGGCATCTCGCCCTTGATTCTTTTTGTGAAAGGATCATCGAACACGCGTGCACGTTCTGAGTATTCAAAGGGGGGGGGAGAAAATCCTAAGCTCCACGGTTAACCCTTTAGCCAACAGCAGATTTTTTATGCTTTTTATTATGATGAGCCAAGTGAAAGGAAATTGGCCATTTTGAAATATCACAGTAATAGAAGTATACCGCGTCTGAGAAGATCTGTAATCAAAGAGGCTAATTAATATTCCAGGGACGCAGTAGAACGGTAAGACCTCACTTTCCGGGAAGATGATGGGAGTGGGGGAGGCCACGGAGACAGAAACTGTAAGCCCAGCAGGAAACCCATGCACTCCCTCCAGGCTGTGCCAGGGGCCCTCACCCGGGGCCGGTCCTGCCTACTCTCAGGCTGTTATGGTGTAGAGATGGATGACCAATGAGATTTTCATTGTTTGGCAGCACAGAAGGAAAGGGAAGGAAGGAAACCACTGTAAAATCAGCCTTCGGACTTAAGAATGCCTGGGGTCATCAACAGTAGCTTTTCCAGAATATTGTGATTTCCAGAATACTGTGGTTTCCCTTTCTAAATCTATTCACTTAAAATTGTATTGGTTTTCTATTGATGTCATAATCCCGAGATCAGTGGTTTAAAGTGACCCAACTACATTTTATCTGCCAGTGTTGCAGGCAGAAGTCCAGCATGCATCACCCGGGGTAGAGTCCAGGGTGGGCGGCAGTGAGTTCCTTCTGGAGTTTCTAGGCAAGAACCCCTCTCCTCGCCTTTTCCTGCTTCTAGAGGCTGCCCTCTTCTGCCTGAAGATGTGTCATGAGCTGGGCCCTGGGGATGGTGGCTTTGCTCCCAAGAAGGTCTCATTCTACCCAGAGAGGCAGAAAATCTGGCATTATCACAATAACCCAGTATGCTGTGCAACAATTTAAATAATATGGGGGATACAAAGCCCTGCACAGGGGAGTCTACTGACCTTGGTCTCCGGATGTCAGGGGGGACCTCAGCAGGGTGACTCCGAAGCGGAGTTTTGAGGGATTTCTGGGATCTTCCAGGTACATGGGGGCGAAGAGAAACCCTGGGAAGAGGAGCTTTGTGGGGAGGAGCCCAAGGCCTGCACAGCTCAGCATTTCCAGAGCCCCGAGTAGGAGCTTGGGTGAGGGCAGCGTCGGGAGGCCAGGCCACTAAGACAGCCAGACGTGGAGGGTGGAGGTGTGACCCGTGTCCCCTTGCCATGTGGGATTTGAGACTGCGTAGTGTGGGCAGCTCTGTATTTTATGGGGATACCTTGAACAGTAATGTGCGGTGCTCTGGGGAGTGGAGAAGGTGGCAGATACCAGCACAAGTGTAACATGATGGGGTCTTGAAGGAAGGCAAGGGCAGTGGGATGGAAAGGAGGGGTGGGCTCAAAATATGGTGAGAAGCTTAAATGAGCTACATGTCAAGGGTGGATGAGGGCAAGTGAGCAGTTCGGCTTGTCTGGAGGCAGAGCTGAGGTAGAGTCTGGGGTGCCAGGAACCCCATGGGAAGCAGGGAAGGCCACAGGTTTGGGCCGAGGGAGAGGTGAGCCTGCGGAGCTCTCTCCCGGCCTCCTCGACCCTCGCTCGTCCTCACTCAGCAGCTACCAGAGCGTGGCCCTCTGACCAAGCCCCTCTGCAGCTGAGCTCCTGAGGGAGGGGGCTGTGGAGACCGCCTGCCCCCCACACCCCTGCAGTGGGGAGGAGTCTGGGCAGAGTCCGCTACATCTCCCAGGGAGACGGATACAGAGCAAAGACCATGTTTCTGATTGGACAGCGAGGCAGAGTGGGTCTCACCCACTGGGGCGCAGAGCGTAGGTGGAGGAAGGAAGGTGAGGGCTGGGTTCTGGGTGCGTGGGAGCGGCACATTCGTGGAGAGCTGTCCCGTGCTGAGGATGGTACTTGAAGGCCATTGGTGTGTAGGTGACGCTGAGCTCTTTGGTGACTGGTGCACTTAGGAAGGAAGAGGGATGAGGAGGGATCCCAAGGAAATGCCAGGCTTCCAGGATGGGAGCTGAGAAAGTATGACCAAGAGTTGGAGGCATGTGTTGAAGCCTGATGGACACCCAGCCAGCCAGCCATGTCTTAGCTCGGCTGCTATGACAAAATGCTATAGAACATGCAGCTTTAACAATGTTTATTCCTCCCAGTTCTGGGGGCTGGAAGTCCAAGATCAAGGCTCCAGAAGGTTGGGTGTCTGGAGAGAGCCCACTCCTGGGTCCTAGGGGGCTGTCTTCTCAGGTGTCTGCTCATGTGGCTGATGGGGCAGGTGGCTCTCGGGGGTCCACTAATCCCACTCCTGGGGCTCCACCCTCAGGACCCACTCACCTGCCAAAGGCCCTTCCTCCTCACAACATCACATTGGGGTCGAGGTTTCAATAAGAATTGGGGGGTGGGGGGAACCACACTGGTTTCGAGAGAAGATCAGCGGTGGTTAACATGAGCACCAACGGCAGTCAGAACGACTTAGAGCGTCCCCTGCAGAGCCATGTACACCTGTCATGTCCTTCAGCTCCTGCGGCCTGTGAGATAGCACTTACATCCCATTCTGCACAGAGAGAATCCAGGATCAGAGGGGCTTATGAAGTGAGCCAGGGTCACACAGGGTTAGGAACTGGCCAGGCTGCCTGACTCCAAATCACGTTTATGGCGAGAACCTCACCCAATTCAGAGAGCTTGAGTCATGTATGTACTGAGAACCATGACACTTTAGGAAGGAGAATGGAGGGGCTACTTCTTAGGTCACAGAATGGTGCCAGCCACACCAGAGATGAGAAAATGGATGAAAAAAAAATCACTTCCAGCAGGGGAGTGAACTACAAGGGAAGATCTGAGGCCATGGCTGGAGGTAGAGCACGGAGCGTAGAGCAGGTGTTAGGAGAATGAGGGCTGTGTTTGGGGGAGAACAGGATGGGAGAGGTGGACATCTGGGAAGGGGGAAGGCCAGGAGGGTGGGCAGAACTATCACCCCAGAGTGGGTAGGGTAGAGAGGGGGGATTGGGGAGCTGATCATCGGTGTTGAGTAGGAGACAGGTATTCTAAGGAAGAGACCTGGGTAGACAGACACTTCCAGAGACGGGGTTGAGGGAGTCCAAAGGACGGTGACACATCAGGGATCCCTTACATAAACCTTACTGTATCACTAAGGGTTCTGACCATTCCCACCTTTGGGGCTGAAGGAGGACAGTGGAATCTCTGGAGCCAGGGGAATTCCAGCGGGAAGTTTGGACGATAGCTGATGGGAAGGCAGAACCAGTAGTGGGAACTAGCGGGGAGGAAATACCCCGTCTTGTCTCGCACTCTCCGACCTCCTGCAGGTGCCCTCTCTTGGCCAAACCCACGGGAAGCCGGAAGTCCAGGAGCCCAGCAATGGCGAGCTGAGCAGGGCAAGAGGAGCTGGACCCGAGATAAATCTCTCTGTGGCCACGGTGAGAAGCCAGAAGTTCTTTATACCTGATTTGGACGTTATACCTGGTTTTCTGTACGACTTAAAAGTGAAGATTGTACTTAAAACGTGAGAAGGGTTCATTTCAGTTGAGGGGGACCAGAGGATGCTGCCAACCATGAGGAAGAGGACAGTGTTGCCGCAGGCAGTATGTGTCCCCCGTGACTCTGTGGTGCCCCTCAGGGCAGAGGGCTGGTTCTCTCTGAGAGCGTACATCTGCCTACACATGAGCTGGGAACTAAGTGAATGGTGGGATGGAGACTCAGCCAAGGACGCAGGTGGGGGAGGGAGGGCAAGAGGACGGCAGGCTAACGGGAGAGCAGGAGGCTGGAGAGAGGAAGGACAGAGATGGAAATGGCCACCAAAGGTGGAACAAATGCAAGCCCAGGGGTCTTGAAGGCCTGGGGAGGTGGCAGCCAGGATTCTTGGGATGCACATCCCAGGGAAGTGGATGGAAGCAGAAGGCCCCTGGTGGTGCCCCTGGGCATAGGTGTGGGAGCAGGCAGCCGCCCCTGCAGGCCAGGCAGGGGTGTCTCTCAGCTTCTCTAAAGCCAGAGGTTGAGGTCAGCCTGTGAGGAGGCTGGAAACAGAAGGGAGTTTATTGCTGAGGACAATGTGGGAAGGGGTGGATAGCTGGACACTGGGGAAAGGGAGAATGAAGGCACAAGATACTCAGATGGGAAGAAACACAAACCACAGCGAGAACTAGTAGATGCATTGGGCGCCAGAGCTGGGGGAGGGTCCCCGAGGCGGCAGATGTGCTCTCTGCAGGGACCCTCAGGTGCGCACCCTCCGCCTGCTGGGTGTAGGAATGTTTGGGTAGGAGATTACTCTGTAACAGCTCCCCAGAGGGTGGAAACCCAGTACCCAAATGGTTGAACCCAGCAGTTCAGCACTACGGACAGTTCCCCCGAGCCTGGCCCCGGGTCTGTCCCAGAGGCAGGCCTGCTGGTGGCCCGCTCCAGCTCCAGCGAGAACTCTCCACGAGTGCTCTCTCTCCGCTTCTAAGGCCCAAATGCTGTCTGTCCCTCCAGGCTGCTCCAGCCACCCACACCCGCGTGAGCAGTGGGGGGAGGGCCGCTCACTCTGCATCCTCAGTGGACGCCATTCCACCATCCCTTGCCCAGCAGGCCTTGGGCCGAGAGTCCTTTATGCAGGTCTGTCCAGTCCCGATGACCCTGTCCTGTGGATCCTACTACTGCCCTGTTTGACAGGTGAGGGCCGTGAAGCCGGGAGAGGTTGAATGACTTCACGGGGTGACGCGGCTAGTGGCAGGCGAGCAGGGAAGCCAGTCTGACCCCAGCACCCCACAAACACAATCCCACAACGAGCCGGGGGATCCTCATCCCAGCCCTGCCACTGCTCAGTCCCTCTCTGTGGGAGGAGCACAGGAACACAACCAGAAACCTCCGCGCACCGTTGCCGTGGTGACCAGGCAGCGAACCACACGTCTGTACAGGGCTAGCACGGGGTGTTTTATTACTGGCGAGGTGAGAACGGCAGGTCGCCATCTACTGCACACGCAGCGAGGGGAAGAAGCAAACTTGTCCTCCGGCGGGAAAGCCGTGGAAGCGCCGGCCCAGGTGGGGAGGGTGGCGCAGGGAGGGCGAGCCTTCAGCGCACGCAGGCTGGAAGCAGACCCAGCAGAGAGCAATCCCGTTGTCACTTCAGAGAGAGGGGTGTGCGGGCCGAGGTCGGGGACGGGGCAGAGAGACAGCTGCCCCGGCCGGCCCTCGAGGGGCTGGAGGCCACCAAGCTCCACTGAAGTATGAGAGAGCCGTACTTCACTGGGAGAATGAACTGCAGCTTTTCCCGAAGAATTAATTCATTCAGAAAAATTTCAGTGGATTCTGTATTCCCGTCAATTCCTTGACCATAAGCATGTCAAGTTTTACATGGAAATGATTTCGTGCTCATGTTTCCTCAAAAGAATGTATTTTTATTTTTATTCTTTTAAGATTTTATTTATTTATTTATTTGAGAGAGAGAGAGAGAGAGAGAAAGAGAGAGCAAAAGTGAGGTTAGGTGCAGAGGGAGAGGAACCAGACTGCCCGCTCAGCGGGGAGCCCGACTTGGGACTCGATCGCAGGACCTGAGCTGAAGGCAGACGCTTAACCAACTGAGCCACCCAGGTGCCCAAAAGAATATATTTTTAGAGACATCTCATTTTATCGTATGACCTCCACAAATGCATTTCATGGCTGAATAATGTTCCATGGAGTCGAGAAGATGTAATTCCCTCAGGCTCCCCGTCCATGGACTCTGACTGTTTCTGGTTTATGAATGTTGTGACCAGTGCCGTGACGGGAGCCTTTGGACCTCCAGCTCCTTTTGTCTCCCTGCATTAGTTCCCAGTAGAAATCACAAGGGCATGCAGACTTTTGAGCTCTTGACTGGTACTGCCTGGCTTCCTGGGGATCCCTGATGGGTTTTCGCTGCTGGCTGCCATCAGTAGGAGCACACCAGGTTCACAGCAGCCTCACCAGCATGGGGCTTCGGTACTTTGCAAATGGCTCCTCAAGGATCTGGGTTTAGATCGGTGGAGAGCATGCTGGACTTCTGCCTTCAGTCTGACCGGTTGGCTCCCCACCGAAAGTGGCAAGATTTGCCCAGACCTCGATGAGGGTTGTCCGCCTTCGGACCTGAGCCTGAGCGGACCTTGGCCCACGCCTCACCCTCAGAGGCTCACTTGGAACCTCAGACTCATCCTTCAGGGCTCACATGATCGTTTTGGCTATTTTTAACTTAGATTTTTTTTCTGCCAGACTCTGTGTGGGTTTCACTCTACTACTCAAATGTTTACCATCTTAACCGTTTTCAAAAATATTTTAGCAGATATAAAATTGTGTATGATATTAGTTACATTGTGTTATGTAATTATTTACATATTATCTGCTATATTATGCATTGTGATTTACACATAATTATATATACTAATATACTTATATGACCATTATTGGTGTAATATTGATGTATATTAACCATAAGTACTATTCCTTTCATATGGTTGTGTGTTGATTTATACATAAACATGGAGCCTGTATTTGTAGAATGTTTATGTATGTTAAATGTATGTATTATTGCTCTTTCACATGGATGCATCATGTCTTGTGATTTGTACATAATTAGATACACTGACAACACATCCTGTCTATGTTGGTGCAGCATTTTTGCATATGAAGTCTACGTGTTGTTTCTCCTTCGTGTGGAGACTTGGTGACAACAGATGGACATTGATATGAACACAGCTGGAACCTGAAATAGCCTCCACTGTCTCAAGGCTGGAAGCAAAGCCACCAGCGGCCACACTGTGTCCGTCTAGGGGTCTCAGACTGGAGGATCCTCCGGCAGACTTGTCACCATGCAGAGGGCTGGTGTCACCACCCAGAGTTTCTGCTCCGGTGAGTGAGGGACGGCTCCCAGGGGACCTCGGTGCTGCCCTGTCAGGATGGAGCTGCATCACGGGAAGGGGCAGACGAGGGAGGGCACGTTCGGGGGGAGTCTAGTTGGGTTCCAGCACAACAGACGCCCCGCAGAGATGCCGGGGAGGTGGCTGGGTGGGAGTGAGTCTGGCCTGCGTGGAAAGGTTTGGAAAGGACGAACGAAGGTACGTCAGGATGGTTCGATGTCATGACAGCCACAACACCAATGAGGTCAGCAAGGAGATGAGACGCTAAGAAAGGAAAGTGGTCCCGTGACCAAAACCTGGGTCAAAACTAATGCTGGGAGGTTTGGGAGAAAAATAGAGCAGGAGAGGCCAGTGGGGCCAGGAGAGTACCCACAGCTACAACAACGGAAGCCCACCAGTGGAGAGCGCCGCTCTGGAAACAAAGGGATGGACGGCTTTCAGAGACGGGCAGACTGCGCTCTGGAGCCACCGCGGGAAAGACGGAGCCGTCTTCTCGCTGCAACAGGATTGTTCCGAGAGGGGACTGTGGCTGAGACACAGCTCTGCACAAAGGAAAGGATCAAAAATGTATACTAAGTACATGGATTGACGACATAAATTCTACCTCAAGCAGTCAGTCTCAAAATAAAAGAGAATTCAGCATATTTCCACCATGACACCCACCCCTGGATATCTGGGGCAAATGAAAACAGACTTATTTATAAAAAAGACATGAACATAAATTTTGAGAATATCTTCATTCATACAGAATACTAGAATGAACCCAAATGTCTATTATTAAGAGAATGGATATTTTTTGATATATTCTTACAAGGACAAATTATTCAGCCCTAAAGAACAGGATGAACTGCTCATTCGAATAAAAACATGTGGATCTCAAAAACATTACTTTGAGCAAGAGACAGGCATCGAAGCCCATAGTGTGACTTACCTCATTGTCAGGACATTCAGCTACCACAAACTAGAGGTGTTTCATTGACATTAAAACAGGCTGCCAGTCAAAGTCCACAACAGCCAAACTGTGGAAAAAGCCCAGGTGTCCATCGACAGATGAATGGATAAAGAAGACATGGCATATATATATGATGGAATACTACTCAGCCATCATAAAGAATGAAATCTTGCCATTTGCCGTGATGTGGATGGAGCTAGAGGGTATTACGCTAAGTGAAATGTCAGTCAGAGCAAGACAAATACCACATGACCTCACTCATATGTGGAATTGCAGAAACAAAACAGATGAACGCAGTGAAGGGAAGGAAAAATAAAATAAGATGAACTCAGAGAAGGAGACAAACCATAAGAGACTCTGAACTCCAGGAAACAGACTGAAGGTTGCTGGAAGGGAAGTGGGTGGGGCCGTAGGGTAACTGGGTGACGGGCATGAAGGAGGGCACGTGACGCCATGAGCACCGGTGTTACATGCAACTGATGAATCACTAAATTCTACCCCTGAAACTATGAAACAAAACAAAACCAACAAAAAACCAGGTTGCCAGTACCCAGGCTGGTCACACTTCAACTGAAATCTTACAGAATGCTCTTTTCTGTGTTAACGAATATAGTTTGTATATTGATAGAGCTTTTGAAAAATGTAGGGAGTTGCACATTTCAAAAATTGGTCAAGTCATACACTTAAGTTGAGGGTTTTCACTATATTTTAATTTTATACTGATGCACAAACGTAGATGAAGAGGTGAAGAAGAGTGGTCTCTATACAGTAATGGGATGACCAGTGTATTCGTGGATCTCTGCACACTGCCGGCCAGATGACTGAACCATCGGCGATGCCAGTTGCCAGTTGGATTCTGGGTGGGATGTTGGGTGTTCTGTGGGGTGTGTGCTGGCTGCTGGCTCCACGATAACCGGGCAGAGCCTGTGTGGGGCAGTGCCAGGGACGGGCTGCTGTCCTCCACGGAGTGTGGCTTTGGGCTGCTCCTTAGGCAGCTGGGAGAGGGGGTGGTAGAGCTGTTGCCCGGTGACCTGTCCTTACAACTCCCTTTGCACAGTCTCCCGTGGGGGACTGAGGTGTGTCTGCCTGTCATGGGCTTAGTGATGGGTCTTTTATTTATGCTCAGACTCATTCAGTCCGTTAGAAGTTGGCTTTATGTAAGACGTGAGAAGCAGCTCTTGAAAACCCCGGCTGCACGGATCGCGGAGAAATGTCAACTCATGGACAGGCTTTGTGCGGCCAAGAAGGAGCTTGCCATGGCTGAGATGTCTCTAAGGAAGACATCCTTTCCCAGATGAGGGAAAGGACCATTAAATATACCCAGCCTTGCAAACGCTTAAGGAACGGTGGTGGCCAACTCGATGCTGCAGGAATTAACTTCTGTGGTTCAAGAACAGAAGGAAGGGAGAGCCCAACACTCCCAGCCGATGGAGAAAGATGCCAGAAGTGTGAAGTCCCTGGAAGAGGTTCTGAGAACCGCCACACCCAAGGAGCTTTTCCTAACCTGCCCGGAGGCCAGGAGCCAAGCCCTGGCGGTCCCTTCCCCCGGAGCAGCGCTGTTCCCCCCTCCACTCTGGCCTCCCAGCTGCCAGGCTGCCTTGGCCACGCCCACCCCCGCCTGACTGTCCCTGCGGCCAGGGGTGACAGGGGAGCCCCCCCCCCGCGCCGGCGTTCCTCGAGCTCAGCGCGCTGGGCTCGGCGGTGAGCTCCTTCGTGGACCGCTTCTCCGAACCTAAAGACTATTAGACTTCCCAGGACTCAGCAAGAGATGGAAGACTTTCTTTATGTTCACAGAATGTTTGGGTTCTCTCCTGTTAGCGGTGAGAGGAAGGTGCTTCAGAGACCAGTCGTTTCGTGGATTTGAGTCATTAAGCCACATTTCTCAGAGCAGTTTTGGAAAATACTATTTATATATTAATCATACAAGTGAAGCATTTACATTTTGTTCTCCGTATAAATATTGCATTATAATTTGAAAATATACGCAGAGTATCGATAAGGACGTTTAGCTGGCAATAGCGGTATTTTCTCTGGAGTGGAATTCCCCACAGTCATGAGCCACTAGTCAAAGCAACTTTTTGCCTGACTGTGTATCATTGAAAAAGAAAATATAATTGATCTCTTCTGAGACGGAGTTAAGTGGTACACTCAGGAAGGTATACACTCACTGTCATTTAATATTTATACTCTAATATAACAATGGCAAAATTTTTAAAAGAAAATGGATACATTACAGAGAGATTGTTTGCTTTCCCCACAAGAATGCTGCAGTAAGGTTCTCTGGCCAAGAAGAAGCCCAGGTGGACGATTTTGGGGAACCTGCTTTCTGCCGCTTCTCACCCCTCTCCCCTCACCAGCTAATACCCCCCCGGAAAGCCGGGGGGAGACTTTCCCATACAATTAAGCCTGAGCCCTATGGTTAGCGTCTTTATCATCATGATCTTAGGGTAAGGATCTGAGCCACCATAGAGTCTAAGAAGCTCCAGCAGCTTGTCCTTGTGCAAGATTGTCCTGGAATCTAGGTCCTCCCTGACCCTGGGGCTGGGGGTCAGGGGTGGAGCCTGGAAGCCAGACAAGGACCAAGGCAGAGATGCTGGGCGCAGGGACTGAACCACATGCCTGCTACTGGTCATGGGCCCAGACAGGAGGCCACCTTCCTTCCAGGCCCAAGACCTCAGGGTGGGAGCCCACAGCAGGGCCCAGGGGGTAGGGATCCGCAGAGGGGAGGTCCCAAGCCTGCACCCCCCACGGCAAGAGTGGAGCGTTTCTGGCAAGGACAGGACTCTCTCTTCCAGGCTCAAGGGTGAGTCCTGGGGTTTTCTATCTCAGTACCAGGCCAGGAGCTGGTGGGGAGCAAGAGAAGGGGGTCTGCTCAACTTTTTCATGGAGACAAGATCCTTCCAAGAGGCTGGGGCAAAACAAACAGCTTGGAGGATCAGGTTCTGCAGAGAGAAGAAAACATTATCCCCAAAACTATGAAAAATCTCCGCAAAGGGATAAGATTTGCATCTGTGAAATAAGACAAGATACCAAGAAAGGAAGGGAGGGAGGGGGTGGAGGGGACCCCCGCTGCTGCTGAGGTGTGGGAATTAGGAAGAGGAAGAGGGGCTGCCTTGTCTCCCCAGGTGCCTTCCAGAGCTGCGTGCCCAAGGAACTTCTGCCCACAGGTTTGTACATCGAGTGTCGCGATCGGAAACCGCACTGGGAAGAAATGTATGCTCCCTGAGGCCTCTGATGTTGAGAGTTTTGTGACTTCATGGTCCTGCAGAGAAGAACTGGCTGCAATAATGGGCATCCAGGGATGGAAGCAAGTGGCCCACGGGATGAAATTTCCTATCACTGTCCGTCTGCACCACGGGCGTCCACAGTGGATGGCTGGTTTCAGGGCACTGTCCCAAGTGGTTCTGCCAGTCACCGGCTTGGCTCATCCTTGGTCCACTCCTGGGGCAGCCTCCAGGGTGCCCGTCTGTCCTCAGGGCCCGTCCGCTGTTGTTTGCTGGGGCAGCAGGGCACGCAGCGCCCTCATATGGAAATGTAAGCCGGCAAGAATGCAAACTGGTGCAGCCCCAGCTGGCTGGTTGCCTGCAAGGTTACCCGCAGCTTCCACACCCACCCAGCAAGCCCACTCCTCGAAATCCAGCACAGAGAAATGCAGCTATACATTCCCAGATGTTCGCAGCATCGTTATTCATAACAGCCATGCAGCGGGTATCTAGCGAAGGAAGCAGTCTGCAGTTTTCCCAGAAGAGAGAATTATTGCCAGGTTTCCAAATGGGGCATACTGTATGTTGAGTTTCCTCTGAAGAGTTGTCCCCGTGACATTAAGTTTTGCAACGAAAACTCTGAGGGCACATGTCAACATCGAAGGTCAGTCAAGGGCAGTGACCCTGCGAATCATCGAGAGGGGGGCTGGAGCCCACCAATGCGGACCGACATTCACGAAGGTAGGAAGTTGAGAGAAGCCACTGGCTCCACAATCAGCGAGCACTGGTGCCCAATACCAACCTACTATGACCTCCCATAAAGTCATTTTTAAGAATCTGTTTAAAACCCTGTGTCATTTTTGTGTAAACATCTCAGAATTACAAACTGATTCTGTTTGTCTTTCTTCAAGTGTTTCATGAAAGCAGCAAAGCTTACCATGTTTAGGGAAGGTGGTGAGGCCTCCCCAAAGGGGCCGAAGGGGGGATGGGAGGTAATGGGCACCCTCAGAGCAGAAAATGTCGGCGGGCCCCTTGCCCCCCACCCCTGCCCCTGCCC
>LNAC01000454.1:525476-554648 GCA_002007465.1 Ailurus styani | reverse complement strand
GGTCTCACGAGGGAAGCCACCCTGCTGACTGGTTCTCTGCTCCAGTGACCCAGTAGGTAATTTACACCCATTAGGACACCCATTATCAACAAAAAATATTTAAAGAGGAAAATTACAAGATTGGTGAGGACGGAGAGCAGTTGGAACCCTCGTGTGTTGCTGGGGGGAGGGACAAAAGTTGGTGGTTCTTCAGAAATTAAGCAGAATTTACTATGATGGTCCCACACGTGCCAAAGACCGGCACAGCTGTCGGCAGGCCCATTCCCAGCAGCATTCGCTCTAGCCAGAGGGTCGAAGCAGCCCATGTGTGTACATCAGTGGAGGGGTAGATAACGAGAATTGGTATACCCACATAATGGAAGATGATTCAGCCTTAAGAAGGAGGAACATTCTGGCACCTGCTACAGCATGGATGGACCTTGAGGACATTCTGCTAAGTGAATGTCACAGAACGACAGTATCTAGAACGCCAGTCACAGAACGACAAATATCCTATAATTCCACCTACGTGAGGTCCCCAGAGGAGTCACATTCATAGACACAGAGACTAGAATGGTGGGTGCCAAGGGCTGCGGCGAGAAGGGGGTGGGGACTTGGTTTTAATGGGCTGGAGATTATGCTTGGGATGGTAAAGATGTTCTGGACATGGATGGTGCCAATGGATACACCACATGGTGGACACACTTGGACGTGGATGGTGCTGATGGGTACACCGCATGGTGGACACACTTACTGCCACTTTAACTGTGCACTTAAAAACGGGTGAAGTGGCAGATTCTGTGTTAGGTGTATTTTACCACGATTAAAAAGGACACATTTTAATTCCTCTCTTGTCTTGCTGCTGGTAAGCACGGGGCAAGAATAGATGTGGCCTGAACACTTTGTTTCTGGCATATAGTGGCTTAAGTGATTTTCGATAAAATGTCCATAGCAATCCAACCTGCTTCCAGTGAGTCTTCAAAGAAAAAGGAACCCAGGCTTTTATTACTGACAGTTCATCACTACCTGATCTATGGGGCTCTCTCCTAGGCCTTGGTTTCTAGATCGGGGTCTCCTTATTTTGTGTTCAGAGGTCTGTATTCTGATGACAGAGCCTATGGAAGCTCCCAGAAACCAGGGGACATGGCACCCTCAGCCCCCCGGGGGCCGACAGCTCAGGATCCGCCGCCAATTAGCCATGCTCGGGTTAGTGCCGTGAACAAAAACCCACACCCAGAATCCCTAGATGAGGGAGGATTTCGATCTAGTTGTATTTTCTGCACAGAAGGTAAACGATGCTATTATTACATGCGGTTACCTTGTTGCATGCTTTAGTCACTACTGTCTTCATATAATGTATTGGTTCTAAGGTCCTCTGCCGTAGAAAAATCTGGAGATTTGTACATCAAGATAGACGAAAACTACAAGTCGGTGAAGGAGCAGTACCAACCCTGGCGTGGCAGAAGCAGGGAACCTGTCTCCCCGGGGCAGGGTCTGCAAAATCACCTTCAGAAGTTAACAGGACAGCCAGCATCGATTTTGAAACAGTGTTTCCATAGTGAACGCTCTAATTTCTCCATGGAATACCATCTTCCTCCAGTTAAGAGCTGACCTCTCTGTATGCCAAGTAACCTGCCTGGTTTGTGTTTGGGGTTTTCTTCTCAGCTGAGGAACTTAGCATTTTTTGCTGTGTTGAATGCCTGTCTCCTAAACACTGTCCTGACCACAGTCACTAAACTGAAAAACAACCCAAACGCCTAAAAATAAAGACTTCAAGGAAGGATGCCAAACCTCGAGGATGAGTCTCTCTCGGAGGCAAGATTTCTGGGGAATCTATTTGTCTCTGTGCTTTTCTATAATTTTTTTTCCTATAATCTCTAACAGTTCTATTGGGAACACAGATCTATTTTGCACCGGAATAAAAAGCTACTTTTTAAAATAAAAGTCAGGTCCTCACTACAAAGAATTGTTGAGAATGATTTACTAGTTCTGATTCAGAGAAGCACATAATGTGTTCTAAATGGAAACAAAACCTCTCATAGCAGCCCTAGAAATTTCCCAAAAGATCAGACATGCAAAAGGCTCAGTACTAGTTATAGTGCCAATACGCTCCAACCCAAATAAATGATAATTCATTATAAATAATATGGACAAAAGCACGAACGGCCCATAATCATTCAGTTAACACAAATTCAGGTCAAATCTGTAATGACCCTGTTACTAAAATGAGTCACACCCATACCCTTTCTGTCTCTCACATACACAAGCCCCTCCATGGCATTTTCACGTCTGACAAATATTTAAATGCATACAGAATTCCATATCCTAAAACAAATAATTGACCACCAAGTGCCTCCCAAACATGGCTTTTTAAAAAACGCAGTATTATTAAGTTTGAATATAGCAAGCATTTGCGCTGAACTCTTTGGATGCAAGACCTATCACAAACATGCTTTGAAAAGGAAAATGAAAAAAAAAAGTCATGGTGCATTCATTTCTTAAACACACTGAGAACTACTGTAATTATTTCAATGAGAAATTCCTGCAAACTCCTCCAGCTCCTGCTCGCTCCCTCTCAGCGAGTTACAATGCGTTTCCATAGCAACCCAGTTGCTAAGGGGGACCCGTGAGCATCAGCGAGTTATCTGCACTTTGAGATGCTGTTAGCCTGAGCGGTGGGGCTGGCTGGAATATTGAGATTTAATTTAGGGCCATTTCCCTCCCATCCTCACAATGAATTCAGCAGAAACTGTTAGAGGTCATCCCCTTGGGAGAGAGAAGGGTAGATACTTCCTAGGGTCACCTCTGAGCTTCTGTGCCCTCTGGATCCCTTTGCCCTTCCTTTTCACCACCCTCCTGTGACTTAAACTGCAGAATTCTAAGGAAAAACAATAATAGCAATTACCAACATTACCGAATGCCACATGAGACTGGTTTTGTTGAATGTTTATAAATGCCAAATATAAACCAAACATAAGTTGTAGGAAATAAACATCATTTCGAATCAATAATCTGAAAGATTTTAAACATTAAATATTTAGAAAGCCCCAAATGAAGCAAATCAAAATATTTTTGAAGTTTCCTTTTCAATGTCTGTGAAATCGTATTCTGGCAGATTGTCACATTTCGTCAGAATCCTGATCGGAATCCAGAGTCTTCCATGAAGCCAATTTTGATGGACTGTTTTCTTTACCGGTGATACATTTTATTGTTGCAAGTGATAATTCCTTAGAGAGGTCCAAGTCTCTCGATCCCTTTTCTTTAGCTCGTGAGCTCTGCATGAGGAAGGAGGACCTTTCTGACGGCATCCAGGGGGCTGTCCTCGGCTGAAACAGTGCTTGAGAACCTCGTGCAGCTTGGGGCCCGGCCCAGCTGGAAGCGCTCTGGAGCTGTTCCAGGCTGCCCGGCGCCTGCTGTCTAGAATGGCCACGCTGAAGCCCAGCCTCTAACTCCCCATCGCCACCTCGGGGCAGCAGCCAGCTGGCTAAGTGGGCTCCAACTGTAACCCTCTACACCAGCCAAAGTGCACCCCAGCTGGGCTGGGCAAGCCCAGGACGGGCGGCCGTGCTGGTCACGGCAAGGCCAGGTGGCTGCGAAGTGCCAACAGGAGTGTGAGTCCCGGGTCTCCTGAGGTACCATAGGAACCGCCTTCCCAGCCACATCAGGGCCTCTCCATCAGCACGGACATGGGTGTTCATCCTTCATCAGAGGCCAGTGTGCCGGGGACCCCATGGGAGCTCATCCCGCTTGCAGACAGGGCCCCTCGCCGTGTCCTAACGTGGCAGACACAGGGGGGACCAGGCTCTGGTGTCTCTTCCCCCATCGTGACCCGAGCCTCGCAACCTCATCTTACCCTTATCACCCCACGCAGGTGCCCTGCAGACACCCAGCCCACTGGAGGTGGGCTTGGGGACACGGCATTCAGTCCACACCGGGACCATGCCTATACCCGCAGGGCAGGGGAAGCAGGATTTGAAGAAGAGCAGCTTTGGCCCTCAGGGAGGCGGACCATCCCAAGTCTGCAGGAGAGCCGCTGTCCCGGCACGCTCCGCTCCTCCTGGGGCTGGTGGCGTGTGTCTGGTGGGGCTGACAATCTGAGGTAGCCACCTCCCTTGTCAGCCCGCCCTGTGCTCTGTCTGTGCCCTGGGTCCCCTGTTCCACTCAGACGTTGTCTCAGGATGCACGCCCGACCTGATAAACTCATCCTTCATGAAGGAAGAGAACCAGGTACACGTGACACCGAACAGCCTGTGTTTCCCTTCTAATTCACAGCCCTTTCGCACGTGAACGAGATTTCCAGTTCCCCGTTTTCCAGCTGAGGACCCGTCCACGTGCGGAGCCGCGGTGCGTGCGGCGGGCGCGGGACCTCGGGCCTCTGGTTCCAGCGGCGCTCGGAGAGGTAAGTGATGTAGGCATCACTTAGCAGATCAAGATGCGCTGGTCATTCTACAGTTCCTTGTTCATTATTCTGTTTTCAAGCTTCCTTTTATTTTACTTAAACATATTAATCATAGTTGCTCTGTATCCTGTGTCTAAAAATTCCAGTATCGGAAGACTTCGGGACCTATTGCTGTCAACCATTGCTGCTGGTTCTCCCCCGAGATAGCTTCTTTCTTTCTCTGTGTGGACTCTGAGGACTGCTCTCCTTCTCTCCCTAACTCCGAGGAGGAGAGTGTTCTGATGTTCAGGATAGAGTTTAGGTTCCTCCAGAGAGGATGTGAGTTTATTCCCACAAGTTGCCTGGGAGCTCTGTCAGTTAGAGACCTTGTCAAAAATAAATTCCAGGCATTTCAGGTCATTCCAGAGTGAATTCAAGCTGAATGTCTATGCGAACACTGGCTTGCGGTTCAAACGTTTGGGGAGGTTTTTTCCTCATCTAAGGGAATGCAGGCCATTCTCTTTGTATTTGCCAAATGCTAGCGAGGGTTTATTCCCACGCCGCCCCTGCACGGATGGAGCAGACTTTCAGGATCCCAGCTCCACGTGGGAGGCTCTCTTATTAGCCCTTACACCTGGTCCAGCAAACGCCCTCAAGAAGAGAGCTAGGTTCAGTAACCAACTTCCCTCTTTGGAGTCCTCATTTCAACTCCCTCTTGTCCTTACAGTTCCTTGCTTTGAGTTATCAATCAGAGTTCTCCAGAACAACAGAACCAAAAGGTATGCATATACAATATACATAGAGATAAACAACAGATCTTGCTAGGTAGATCCATAGAAATACCCTGTAAGGAATGGGCTCATGCAGTCATGGGGGACTGGCGAGTCCGAAGTCGGTAGGTGAATGCTGGAAACTCAGAGAGGAGTTGACACTGCAGTCTTGAAGCAGAATTCTTCTTTTGCAGGAAATATGTTTCTGCTCTTGAGGCCATCAACTGATTGGATGAGGCCCACCCATGTCATCAAAGGTAATGTCCATGACTCAAAGTCAACCAACTGTAAATGGTAATCGTAGCTGCAAAATACCTTCGTAGCAGCATCTAGAGTAGGGGTTGACCAATCACCTGTGTGCCATAGCCTCGTCAGGCTGAGATTAAATTAACCACGCTTTGTTTCCAGACCATTGATTGATTTAAGAATGTCTTATCATTGATCATTACTTTAAGCTGTTTTCACTGACAGCGGCAGGAGGGCTTTCCGGTCTGCCATATTGCCAGAGCACTCCATCTTCTGCTTCACACCAGGAGTTGACAAGTTACAGTTCTCAGGCCCAAAGCAGCTCGCCATCTGTTTTTGCATGTCCATAAGCTAAAAATGCTGTTGTCGTTGTCACAATTGTGACAAATACACCATGCTAGTGTGAGATGTTAATAACAGGAGTGGGAGTGAGGTGTGTGGGGACTCCTGTGCCGAACCGGTACTGATACTTCATTATTAACCAAAGTCCACACTGTATTGAGATTTCCCCAGTTTCTGTCCCGGGACCCTACTCAGACTGCCGTATTCTGTGTAGTCATCATGTCTCCCTGGGCTCCTCTTGATGTCACAGAACGGTTTTCATATTTTTAAATGATTGGAGGTGGGGAGTCAAAAGAAGAATACCATTTCATGACACATAAAAATTAAATCCCAACGTCGTGGAATGGGAATGGAAGCAAGATGTCCATAATAAAGTTTTATTGGGACACGGCCAGCGCACCTGCCGATGTGTTGCCCGTGGCTGCTTTCCCATGGTGGGCAGAGCCGGTAGCAGTCTGTGTGGCCCGCGGACCTGCAATATTGACTCTCTGGCCGCTCCCAGAGAAGGCTCGTCCATAGCTGCTCTATACCAAGCAAATGCGATAGTCAGCTTTGGCCGCTCCCAGAGAAGGCTCGTCCATAGCTGCTCTATACCAAGCAAATGCGGTAGTCAGCTTTGGGGATATGTTCAGTGCCAGCACCCCTGATGCAGGCAGCGGCCCTCTTGCTGTCAGCTAGCGAGCCATTGTGTCTCTAGCTAGTCAGCCACGCTGCTGTTAAGAGCAGTCTAGGGCCTTCACGAGAGGTTTCTTATGTGTTTAGTCTGCTAATGGAATGACTTGAAGAGCAAGCCAGCTGAGAACACTGCCCCGCCCCTCTAGCACAATGGTTGTGTTTTCCTATCAGTATTCACCATGGGTTGCTCAGTTACAAGCAACAGAAACCCAATTCAAATAAACTTAAAAAAAAAAATAGAGGAATGTGTAACTGGGAAGTCCTCAGCAGGTGGGGTGTTTCCAGCATCCGGTGAGGCTGGATCCAGGTGTTCAAATGATATCACTACTCTCTCTCTCTGTCTTTCAATCTTCTGTTCTTGGCTTTATTCTGGGGCAGACTCTTCCATATGGAAGCAATCAATATGTCCCCCCTTTTGGCTCCTCACTCAAGGGGTCCTTTCAACCGTCTTCCTCCAGAAAAACTGGTTTTCCCAGTTCACCTTCCAGAGAAGATGATGATTAGTTTGGTATGAATGACAGCCAGACTCTAAGGCAATCACTATGGCCAGAGGGCGGGCACTCTGCCCAGGTGGGGCCAGAGTCACAGTAACCCCCTGGATGGAGCGAAATGGTTATAGAACGGCAAGAGGGGATACCCCACAAAAGTGACACTGGGTGTTCTACTCTTCCAGCACTCTCTAGGACATCACCTCCATAAGGACATGTCCACCTTCTCGCACTAGCTGGACATTCTTTTTTTTTTTTTTAATTTTATTTTTATTCTTTGCCCAAGGGGTACAGGTCTGTGAATCATCAGGCTTACATCTTTCACAGCATTCACCAAAGCACAAACCCTCCCCAATGTCCATAACCCATCCACCCTATCCCTACCCTCCCACCCCCCAGTAACCCTCAGTTTGTTTTATGAGATTAGAAGTCTCTTATGGTTTGTCTCCTTCCCCATCCCATCTTGTTTCATTATTTTTCCCTCCCTACCCCCCACAACCCCCCACCTTGCCCCTCAAGTTCCTCATATCAGAGAGATCATATGATAATTGTCTTTCTCTGATTGACTTATTTCGCTCAGCATAATACCCTCCAGTTCCATCCATGTCGTTGCGAATGGCAAGATTTCGTTTCTTTTGATAGCTGCATAATATTCCATTGTATATATATACCACATCTTCTTTATCCATTCATCTGTTGATGGACATCTAGGTTCTTTCCATAGTTTGGCTATTGTGGACATTGCTGCTATAAACATTCGGGTGCACGTGCCCCTGAGGATCACTACCTTTGTGTCTTTAGGATAAATACCCAGTAGTGCGATTGCTGGGTCGTAGGGTAGCTCCATTTTCAACTTTTTGAGGAATCTCCATACTGTTTTCCAGAGTGGCTGCACCAGCTTGCATTCCCACCAACAGTGTAGGAGGGTTCCCCTTTCTCCGCAACCTCGCCAACATCTGTCGTTTCCTGACTTGTTGATTTTAGCCATTCTGACTGGTGTGAGGTGGTATCTCGCTGTGGTTTTGATTTGTATTTCTCTGATGTTAGCTGGACATTCTTAACAGGTTCCTGGGAACTTACTGCGGTAGGCTCTCCTATCTTCAGAAGAAAATGGACTCTTTGTTATGTATTCAAAAAGGGTTATGTAATGGGGGGAGATGCCTCCGGTGTGAATAATGGGCTCACCTACCTGTCCTTCACCTTTGAGGATGCAAATCTTTCTAAAATACGTAAAGAGGCAAACCAGCTTCTGTAACAGTACGGGGAGCGCACTGTCAACACCCTCTGATGCCTCCAGCTGCTGCCCCCTTCCTGCCTTGCGATCGTCGTAGCCTGGGGCCCCGCTCACTGCAGCCTAGGCGTCTGCCCGTGTCAAATCCACAGGCTCAGAAGGAAGACCCACGGGCTGCCCCTACAGCACCGAACACTGAAGGGAGTTTAGGTGCATCATTCCTCTCTTCCCTGGGTCACCTCTGTCCGGAGGCGGGCAGGCCCACGGGGCTGGAGGAGCCCTGGTCCCGCTGCCGGCTGGCGGGGCGGTCCTGTGCGGGGGTCCTGCCCAGGCTGGTTCCATGTCCATAATGAGGACGCAGTCCCGCCTTGCTGGAGGGCTTTGTGGCTCAAGGGGACATGAATGCAATGTGAGTGGACACACTCCCAGCCTGTCCCCCCTCGCTTTCGTGCAAGAAGCAGAAGACAAGTGAGCCAAGATGGCTTCCAGAACTCCCAGTCCGCCACCTGTACCCCCCCCCAGTCTGCCACCTATACCTGCAGGTGTGTGCCAGGGAGTCCCCTACCTCCCTGTACTGTCTCCCCCAGGCTGCCTGCATCATCCCCTTCTCTTTGGGGCTTGGAACCAGGTGACGTCTTCTGATACTATACGTTTCATCTGCTTGGAGTTTATCAGATCCTAAGACTCTCAGTAGTAGGGGCGGTCTGTTGCCAGGGAGACTTCCCGGATGCCTGCTCCACCCAGCCCACGGCTGGGCTCTGGCTCTCATCCTCCCTGAGGTCCTGAAAGCCAGCCTTTCCTCCTCCTCACCCGCCATTCGCCTCTGCTTCTCTCCAAAGCCTGCTGACCTGCGGGCCGTTCCCTGGGTCTGCGAAGTGACCCTTTCTGAGTTAACTGTGAGACTGACTCTCTTCCCCTCCGTCAACACAGTGAATCCCCTTCCGGTATATTCCTCCTGGCTGGCCGGGCCCATATCTCTCACAGGGTATGTGTCCAATTAAGTTAGTTCCCTGCCTTTCCAACCCATGGAAGTTACTGAAATCTGACCTCTCAGCACACAGGCTGTTACTGTAAAAGTCAAAAACTGCTAATAATAGAAGGAAAGGTTAAAAATAAAAGAGCTCCATGTGTGTGAATGCACTTGCTGCCTCTTTTTCCTGAAAGGAGAAAAGCGTTCCCAGTACATGTCATCACAGTGTCAGAAAGCCGGGAGCACCAGCTTCCAGGAGCAGAGCCCCGCCGCCACCTGGAGGGCCTCCGGGGCGCTCCAGGCACGACGCCCACGTGCCCTCTGGCCCGCCTTGAGCCCGGGGGTCCGCTGGGGAAGCCTTTCAGAGAGATCTACTCTTCCTCGAGGTTGTTTTTCTGGGGGGAACCCCCGCCTCATTAAATGGGAACACGGGGTAGAGTGTTACTGAAATCTGTCGTCCCGGGTTCAAAACTGTCCATTTCCGACTTCCGGTTGGGGAACGAGCCGACACAGACGCGCTCTCCCCCGCTCCTCTGGTCTACACGCGAGTGCAACTGCGGAAACAGCGTAGCGGGTGCGGCTGCGAGGCCGCCGCCGGGGCGCAGGGGGCGGCGGCGGGACTCCGGACGCCGAGGCGGACCGAGAGCCGCGCCCGGGGTGGGGGCGCCGAGCTCCGGCCCCTCTCCCCGCGCGTCAGGCGGCGCGCTCGGGCCGCCGGCGGGGCCGGGGTGAGAGCAGGGGAAGCCCGCTCAGTAGAGCCCAGCAGGGACCCGCGCAAGGATGCCCATGAGACGGTCCGCGGCGGCGACGGCGGCCGAAGGCAGCGCCCCCGACGGAGGGACGGGGCCGCCGCAGCAGCTGGACCTTCCCAAGTGAAACGCTAAAACAGAGGCGCGCGTCTAGACCGCGGCCCACCGCACGGGTCTCCGCACTTCCGTCTTGCGCTGCAGCAGACCGCCGTCTGACGTGGTGCTTGGTGCGTGTGGACGGGCCGGCCCAGACAGCACACTCAGAGCCTGGGAGGGTGAGCAGCGCCTGTCAGCCCCCCGGAGCAGCCCCACCACCTCAGGCCCGCCTGTGGGCCCTGCCGTTCCATCTCGAACCTTCCCTCCGTGTCTTCCTTCCTGCGTGGGGGGGGGGCGCGGGGACGTGATGGCAAACAGTCAGCTCCAGGCAGTGTGGACAGGAGGCCCCATAGGGAGCTCCGTGGGACTCAGGATCACCGACAGAGGCATTAGTGGCCTGGGCCAGGGTTCTTCCGAAAACCCGGCTCTCTGGGTGGCCAAGGCAGGCCACACAGAGTCTGTCTTCACCTCTCCTTCAGCCAGGTGCCCTTGTACAGTGAACAACCTTCCCAACAGCACAGGGTGGCTCTGTCCTGAGAAAGATCCAGGCTTCTGCACACACCAGCACTTTATGCCCAGAAAAGCCACAGCTAAAGGTTGCATCCTGAGGCAAGGACCGGCCCTGCTGCCCACCTCCTCAGCTTTTCTTCTCCAGAAGACAGACTTCACAGGGCCTTGTGCACTGGGAGCACCTTCCTGCCAGCCACCTCCATTCCCTGGGCTTTGAGCCCCTCAGCGACTACATCGGCACCTGCTACTGTCTCTGAAATTCCAAGGTAAAAAAAAGCCCTTTGCGCATGGGGACCCCAGTATGGAATTTATGTTCTCTTCATTGCACCTGTAGCTAGATATCCAGTTCTTCACTGTGCTCTTGAAATGTATTGGTCTGCATCTATCATGCGACTATTCCTCTAAATTCGTCGAATGTTGGTTTCCTATATTGCTAAAGGCCCCGGCGTACCTGTGTCCCTGTGTGAGACGTTGCTGGAACTAGGGCGATAAGGCAGAGGAGAAGCTGGCACGTCCAGCAACTCATAGACTCAGATCTTACATTTCATTGCTTTTACTGTGCCTGGTAATCTTTAAATAATTTCCCCTGACCCGCCTTACATCTCACTTAAGCATCTTGTGGGGGCGGGGGGCAGACAAATCATCCCCTCCTAGTTAGGTTCTGCTCCGTGCAGGTGCTGAGACACCTGGGCCACCGCTCCCGAAGGGCTGGAAACCCAACGCTGGCTCCATACAGATGTCGTGTGAGTTTCCAAAAGCCCTCTAGTGAAAATTTGAACCAGTCACAGAAAGGCAAGTGTTGGATTTCAAGAGCTTGTACTTCATTTTTAATAAGTAATTTTGTAAAATCTGTGCTTTGTCTCTGTTTTTGACGACGTCCTGATTCTTTGCAAGAAAAGGTCTCGGCGCAGGGAAAGGTGGATTGCAAAGAAAATGGGCAATTTGGGGAAGGTGGGACCAGGGGAGCAGTGGGAGATTAGAGTAGCTGCATTATAACCTTTTTCCATTTCCTACTTAAAGACATTGGAAATGTTTCTCTCCAAACTTTAGAAAATGATCTATCGTCTTATTTAAAAGATTTTTGTGACATAAAGAATTTTTAAACCATCTCAACTTGGGAATGAGGAGGTGGGGGGAAACGATCACAAAAGCTAAGAGGAAAGAATGGAGATCTGCATCTGGTAGAGACAGATCCTAAACATAGATTAAGGGACCAAGCAATGGAAGTCATGTGGTTTTTATAGTCTGTCTATGCAAGCTGAATTTTATGTGGATTATGCTTATTTTTAATATATCACTTATTTTGTTCCAAAACCACACACTAACCTCAGGCTTAAACTGAAAATGTTTTATCGAAATTACAAATCATTCAGAAAGCTATTTGTTGCGATGTATTCTAACACTGTTCCATGGTGCATATTTTTTCAATACATTGACAAAACAATTTGTCTTAGTTTTTTTAAAGCATTGTTGAAAATGGTTTTACTAACCTTCTCGTTAGGGGGGGAAAAACCCCAGCCTGCAAAGTAGTGCAATTACTGGTGAGAAATTTGGACTGTTTCGCCTGCTCAGAAGAGCATTGCTCCTGCGTACAAGTGTATGTTGATTTTAGGACGCTAATCACATTTTGGTAGAAGCAGCAATGCGGCGGAGGGTAGGGGGGGAGTCCATTCTTACGTCTGTGCTGCTTTTTCTAAGCCTTGTCAATACACACCACCTGCCGGCAGCCAATTAAGGCCATATTTCACTGAGATCTGACTGAATTTTTCTTTTCATTAGCGCACCTTTATCTTCTTGAAACGTCACTGCTCGTGTCACCGAGCAAAGTGGGCTGGGAGATGTTACGGCAGGAGCCCCCCTCTGAAGGTGGGATGGTTTGCACCCCTCCGCGCCCCTCCCGGGAAGCGGCCAGAGGCCAGCACGCGCCACTATGCTTTTCCACCCCACGCACCGTTTCCGCAGCTCTGACGTAGCGCGGCTCATTCACTCACACGTTGCAGGTACCGCACGTCTGAAATAAACGCCCCGGGTCACGTGGCCCTGCGGGGGAGGGCACTCTCACCTGGTCGTACAGACCCTCCAGGGGGGCTGAAGACGAAGGCAACAGGCTGCTCCCTGACCACCTTTGGGGGCTCCATCTCCTATCTGTCACCGCGCTTGGCTGGCTCCCAGCAGACTGCCCACAAGGCACGAGAATAAAATGCAAACTCCCCCACTGGAGCCTTCCTTCCATGGAAACGCAAGGTTTGCACGCTCACTTACAGGGGCTGTCGTTCAAGACTCGGGGTGTTGATAGGTGATCACGGAAGAGTTCCTGGCAGCCACATGTGTCACGGCCAGGATGGTGGCGTTGCCGATGCAGATCCTCCGGGGCATGTCCTCCCCTGGGCTGGACCCGTGCTCGGTTTCGCCCACCCTCCCGTGCATGCTGGCAGGGGACCACCACGGTAGAGTTTCGTCCAGGGACTGGTGGACTGCAGCCCACAGGCCAGGTCACCTGCCTGTGCCTGGTAAATAAAGGTTTATCGGAACACAGTCCTGCCCTCACTCACATACTGTCTGCTTGGCACCATGACCGCAGAGATGGTTACAGAGACCCAGCGGATGCCCTCTCTGGCCCTTTACCGCAGCAGTTTGCCAAGCTTGGGTCTTGCAGAGAAGAGCTCGGACTCTGGGGTCGGAGCACGTCAGGTCCCAGCTCTGCCCCTTGCTAGCTGAGTGATCCCGCCCAGTCCTTCAGCTCCTCCTGCCTCCGCAGGTGTCCCTTGGAAGGAACCGAGTCGAGGGTGTGTGGGGTCTCGCTCTATTATTTCTCATGATCGTAGGTCGCGAAGGTGCTTAACTGGCCCAGGGCTTCATGCGGGGCATCAGGATGGACCTGCCCAGCTGGGTCAGCCACCCTCCCCGTCACATCTGTCTCAGGGTCGCCCACCTGCTGCCTCCAGCTGAGAGCAAAGATAGCCAGCTGTCCATCAGGCTGGGGCTGTTTATAGTAACAACGTCCAGCGAGAAGACTGGAACCCTGTCACGTCCCAGAGAAGAAGCTGGCATGACAGCCTGGTCTCAGGCTGCACCCCGGCAGGGAGCACGGGGTCGGCCACTGACGCCCCTGCCCACGATCACCAGGAAGGGACTCGGGATCTGCTTCCAGAAGGAAGGTCGGCAGGTGTACCCACCCCAGTGAGGACACGAAATCTGTGACATTGAAATTGTACTTCACTACGATGGCATCTTCGTTGCCAGGGACTCCTCCCAGAACAGATAAACCCTGGAGCATCCAGACACGAGCGAAACTACAAATTTATACGATGCTTTGGTGACAGTTGAATCACTAGGATTATGTAGTATTAGGATCATACGTTATGAGGAGAGTGAGAACTTATAATCAGCGGAGGTTAAGAAAGTGTCTTGGAATCAGAAATAAAATCTTTCCTTGCTTTAATAGCACACATTTCTGCTGCATTTGGCCAAGAGGCTTTGTTTCTATTAAGAGTCTTCCTGTAGTTTTTCTAGAAGGCCTCCCTGGAACAGTCTGCAGGGGTCGATGGGCTGGGACACAGGGGTGCATGGCAGGATACCACTCCCCATCCACTTTCCAAGTGCAGCGAAAGGTGCCTCTCTTGCCCAGAAAGGACCTGCGTGGAGCCAACGGTCGTGGGCGTACATCCGAGTGTAGCGACAGACACACGGCCTGGGGGGTGGCGGCCTCGGCTGACTCAGTTACCAGGAACCCCCGTGGCTCACACTTCGCCCTCTGTCCCTCTCCAGAGCGTGGATGTGGACAAGTGAGGCCCCCGGGCAGTCTGGGGTGCACCCTGGTACCGAGGGCCTCGGGACAGGGTCTGCGCCCACTGGGGACTCTCCGGGCCGCGCTGTTCCATGCCGTGTGGCGGCAGGCTCGCTGATCTCCCCAGAACTCTGCCGGGTACCCTGAATTACACTGGCCCTTGTCTGCAAGAGCTAACCCACCCCCGAGGGGCCCGGTTCATGGCCGGAAGGCAGCATAGGGACAGCGGCCCCCGGGCAAACGTTACTTCAGCCACCACTAGTCGTACAGGCGGACTGGTGGGTAGCTGAGCCCTTTCCCTTCCCCGCAGGGGTGCTGTCCATCCTGGTGCATGGACCCTGGCGCCTCCCGGTTCTCCTGGGCGCCTGGGAGGACCAGGGATGGTCCCCGCGCGGTTCCCCGCCAGCAGACTGGCTCTGATGACGCGCGGCCACCCGCCACCGCGAACATCCTGTTGCCGCTCGGTTTCAGAACAGATGTTTGCTCCCAGGGTCCCGGCTTCACTGCCACCTGCTGGGGTCTGTGATGGATGGCTGTCACCGTGTGACCCCCAAAGGCGCCGCCCCCTGCGTGTCCCCAACATTCCTCGCTTACCACAGCATCTCTGTGTCTGTTTCGTGACACCCCCAAACCCTCTCGCAGGAGGCAGTTTAGTATGTCGAACCCCTTCCAGCCATGTGACAACACAAAGTTCGAGAAACAACTGTTGGTGAGAGAGCCCATTGGCAAAAAGCTCGTGTTTGCTTTGCTTTCTGTTATTTTCTTTTAAATGTTTCACATCTTCCTCATTTGGAAGCTGCTTTCCCTCTTTGTGACACTTGGTTCCATATCTTAGCCTCCTCGATGGCCTGACTTTCCTTCCCGTTTTCAGAAGAAACGTGTCTGCAGAACAGTGTGGTGACTCTCCCACCAAGAGTCTGCAGCCCATGGCACCTTCGTCAGCAAAACCCTTTTCCCAGGACAGAAAATATCACCCAGCTCTGGAAGCAAGCCCTCTCCCGAAATGCCCTGGGAGGGCAGCCGCTGGAGGCCCCTGCAGTGGGGGCCAAGTTCAAGTTCAGGCTCAGTCTCCAGGTGGCCATGCCCATCAGGCCAGGCCCTTTACCCCACAAAGGAGCTTCCCCGACTCCACACAGGCCCATGTCACAGCCTAGAGCCCACACTGTCAGCGAGCTGAGACCACGGGCAGAATGGCCAGAGCTTCGGGGATGCACTTGCTCGCACACACTCCCGACGGCTCACCGTGACCTCAGGCATTTTTCTTCACACGTGTGCACAGGTCCACAGGCCCAAGCCTCAGCAAGTAACAGGTCCGGGTGCCAAGGACTGTGTTGGCATCAAAACCAGGAGTCCGGTGTCAAAGCCGTCCCCAGTCCCTGAAGAGAGGTCTGCTAGTCACCCTCCCTGCATCCAGTGGGCGCCAGATGGAAGCCAGATTTGAGACCCTCGGAAAGCACACACAAAATCCATAACAGGCAAAAATACCCGGTGACCCTAGAGTATTAGGGACAGAAAAGGGCCAAGGATCCCGGCTGCTGAAGCTCCAGTCCTTCATCGGGGCAGGGAGATGTGGGAGGAGGACAGAGAGACAGAGACAGACGGGGGGCAGGGAGATACAGGAGGAGGACAGAGAGACAGACAGATGGACAGGGAGATACAGGAGGAGGACGGAGAGACAGACAGACGGGACAGGGAGATAGGGGAGGAGGACAGAGAGACAGACAGGCAGGGGGCAGGGAGATAGGGGAGGAGGTCAGACAGGCAGAGAGGGACAGACACAGAAACAGAGACAGAGGGACAGAAACGGATGACAGATGGAAGGATGGAGGGATGGACAGACAGACATGAGTTTATAGCCTATTTCTTTCCATCACTGTAGTGGTTCCAAAATACCCGATGCGTATCAGACATGGGGCCAGTACTGTGTGGACAGCACACAGGAGAGGAAAAGTTCCGGGGCCTGGTCCCCAGAGGTGCTGGGTCTGGCGAGAGCTGCTCTCTGCTAGACCAGCAACCACGTCACGCTTCCGCAGCACCACCCATCTGTGCTCCCCAAATGGGTCAGGGAGACATCGTTCAAGCTGCACCCCATAACCATGCGTGTTTCCAGTGACTCCTCCCTGCATGGACATGTCGGAAGACCTGGTGCAAAGCAGACTTCTTTATTGTACGAATATGGGGACACCACATTGTATCTGTCCAGGTGTGACGAGCTGGGTCCATCGAGGCCTGGAGTTGCCCAGTTAGACTACCTCTGTCCCCATCTTGCTCTCAGACATGGCAGATGAGCAGGAGGATGACAGGTGTAGTAATGGGTGTCACTCCGCATCTCAGACCAGGACCCAAATGATGAGCACAGACAGAAGAGCCTGTCCCTGAAAGCAAATCAACGTTGGGACCCTACCTCATCTGAAGGGACAGTGAAGGTGCCCTGAAGAGGTGATGTGGGAGTTGAGATCTGAAGCACCTGACTGGGAGGAGCATTCCTGGAAGAGGAAGCTGCATGTGCAAAGGCCCTGTGGCCAGAAGGACTGGGAGCAAGGGAAGAACTGAAAGAGGCCAAGTGGCTGGAGAGCAGAGAGGAGGGGGAGAGCAGGCAGCAGGGCAAGCCATGGCAAGTCTTTCTTGGACATAGAAGGTTCTGGGCCTTGTTCCTCAGTGGAAGCCTCTGGCGGCTTTGGAGCAGGGAGTGAGGTGGTCTCCATGTGTGGAGACAGACCAGAGAGACAGAGAGGACTGGAGGGACCCGGCAGGAGGGGAGTGCCTCAGGCTGTGGAACGGGGTGTCACCCAGAAGCAGAGGGAAGAGTGGGCTCAGTCAGGGGCACGATGCGGGATGTGGGATGCGGGAGGGGAGGTCTCAGACTGAGCCGTGCCTGAGTCCCAGCTCCCTCGGGGAGGAGCAGCGGCGGAGGACTGGCAGCAGGCCGCCCTGTGCTTGGTCTGGGGTGGGTTAAGCCCGCCTGCAGCGTGGCCTGGAAACAGAGGTTCTGCTGAGTCACAGAATAAGGTGGGACGTGCCAGGGGCTTTGCTAAATGGATCGTTCCTGATCCCAAACACAGCTACGTGAAATAGGAGCTCGCGGCTTCTTGCAGCCTCTTACTGCCTCGTCCTAAAGCTCCATCCATGGGTCCCGGGAAGGCGGGAGGACAGAAGACGGCGCCAAGTGCATGTCCAGAGTGTCAGCGCTGCGGGGAAGTGTATGTGTCTGCGCGAACATGTGGGGCCTGCCAGCTGCTCCTTTCACGTCTCGGACCTACGTCTGTGGAAGAACCCCCATCCCTGGGATGGGGCTCCTCCCAAGCAACAGACTCCAGACGTGTTTGCTTCCCCTCCACCTCCCGGGGAGAGGCTGATTTCGCTCACGCGTGCATCGCCCCGTATTCCGAGAGCAAGAAGGAGACATGACTAAGGACAGCAAGGCGTGGGTTGCTGCAGCCTAAGGGAGTCTCCAAGACGGTGAGCGGAGCTGGAGTTTGGGGACCCCCGGAACTGCAAGGGATGCTGGGAAATGTGGTCTTCGCTCTGAGCCGCGAGCCCCCCTGCCCCCGCCTTGCTCCCCTCCCGCAAGAACGGACCTCTGGTCATGACAAGCCCTGACATCCTATGGCACCTTTTCAGGCCCCGGTGTTTCAGATACTCTGCATCATTTAAATTCTGGTGATGATTTCGATGATCTCCATTGGTTCATTTCAACATTTCCAAAACATTCCAGTGGTTGATGCTCACCCACGGTGAAGTCTAATTCTGTATTTCATCTACCTCTATCCAGTGTTCTCCAAGTTTAAAAATATTATCGATAAAAATTTTTTTAAAAATATCATAAACTAAATGTCGGTACTGAATTTGCTAATCTTCATAATACATATCTCAATCAAGAATGTTTAGCACAGCAATTCATGTACCACCGTACTGTTGGCCATCATTCACGGTCATTCTAAATGGCAGGCGTTTTTGAAATGTGTTTATTTTAGCCTGGATGCTGCTCCAAATTTCTACACCAGGAAGACACTTCCCTCTCAGTAGCCCCATCTGCTAATTGAAATTTTGTTTTAAGAAACCATGGTAACACACGCTTTGCCATAACACAGAGTGCAGGAATGAATTCCAGGTTCTTTGGGCAAAATCAAGCCTTCTGTAAAACATGAGTGAGACCACGTTATCGGGAGAGAGACCTCTTGAGACCCCCTCCCCCCGCTCAGGTATTTTGCGCTGGGTGGACCGCCATTGAGGAGCAAGTCACAGGCTGGCGGACCTTGGCAAAACGCTGTTTTTCAGCTTAGGTCAAGTGAGTGGCGTCGACCACACACTCTGGTTCGTGGGCTATAGTTCGCATCGGTCTGCGTGGGCAAGAAGGCCTCTTGTCTGCAGACCCCTTCGGGCCCCTGGCCCTCCGTTCCGTTCTCCGTCTTGCGCAGGCGCCCGTCAGGCTCCCATGAGGTCCTCCCATTGTGGGGCTGTGCGGTGTGTGTGTTGGAGGGTTGCATAAATGGTTCTGTGCCTTCTCCCTCGGGTCTCCCCCTTCAGCACCATGGCTTTTTAGCCCTATCCGTGTATTTCTGAGCACCCCCGATGCCATTTTCACGATCCACCCTCCCCCAGATCAGTGTGCCGGCTGCCGGACTCCAGCCGCACCCCAGGAGCACGGGCTGGGCGGGGTGTCCTCCCGTCAGCCTGCGTGGGGTTCCCAGGGACGGGGAGGTCTCAGAGACAAAGCCCAGCATGATCGCACTAATGCAAAGTGCCTAGAGGAGTCAAATTCCTAGAGACTGAAAGTAGAATTGCAGTCCCCAGGGGCCAGGGGAGGGCCAACGGACAGTTGTCACTTAGTGATCACTAAGATGAGGAAGTTCTGGAAACGGATGGTGGTGGTGGTGGCGGTGGCAGAACATGATGGTTCTTAATGCCACAGAACTGGACACGTAAAATGGTAAAATTGTACATTTTATGTCATATGCGTGTTACTGCCACCACAGGAACAGAAGGAATGACAGCAAACCACACAGAGAGTCTGGAGTCCACTGTCCCAGCTGCCTCGCGGCCCCTGGCTGCCAGAAACGCCCCTTTCTCTGGTTGGTTTCTGTCGCTTGCAACCAGCAGGATTCTAAGACCCCCTCACTGAGATCACGGAGGAGGTGGTCCCATTTCACGGTGAAAACAAGCCCATTACGGAAGAAAATAAATGGATATGCAGGAGGGAGGACGGAAGGACCGCCACGCTCACAGGCTCCCTGCGCCCGCCGCCCGGGTCCGCCCCGACGTGGCTGAAACGGTGCCCTCGCGCCCGGGGAGACGGGGCGGGCGAGCCTAGGGTGTGCGGTTCGACATAATGAGCTCCCCAAATTCATTAAGGAGAAAAAAAAACCACTTTCCCTGAAAACTAGTTCCCGCGAAGGGGTGGTAAGCAAGAGACCGAGCCGGGGGAAAACAGAGCGCATCTGCAAGTTGGCGCTACCTGGACCCTTCTCAGTCACCATGGTAACTCCTGATATGTGCGTAAAAATGAAGCAAAAAGGCATTAACTTTTAATGCCCGTGTAGCTAGTTTAATCAGTCTTTGCCTGAGTACCAGCCATTTCTACCCAAAAAAAAAAAAAGGAAAGGACTGAATCACAGAATTTTCGTGAGGACATTATGAATTACCGCAAAAATTAGAAGCTGTGGGTAATTAAAACTCGTATGTTCCAGCCTCAGAACTAGCCAGTCATGCGGACTGTGAAGTTGACAAAAATGAGATGTTTTTAAGGAGCTGACTCATCTAGAACATTTTGGAGGATAAGGAGCCCGGACGGGAGAACACAGCCTGGAAGTCACGCATTACGGTAAAGTTACGGGGCATCCTGGCGAGGGTCTAACTAATCCTACGGACCCTACAGTAACTGAAACCAAGCAGACGTGAAAAACCCCCAGCCACCCCCCCAACCCCCGGGCCACTGGCCTCTGTCTTAGCAAACAGATGCATTGGGAAGCCCAAAGCCCTCGTAATATCCTACTTCCTGTTTGGGGGTTGGTTCCATCACTCGCCTTTTAATTTTACACATGTATTGAGTACTGTCTTTTGCATTAAAGATTTATTTTGTAATGAAATTTTATGTTAGGAAAAAACAATAGGAGGGAGAAGTCCGCATAAGGCCTGGGGCTCAGGCCAATCTAGAGTGGGGAGAGCACCGGTGGCCACTCCGAGGGGAAGGGAAAGCCTCCTTGTTGAAACACACAAGCCCTGGAGTTTCTAATCTCAGGGGTCCAGGGTGGGCTTGAGAATCCACATTTCTAGCCGGTTCCAGGGGCCGCTCCCCCTCCCCACTCTGGGCCACCCATGGGGACCTGCTGACTTCCCAGGGTATTTCTGCAAAGGACGAAATTCACTGTCTTCCTTTTGCTCCAACTTCTTCCCTTCATCTTCACTTTGTTCTCGTTTTAAGTTTGACCTGACGCAGTGAATGGGCTCAAATCACTGGAAAATCCAGGAATTACAGGATTTCCCTTTCTTCCTGGGGTACTGGAGACGTGTGTTTATACCACAATGAGAAATATAGGTAACACACCACAATTAAACAGTCGTTCTAGCCTCTGCACCTGTTCCATGGCTTCAGCTATGCGTTGAGCCAGTAACAGAAAGTCCAGAATAAACCTCATCATGACAGGCTAAAACAGCTCTGTACTTCCGTGGAAGTCCGTGTTCAGCGCCATGATCTGGGTTTTCAGTGTCCCCCATTCCCAGGAAGCACGCATCCTTCCCTGGGAAGCAGATGCAAATCTGGATTCAGGAAAGGCGTTCTCCTATTTTCTGCTCTCTTGTTCCCTGTTATTTATTTTTTTCTATTTATTTGCTAGTTTAAGAGATGCTCGTGAGAAAAGCCCACACTTCAGGATAACCCTTCCCCAGCTATGGGCCCTGCGCCATGGCGGCTCTGCCCGTGGAGTGGCCAGCCCCCTCCCGGAGCCCCAGCCTCCCTGTGCCCAGCGCTCCCCGGCTCCCTCTGCCCTCCCGACTCAGCCCTGCGGGAAAGGCAGACAAGAAAGCCACTGCTTGCAGAGCAGCCGCAAAGCCACCTCGTGGCCGTCGCCGGAATTGCAGAGGAGAAGGTGGTAACAGGACAGGGAAGGCTTTAGAAGGTCCACCCTGGGGATCGCTCAGGTCAAGGTCTCCTGCTTCCCCCGGGAGTGCCTCTTGAACATCTCTCAACAGTGGGAGATAGCTTCTTAGGAAGAGTAGGCTTGTCCTATATGCATATAGAAGGACAACCTGATTTCTCGATTTCTCTAAGAGCATGCGTTTTCTGTGGGTTAGTGTGGGCACGTGGGCAAGGTGGGGTGCCCTGACATTCTCTGTGCCCCTTTGCACAGCGGACCCCAGTGAGGAGTGCTGACCAGGCATCACCGCCCCATCAGGCCACCCCGCTCCCTATCCCCCCCACGGTGGTCTCCCACTGTATCTACAATAAAACCCAACTCCTCTCCGAGCCCCGCATCCCCGGGGACCTAGATCCCACAGTTCCCATGCTCCGACCTGCCCTCCCCTCCCCCACTGTCCTCTTTCTGCTACCAGTGGTCGGCGCTGTCGCTGCCCACGGCCGCTGCCCAGCGGGGCCTCTCCTGGGGACCCGCTCTAAGCCAGTGTCCCCCCAGCCAATCACCCATCCATCGGGCACGTCACCAGCCCGGGTTCCTGCCGACCACTTACCTCTGCCCGGAATCACCCCCCGTCTCTGCATTTGCCATCTGACAGCTGCCTGGGAATAAGGCCCACGTTTGTCGTGCTCATGTTCCCCCCGGGCTGGCCTCTGGCCTGACTCATCGGGAAGGCTACGGACGTCCACAGACGCGAGAGCCGGGCACCCACGAGCATCCCACGGGTGTAGGGTCACCTCGCCGTCCAGCCTGCCCAGGGCTGTCCCTCCCCGTCCAGGGCATCGAATGCCGCCGTCCTGGAACACACGTCCACTTGGTTATGCAGGTATTTGGAACGACTGGGAAAATAAGTGACATCCCGATACTTTCTACATATATAAACTCTTCCTCTGAATAACAGACTTAAACTTGCAGATTACCCTTCACCCTCTGAAGAGAACAGGCAGTTGAATTAGCGGAATTAGCCTACCTTAGCCTATCCGTTTGTTTTTATCTTCCCACTTAAAATACATACGCAACATATTGTTAAAAAAAACAGGATCACATTGTGTTTCACAGGTAGTGTTTTTAATTTTAAATGTCATTGCAGAAATAAAGTGTTACAAACACTGCCTGCGTGACTCATTGCCAGCAAGGCTTGAGACTTCCCACTTGAAGTCGTTTCGGTTCCTAAAATAAGTTTATTCATGTGCTCCTCTTACATTACATCTTCCTGGGAGAGGAACTCAAAATATTGAGGTTTTCATGTTTTATTTTCAAAAGGCATCTTCTCCGGCATTTCGATTCCCCCTTGACATTGGAGGGGAGACTACTGTCCAGGAAAGTCAAGGCGGTGACGGCCCTGGCCCAGCCGCCGGCGTCACCGAAGCCAGGGAGGGATTTGGTGGCCTGTTTACATCTACGGAATGACTCACCGAAGGCACCACGCGTTTCCAAAGCTCAATCTCACATCTCTATTCGGTGAATTCGGAGGCAGCCACGTGCGCTCGGAAGCCACCCACGGTGTACCAGAGAGCCTGTGACTCCTCTCGTGTGGCTGACCGCGCGTCAGAAGCCGGCCGAGGCCTCTGACCATTGTGTGACTGGTCCTGTCGGCGCCGCGGGGGCGGGGGAGGGGTTTGCCCCGGAAGCGACGCGCCCCCGGGGGAGCCTCAGCCCGGCGAGTTTCCCCAGAGGACATCTGTCCCCGCGAACTGCCATCCTCGTGCCCATGAGGAGGGCCCTCCCGACCTTCTTCTCGATGGAAAACTATCATGGGTCCTACGGGTGCAGAATTAAGCACAAACGAAGTGCTTCCCTGGCCTCATCTCCTGCAAAGCAGAGAACAGCCCGTCTGCCCGGAAATGGCACGTATGAGATCCGCAGGCCAGTCCTCTCCGCAGGCCGGGGCTCCCGGCGCACCTGCAGAGACCAGACCTCACAGTAGCCTCTTCTCGAGCCCGCTTTGCTCCCGCAGACAGGACGGGCCGGTTGGCAGGTGCGCGCGCTCTCTCTCTTGCACGAGGTCCCCCAGGCCGACCACAGACACAAGCGCGTCGTTCTGGAGCCATCGTCCACTCCCCACTTCGGCAGCATCCTGGTAGGTGTTTTTAGAAGCAAGGCTTCACTGGACACTTGGCAAGAGTAAACCAGGGAAGCGTGAGTGAGTCAGCAATAACTACTTTATACTCGTAACGACAGTAAGGAATAAGGCCACATACAACGGAATGATCTAGAGTGGTAGATGTTAAAACTGCCCGAGTGCAAATAAATTTTAAAATAGGTGTAATTTAAAATACTTTATTATGATGACGGGTAGGATTTAAGGGATGATCTTGATGGATGGTTTGTGCTTTGTCTTCCTCCTGGCCGCCAGAGGCACTAGGACTCTCTCTAAACGCTGCAGTTGCCTGAAAAGCAGAACCAGCGTTAACCGTACAACGAGGAACCCTCCGTTGGGTGGAATCTAAGGCTGCCCACCTGCCCCACGCCCCTTGGACCACGATGTCCCACTGGCGCTACCTGGGAAACAGGCCATGATCTTCGGGGGTTGCTCCAGGGACATGGCCGTCCTCGACATACACACCCCTTCCCCCAGGCTGCTCCGCAGAACACTGACGAGGAGCCTCCGCAGTACTCCAGCCTTCTAGAAGGTTCTGGAACTGCAAAATCCCAACGAACCAGCAGGCTGGTAGAAACTCAGATAAGGGGTGCCGGGGTGGCTCAGTCGGTTGGGCATCTGCCTTCCACTCAGGTCATGATCCCAGGGTCCTAGGATCAAGCCCCGAGTCTGGCTCCCTGCTCAGTGGGGAGCCTGCTTCTCTCTTTGTCCTTCACTCCATTCTTACAATCTCTCTCTTTAAAAAAAAAAAAAAAAAAAAAACACTCAGAGTAAAGGTATCTGGACAGTGACAATAAATAGCACAGAATTCTTGCAGTTAACCCGGAAGAGATTCTCAAACCATCCTCAGAGCACGCCGACTCTGCTCGCTTGGGTTTCCGCGCTCCTCCTGGTCACAAGCATAGATGGGCACAGAGGTGACCTCTTCCGTTACAGAAAAATGACTGCCCACAGTCAGACCAAGCAAACCCTGGAGCGACTCTGCACCGGCCACAAACCAGGCGACGTGCTGGCCCGGGGGGCACGAACATGAGTAAGCCCCTAACCTTGCTTGGACTACACAAACTGCACATAAATGATTAACTTGAATGTTATGAAAACAAACTGTCAGTTACAGCAGTTGAGTACAGGGGTCAAAGTCCAGCTAACTTCAGTGAAATGGCACTTGCTGGAATGCGATTGCGTGACTCACGAAATTATTGGTCAGCCTGGGCAATCAGGCCTCAAAAGGGACAGAAACCACAGTACCCCGAAGGTCTCCATCACCCCCAGTCGTGGTCACTCCAACTGCCTTTTCCCTGGGTGTCTCTGTTTCAGATTCACGTTCCTGCAAGAGAAGACGTTTGCGTTCTAACTTGGGTTATCGAGCCCTGTGGCTGGGGTTCAAAGCCCCATGGGCTGCAGCCCAGGAACTGCGTGGACGGAGGGCTAAGCCGTGAACGCCCTGCTTTCTAGCCCCCATTCAGAACCGTCTTTCCACCGACGCGTCCAAGGGCCTCTGACTAACATCTTCAAATACCACCAACGCACTCATCTGCTCCCCAGGGGAACGCAACCCAAGGCGACATCTGGCCACTGCGTCCACAGCAAGACATGATGCCCCATTGGGGTTGCACGTGGATGTGTGGCTGTGGCCAAACAAGGTGCTTGGATAGATGTCCGTGTTTGGGGTCCCAGAGAGCAGAGACAAATGTTCAGAACCGGTCCTCTGGCCCACAGAATTGGTGTGTCTCTGCTACAGCAGGAGACTCGTGGTGAGCCTTCCGCCTGAGCGTAAGTAGTTTGGGTGTGGGGTCTCTTCCAACAAGTGACTTAGTCTCACGTGCCTGCGGAAATGCAGCTTGGGTCCCTCCAAGTCCCTGACCGACGGCAGGACCCATGTGAAGGATGCAAACAAGCAGGATGGAGGCGTCCCACTGCTCCCTTGGCTTCCGCCTTGGCCCCCTTCCGATCCCTGTGGCAGCCTCCTGCCCTTCACCCCGTGGGCCTCGGCTAGCGGACGTGCTAATGGTCACCACGGTTGTCCCAGGAACACTGCATGAATGGAGCCACGGCAGCCCCCTTCCAGCTCTGGTTGCCATAGAAACAGCTGCAAGGACGTGTGGCCCTCTCACCCCTCCTGTGCAAGTCCCGGTCCTTCTCCAGGCGGGGGCACGGGGTGCCAGCAGCTGGGTGGGAGGCTAACCTCCACCTACCGTCGTGGTTTCTTCCTACCAGGAGCGCACATGGCTCTGGAGCTCGGGCCACGTGGTCTGCAGGCTAAGAGGACGTTAGGCCTCCTACGCAAAACTTTCCTCCTCGAGTGTCCCTGTCTGCTGTCCCCCAGAGCCCTTAAAACAGACGCAGCGCCCCAGCGGTCGCTCTTCCAGCGACAGCCATAGCTTACACCAGACTCCCTGCTGTCTTTCTGTCTGTCCTGGTCAGCCCATCACAGGGCTCTCCTCACGTGGCTCTGCGCGGCTGGAGAGGCAGACGGAGGGGGCCACCGGGCACCCAGCATCCCGGGACTCATGGGCGCTTCCTGTTGTTCTCGGGGCTCGCCGGGCCCAGCTCCCCACTGACCACTGCACCTGATGTGGCCAAGCCCTGGGCACAACCCCCCCAATACCACGTGCGTTCCAGACTCATACCATGCTGTGCGCATGCTCCGCACACACACGCACACATGCCACACACACGCACACATGCCACACGCACATACCATGTACTCATTCACATATACACACAGACATGACACACAGCATACACACATGCACGCACACACACCCATGCACACACTTCAGGCAGGTTACGTGCTCTTATTGATGAGGGAAAGAAAGGCAGAAGAGAAATTATTAAATGTCCTTACCATCTACAGCCCACTGACAAGTCCTTGAAACAGGCAGAGTGACCTTCCTCTAGGGACTCAGCTGCCTCCATGTTGACACTTTGCTGAAGGCAAAAGTCCATTTTAGCCCGACCCCTAGGATCCTGTAAGTCTACTTAAACATAGAAAAATTCTTTTAGAAATTTCCTTTACCTCTGAGTCCCCCAAGATCCGTGTTGGCAATCAGCCCCAAGCATACGGCCACTGATGTACATCTGAAGGGTCTCATGACTAAGGTTTTACTAGATGGTAATAAATGACCTTTTCCTGACAACAGCTCACCCCCTCAAGGTCCTGGAAACCCTGCTTCCAAATTCCTTAGAGACTCACACTCTCCCGAAGCCCCTTCGGACTTGAAGTATATAACGGGCCACTCCTCATGACCCCGGCGCAGCTCTTTCTTTCTGCCCACCGGTCCTGTCCCTGTGGTTTCATAAAACCACCTTTTTGCACCAAAGACGTCTCAAGAATTCTTTCTTGACCATTGGCTTCAAACCCTAACATCTTTCCTACGCCACTTAGCAAAGTGTCAACATCGAGGAAGCTGGGCTCTCAGAGGAAGGTCACTCCGCCTGTTTCAAGGACTTGGCAATGGGCTGTAAGTAGTAAGGAAATCAAATAGTTTTCCTTCTGCCTTTGTTTCCCACGTCATGGGCAATGTACATTTTGATCACTTGGTTAAGGTATGGTCTGGTTTTCCTCATTATCATTGTAATTTTTTGTAATTGATTATTTGTGTAGGGGATTGTCACACATCCTACCAAGCTATCAGAACAGGGTGAAGACACCTCCCGCGTGTGCTTCTGCACACGGACATCACTTCCCTAAATATTCAACAGGATGGGAGGGGGCGACATCACAGCGCTCAGCAGGTGCGTGACCGAGGTCTGCCGCTCATGGCCGCCCCAGGATTGTTAAGTCTTACGTTTTTGATCCAGACTTTCCTTCCTGTTTGGCAGATTCCCTCCCTTCCCTTGAGAAGTTCCAGGTACCCAAGCACTTCCTCCATGGCCTTGTCTCTGGACAGGCCTCCATTTCCTGCAGTGAAATTAATTTACTCCCTCCTCCTACTTAAAAGTCTAAACCCACAGGGCAATGCATTTTAGCTGTGAGCTTGTAGTGAGGTGGTTTGGAGTAGGGTCTGTGAGCCAACCACCAAAAAAGAATTCTTGAGACGTTCTTTGGTGCAAAAAGGGTGGTTTTATTAAAGCTCGGGGACAGGATCTGTGGGCAGAAAGAGCTGCCTGGGGTCGTGGGCAGTGACTGATTACTTAAGATTTTCTATCCTGTGGAGGCTGGGGGGTGATGTTAGGGTTTCAGGAAATTGAATCTACAGGTTTCTGGAGATTGCTTTTTTCTTGTAAATCCTTAAGACACTTGCCAACTGATGGGCCTGTGACCTCTATCAGTTCACCTTTTGTTTTTCCCCATTCCTTTGTTTTTGGGCCGCCTGGAGTGCCCGAGGAATGTCACACTCATCCCACTTTGGGGGGCGGGGTGGTTTATGGGGTGTCAGCTTCTGCTTTGTCCTCAGCTCGCCTTCTGCTCCCTCACAAGTAGCAGAATAATTAAATGGAGTCCGTTCCTCAACCCTCCAGCGTTTGGGTTCTTCTAAAACTTGACTCTTCACCATGTACATTCGGATGGTTAGGACTCTGGGTGGAATGTTTCCCCTTTGGGGGAAGGTTTGTGTGGTGCACAGCGGAGGCAGCCCGTGCCCCTGCGGACAGCTCGGCGTCTGTGCCCCTCCGGGAGGCACTGCCCGCCTAGATGGAAACCTGCCCGGTGGCTAGCGGGGGACTGCCCCCCAAGGTCTAGTGAGCTTCAGACTGAGAAGAGTACAGATCCCTTGTAAAGGGAAGTAAATCTTCCAGATCTCCGGTGTTCACTTGACATCCACTATACTGGAGAAAAAAAAATCCCGACATTTTCATTATAATGTTAGTTCGAGACAAAACCGGAATAGCGTTTATATCTCTTAATTAAGAACAGAAGTATTAATTAGATACAAACCAAACGGACTTCAGTTTAAACGCAAGCTAAGCTGACCTCCCTTGAATGTGATGGGTGATGTTGTGTTGCTGAAGCCGATGGTGACTGGTGCACGAGCCCACGGAAGGGCTTTTCGGAGGCTGGCGTGACTGACCGGCACCACGGGGCTCTTTGATACTTCAAATTGGGACACCGTGATGTACAATTAAAAAAAAAATAGGTATCTGGTCTTCTAACCTAGTCCGCGCACGGAGCTCCTAACATTCCCGGAATCTCCCAGGTGCCAGTGCGGAGAGTGCCCAAGGGCTCTCGTGCTTTGTTAATGGCGCACTTTGGGAAAGGCCGTCGGTCGCCCGGGGCGCGCTGGTCGCCGGGAGGACCGACAGGTGCAGACGGGCTGCGGGCTCTCGGCCGCGCCCCTGGCTTCCGGGAAGCGGAGCCGCGCTGGAGCTCGAACCGCCGGGGTCAGTGACTTAGCCGATCGCACCTGTGTGGCGAAGCCTCCGGGAAAATCCCGAAGAACACGGCGTGGAGCGCTTCCGGGTCGGTGAGCTCCTTCGAGGAGATTCCGGGAGCGGGCGAGGGAAGCCCCGCGCGTCTCTCATCGGGCTGCTCCCGAGTTGTGTCCTTGTAGGATCGACTGGGACCCGCGAGTCCCCTGTTTCCCTGAGCCCCGCGAGCCACCGCTCCAGCAAATGAAGGGAACGCGAGGAGGGGTGGTGGGAGCCTGGGAGCGGCGCCCGTCGGCGCGGAGCACAGGGGCCGGGGGCGATCGCCACCCGCAGCCGCACGGCGCCGTTGGAACCTCCGGCCGGCGCGGGGTCCCGGGGGGCCTCGCGCCGCGCCCTCTCCTGGCGGGGGG
>LNAC01000454.1:486900-507882 GCA_002007465.1 Ailurus styani | reverse complement strand
CGGGGGAGGGCCGGGCGCCCGGGAATGCGCCCCCGCGCTGGGTCGCCGCGCTCGCGTCCGGAGCTGCCGCAGACGTCGGCTCGGGCGCTGGCGTCCGCTCGGCCGGCTCGGCCGGACCGCTAGGTGGAGCCCTGGCGGCCGCCCACCGCGGCCTGCGGGTGGACAGAACCTGCGGTTTCTCAAGTGTCCGGGTCAGTGTCGCGGCGCGGCCGCCGACACCAGCGGAGCCGAGGTCACGGTCAGCGCCGCGGCTTCGTGACGGCCCCGGGTCCTTCTGGCAGGGCTCGTCGGCTCTTCAGCACAGCAGCTCGCGGTGGTTCGCTGACGGACAACTGAAGGATTTATGTCCCTTTCTCTGAGAAATTGGGCGGACAGAAGCGTCCGCAGTGCGTTTGAGGGAGCCGGCCATTCGGCGGCTGGTTTGCCCACGGCAGCTTTCGGGTCTCGGTCACCCGTGCTGCAGGCGGAGGTCGAGGGAACGCCGCAAGTTGTCCTAACGCTGTCTCCCGGACGGGGTCTTGTTGACGCTTTCACTGCTTGCCCTCCACCCCCCACCGGTAATACTCAGTAGACCAGCTCTTATGGAAAAGCATCGGGGGAGAGGTTGTTAGCAAACGGATTCTCGTTTTTATGTGATGGAAGTATTTGAACACCAGACACTCGTGGATCTGGCATTTCCAGGACTGCTAGAACCCAGCGACTTTCCTTGTGTTTTTGTTCACATTTGCTTTACCTCGAAATGTAGTCAACCCACCCCCCTTTTTTCCCTCAGGGCATCAAGTTGTCAGCAGATGTCAAACCGTTTGTTCCCAGATTTGCTGGGCTCCGTGTGGCTTGGTCAGAGTCTTCGGAAGCACGTGTGCTCCCCAGCTGTGCAGCCACCTACTGTCCGTGTGTTCAAGAGCCCCCGGTGCCAGCGTATGTATCCTTCTCCGTGTCTTGCCCCCCCGGGGTCTGAGTGGGGATTACACTTTGAAGTATGATGCGCTAGCATGGTCAGTGTTCCCAGTACGACCGGAGGGTGCTCCCCAGCCAAGAAGGGCCTGGGGCAGCGGCACAGCTTAAATGCGCCCTACTCCGAAAACGGAAGCCTCAACTCACCATACTCACGCAGTTATTTTGGGCAAAGAAAGTGTGGCGGTTGCGTTGCATTCACTAGTAGGAAATGCAGTTTTCAGGGTTCATTTGTTCCTGGGGTCTGAAACTATATCACACGTCCAATGGGAGATGAGATGGCTGGGGGTGTAGAGAGGAAAGGGGGCAAAGACAAGTCCAGGGAAATCAGCGGGCTCTGTGGTTGGAGGGTGTAACATTGTAACATTGCCTGGGGATGGAGTGGGCGCTTGCAACCATGGCTGCTGCTGTTGGATAGTTCTTTGGGAATTGCTGAGTTTTGCTTTCCACCGTTTTTCTTTATAAATGTCCTGTGGAGATGGATTCTAGAAGCTTGGGTTATGAGATTCTTCTAAATTTGAGTTGAAAGAAGGCTTATGTTGGCTTTTCAATTTCCCTTTTTCTTCTCAAGTTTCATTCTTTAGGTATTTATACAATGGTTTCCATTAATAGTTGAGTTTAGAAAACCGTGCCTTAAACTTTTCATGTAATTATGTAAAGTACTTGTAGATTTTTTAAAGGTATGCATCATCTTTATGCTTATGTAAGAGTCCTTGTCTTTATGTTCTTTTGATGCGGATCTTGTTTCTTTTTCATGCCTGCATGGTGCCGGTTGTATACTTCATACAAATCCTAGATTTGTATTCACAAGAACAAAATTTGGATTGTATGATAAAACCATCGAGTTGTTTGGTGTATATAGGTTGTATTTTTTGGCAAAGTTGAAATTCTGCCTGTATGTGCTTTGCTTAGGAACACTCAAGTTTTCCACTGTGATTTCAGCCTTTGTTAAAGGAAGGTCGGCATGGGTCTCATTTGAGTCATTCCCTACCTTGGGTGGTTCACAAAGTAAAGTATAAAATATATTTCACTCAGTGACAAGGATTTGAACCCATTTGCTGGGTGGAATTCCAGTTACCCAAAGTAAAGGTGGACAACATTCCTACAGCTAAAGTAATGTTCTGGAAGTAACGTGAATCGAGAAGAATCAGAAGCTTAAGGATGTGCATGCTGAAGTTAAAAATTAGGCTTTTTAACCTCTTATCCTTTTTTTAGCTTTGATTGTTTTTTTTAAATAACACATAACCAAGAGAAAGATTGGCTGACAGTATTCCTGCCTGACGAGGAAACGATTAAGGACAAAAGAGATGTGAAAGCAGAGGGGCAGAGTTAGGAAGGACAGGAGCCTTTGAAGGGGACAAGATGGGGATACTTTCATATTTGAGGACCGATTACCTCATCCATTCGGATGGAGGCTCAGAAGTCTGCTTGAGCCAGGTTTCCTGTAAACGGACATCTCTGTGATGAGAGAAGGGAGTAGCGTTTTTCCGTAGGGAGCATACGTTGTCTTTCCTGCCTTTCCCACTGCCTGTTCCAGTCCATGAGGTGGGCAGGAGGTGTCGTGTTAATTTTTACACCCGAGGGCTAGAAACGTGTGTTGAAAGTCATTCAGGTGGGCTGCGCCCGAAGCAGAATGACCCTCTGTCCTTCTGACCCGCGCTCATCGAGCTCCCCAAAGCTGCGGCCGCTGCTGGGGACAGGTGTTTGCTGAGCATTTCAGCGTGTTGCAGTCTGCAGTGAGCTGTGGGCGCTTCTGAGTGGAGGTCCCAGCTGTGAGCACTGGTAGTCCTGGATGGAGTGCGGCTCCGGTCTGTTTGCTGGCCGGAGGAGCTGCTGGAGCCTGACACGTCCTGGCCTGATGGCTGGGACCGGCATGAGACTGTTGGGGCGACGGTCGAGGGTGAAGGAGCAGGCGAAGTGCTTGGGGGTGCCCGCCCGGTACAGCCGCAGAGACCAGGCGTGCTGGGTAGGAGGTGGGGCGCTGCCGGTCGTGTCTGACGTGCTGTCAGGACGCTCCCTCCTGGGTTCTCTTTCAGCTCGAAGGGAGAGGGGCTTGAAGCCTCGCACTGGGTGTCGGGCACGGACACTGGGGAAGAAACGTGGAGCCCTGCCGCCGGGAGAAAGGCCTCCGGGTGGCCCTCGTGGGTGTTGGCGGCTGGTACCTGCAGAGTGGGGGTGGGAAGAGGGCTGTCTGGGGACCTGCCGCTCAGCTTGGACCCGTGCCCGCCAGGCGAGAGGGAGCCGCTGGGTGGGAGCCAGCCGGGGCTTGGAGAGCGAGGCCCGGAGCTGGCGAGGGTGCACGATCGCGTGCGTGTGTGCGGAGTCTGAGCAGAACCGGGAGAGGTTTGGACTCGGTGTGACTGGAGAGGACGGGCAGGTGCCCGGGAGGGCCCTCCACAGCCGAGCCTTTGGAAGGTGGGATGGGCTTGCGAGTCCAGGCTGGTGATGTGACAGGAGGGCCAGGCCCGCAGATGGCGCAGTGCGGAGGCGGTGGGCTTGCAGGGGGGAGGTCCTGGAGACCCGGGAGGGTTGGTAGGGGTGGGGCGGGGGGGGAGGTGGGAGAGGTCAGCGGGTGTCGAGGGTGCGGGGAGGGCGGACGGAGGAGCTGCAGGAGAGGGGCCGCTTATCTGAAGGAAGAGTGGGCGGGGAGGTGGGCAGACAGGCGTGTGCTCGGCGCTGGGGGCCTCCGCGCAGCTTGGGGCCACTGGCATCTTCTACACGAGCTGCTCGAAGCCCCAGCGGAGGCCAGGGGTGTTGCCGTGAGAGCTTACTGGGTGTCGTCCTCTGCATGTTATCGTGTCGGCCTGGGATGGAAAGCAAAAAACCAACTTCCAGAGGAAGAGAGACCAGTGAGGACTTGTCCAAAGTAGGAAACTAGATTTTGAATGGAGCAAGGACCCACCCTGAGGGCTCTGGGTTCGCGGACGCCGCGTTGGCGGAGGACGCGGACGTCACAGCCGCTGGACCCTGCCTCCCTTCCCCTCTTTACCTCAACTTCGTTGGTCTGGTCATTTATCTGGTTTTCGGACTTGGGATATCATCTTTTCCACTGTGTTTTGCTCTCAGCCCCTCTTGGCCCCCCCGCCCTTGTGAAGAACAGATTGCCCTCTCCCCTTAGATTTTCTGAGCTTCAGATAAAGTAAAACAGGGATTCGTATCTGGGAGTAGGACGATGCTTTAAATTGTTTTCTTCGCTGCAAAGAGCAGCACTAGGCCAGGTGTAGTGAAAAAAGTACAGAGAAAAGGGATTTTCTTGGTTTTTCACTAGGCAGAGTTCATTACTAGAGTTAGTTAGTGCCTGGTCTTCCTGCGTGTGAACTCCCTGTAAAATGTCGTGGGCTCAGAGACAGCGACAGCAGGCTGTCCAGTTAGGTACTGCATGCACGTGGGTGCAGGGAACATTCTAGTACGCGTGTCTCAGGTGTGGGTGGTGACTCCTTTGTCCTGCAGTGCAGGCCCTCCCTTGCCCTGGAGCAGAAACGCTCTGCCTGTAAGACGGGGCTGTGCCTGTACCCGCCGGCCGTCCAGCCCGGAGAAGGTCGTGCAGGGTGTCTCAGCATTAGCTCTGATTCTCCTGCCTTTCAATGGGCCAGCGCGCTTTGGGATTCCGTTGACTTTCTACAAGAAGATTTTCAGCTCTGGGAGGTCACAGAAACATCGGCTGGAGCTCATTGGTGGGATGGAGAACAGCGTATTTTGTGTCTTAGCTCATCTGCTTGGCGTCTCGCCATTGTAGCGTCTCATTGCTAGAGCTCTGAAGCCTCTGGCTTAACCAGATTTGCTCACAAAATTAGTGGTAAATTATAGTTTGGTTTCGCCTAGCAGCTTGAGCAAATGGGGGCATGGCGCTGTCCGCAGATGGCGCCCGTGTCGCCGGGGTTGCAGCTCCCAGGCCACCATGGGCGCAGTGTCCCCTTCGCAGCTCTGGCCCTGTGAGGCCGACAAGCACAGGATGGGCTGGTCGAGCCGGAGGTCGGATGGGGCGGTGGGGGTCCGTGCAAGCCCCGTCTGCAGGGAGAATGGTCTGGGTGGCCCTTTAGGCCCCCGGTGGCAGCGGGAGGCTTTTGCAAACGTCTGACAGTGTGGGGTGCAGAGCTGCCCACGTGTCCCTGGGCCTGGCTGCTGACGTCCTGCCACCGTCCTGCCACCGTCCTGCCGTGGGCGCTCAGCTCAGTAGTGAGCACGCAGCGCTGGGCAGGAAAGAGAGGCTGGGAGCTTTTATTCCACTCTTAGTGATACCTCAGTGCCAGAGCGAGTGATCTCAGGAACAGTAGAGAGTTTAATATGCTTATTACAGAGTAGCTCCTTGGTTTGTGGGATGAAATCCTCAACTAAAACGTACCCTTCTTATTTAGGCAGCAGCTCTATACTGAAGATGTGGCGTTTGGGGCTTCAACTTTTCCACCCCAGTACCTGGCTTCTGAGCTCGCGCTTCATCCGTGCAGCCACTCTCCGTACCCCGCGGAGTGTTCACAGAGCGTCTGCCCCACGCCCTCCCCGTGCGCCTACGGCCGCCCCGGCGCCTACCGAGCCTTCCAGACCGCGAAGCCGCGAGGCGAGCAGATGTGCCCTCTCCCACAAGACCCAGAAGCTCTGTTGAAGGTTAGCTCGCCGCGGTGGCGGGGGTTTCCGTGGCGTTTAAGGTGGAAAGAGCGGGTCGGTTCTCACGTGATACTTAAGTATTGTTTAGCCTTTTTGTGTATTTAAGAATTAATTTTTTTTATCCTTTTTTGAAATGGTTGTTGTGAATACTTAACGGATTTCCAGTTTTAAGCTTTTTTAATGGTGCTAGTTTTCTTAATTCATGTGACTTTTTAATTCTTCCTGCAGAAAAGAATGTATGAGGAGCAAAAGTTTGACAGTAAGAAGGCTGACGGGTCTCTGTCATCTGATATAAAATCAGTTAGAGGTTCACATCCTATGTCCATTCACGCGGACATGAAACCAGGTGAAAATGACACACTCATGTTCTGTCGTCCTTCCCCGCCCGCCCTAGAAATGTCGCTGTTCTCTGTACACCTGTTTCTGCGGAGGCCGTTGGACTCTGGCGGGACCCTGGAGGCCTCTCCGCCCCAGGAGGACCTGCTGTGGGGGGCTCTGTGGTGTGCCCTAGTGTGTGCAGGGACCGGCCCAAAGTCACATGGCAAGTAGGTGGCACCCACAGGCCTCGAAACATGTCCTTAAGTAAATCACAGCCGCATTCTCTGTAGTATATTTGACCGTGTTCATTCCTGAAGTAGCTTCTCTGGTGTTCTGTTGGGACACTTTTGCATAGGTGGGAGAGTTCGCGGTTTGAATCCCGTCCTGAGCGCCAGCCAGCCTGGGGCCGTGTCGTTACTTGGGGGACACGTCTGCTCTGGCCTTGGAAGTGCTGTTCCAGGCTGTGGCTGAAAGCTAGGGATTCTGATGGTGTGCGTCACGGACTAGTAGTGCCGTTTGATGGCTTGTTTATAGAAAGAGCTAAAACCTTCATAATGGTGTATTTACTGGGAATGGCTGTTTTATTTACATGTGTAACTTATAATTCCTGGTAGATAAGATTTTCTCTTTGTGTTGACGTCACTCGGAAACCATTTGGCGCATGGAAGTTTGCAAGGAAAGTTGAACAGTTAACTGTAATGACTGGTTTCCTGGCCTTACAGCCCCCATCGGGATTCCTTTGTATTTCAAGGGGAGGGACGGGGAAGAGGTTCCAGGTTTGCTTCTACTTGCTTTCTTCCCTAGTTCCTCCCAAGTGTGGAAGGTGTATCACTGAAAGGAAATTTGTTGGCATCTCTAAATTTGCACAACTCTACAATGTGTATTAAGAATAAGGTCAGGCAGCGGGAACTAGTTCCTCAGGTTTGCGGTGTGTTTTGCTTTCCCCTGCCCGCTGGCCCGAGCCGGGCGGCCAGCGCTTCCGGTGCCCGCGGGTTCCCGCCGCTCCATGGGTGCCCGTGCTGGCGCGTCTACAGTGATAGGCTTCCCGCCTATGAGGTGTGAGTACGGGTGTTCACACAATATGTACGTTTTCACCCGTTTTGATTCTGTTAATACAGATGGTTATCATAAACGGACAGACAGGAAATCCAGAATCGTAGAAAAAAGTGGATCTGCCTCCAAGCCCGAGTTTGAATTTACCAGGTTGGACTTTCCTGAGCCGCAGGGTCCGGAGGACGGTGAGAGCTCAGAGACACAGAAGCAGCCCAAGTGGGGCCCGCTGCGCGCCACCTCCGTTGACCTTTCTCTTCTCAGAGAGGTGGTGAAGCCTGCCGAGGTGGGTGCCGGGCCTCCGCTCTGTTTCCCTCCTCCGCTTCTCTCCCTTCCTTCCTTCTCCCTGCACGCCTTTGCAGGTGCCTCAGGTCCGCTCCACCTTCCTGTGGGGGGCCTGGCCGTGCTTGTACAGGACCTTCTGCTTGGACTCCTTCCGGCCTGGTGTGCGCCCTAGTACAGCTGTTCTTTTGAAAGAATCACCGAATGAGCTTCCCAGTGCTCGCTAGCTGCAGGGGACGGGGGTCGGATTCCGGCTCGGGTCCCGCTGCGCAGACAGCCCCTGATGTCCCCTCACTCCCAGCGTTGCATTCCAACAGCACGTTTACCAGTACAAACAGATTCTTTTAATCCAGCTGCAATATGTCGGAGTGCATAGGGTAGCCTCCGATTTTCCCAGGCTTTTTATTTCATTGATGAGATCACAAACTCAGCAGAAGTAATCACTGTGTGTTTTGTTTGCCACTTAATGATTTTAAAATACGCTGTGTTCCACATTTGGTCTTGGAGTTTCAGTCCATCCAGCTTCCAGGAAAAAACATTAGTAGTCCCTAAGGTGGCCTCTCACCAATTTCTGCCGAGGGAGGGTGGGAGGGCGAGGAGAAGGAGGAGACCAGGACACCCCCGCCCCCCCCCCCGGTCCACCTACTTGTTGAATGGAGTGGGGACTCTGCTTCCTCGAGTGCGCTTGGGTGCCTGGCCACTGACACCCAGAGGTGGGCAGGGTGGGTTGCAGTGTGCAGAAGGTAGCCTGTTCGACACACCTTGACCCTGACACTGCGCCACGGCGCGTCCCTGGGGCTTAGCCGTGATGAGGAAGGCAGGCCGGCCGGCTGGCCTCGAAGACTCTGGTTTGGCAGCTGTGCGACCCCTTTGGTCCCGGCTGGGTGTGCGGAGTAGCTGAGCCATCGAGGGGATCCCCGTCTGCATCCCTGGTGGTCAGTGCACAGCCCAAGCCCAGGGGTGCTCTACAGAAGTAGGACAGGCTGCCAGGGAGCTGCGGCGGGGTGCGACCGACCCGTTCTGTCATGATCACCGGCCACACACGTGCGTCTGGACACGAAGTAAGGCACGTGGCTCTGGGAGGACGGGTCTGTCTGGACTCCTTGCCTGAGGATGTATTCACACTCTTGAGTTACATGGGGACTTTTAATTTTTCCTTCTAGAAGAAACCTTTCTCCCTATTTTAGTGGTATTTTTAAACATGAGAAATATTTATTTAAAGATTTTATTTATTTATTTCACAGAGGGAGAGAGATCACAATTAGGCTGAGAGGCAGGCAGAGAGAAAGGAGGAAGCAGGCTCCCTGCCGAGCAGAGAGCCTGATGCAGGCCTCAATCCCAGGACCCTGAGATCATGACCTGAGCCGAAGGCAGAGGCTTTAACCCATTGAGCCACCCAGGCGCCCATACATGAGAAATATTTAAAAGAAAACAGTTGACCTTGAACAACACAGGTTTGAACTGCATTAGACACGGATGTTTTTGATAAACACAGGACAGTACTGTAAACGTTTTCTCTTCCTTGTGATTCCCTTTTCTTCAGCTTACTGTAGTATTAGGGCGTAGCACGTAACACCTATTACATGCACCGTGCACATTAACTCTTCATGCGATTGGTCAGGGTTCTGGTCAGTAGTAGGCTGTTAGTAGTTGTTTTCGGGGGTCCGAAGCTCCATGTGGAGTTTTGACTCTCCAGGGGTCAGCGCCGCACCCCCATGTTGCTCAGGAGTCACCTGTAATTGAAGTTGTGCAAGAGAAAGCCGTGTTAAGCACTTAAATCTTTTTTTAGTGGTACCTTGTGGGGATTGAGGGGAGCCCCCTCAGTTTGAAGGTAGGCATGTGTGTGGCTTTGTGTTTGAGTTTTTCAAACTTCTGGCATTTTTCCATGTCGTTAAGTAATTTTTGAAAACCTGTTGCACTGAATCTTGTTGGAGATGTGTAATTTATGTAACTGTTCTTGGACAGGTAAGCCATGGTGAGCAGGTAAGTTGTATTTATTAAAAGGCTGTGTTTTAGTAATTTTATTTTTTGTTACTGGGCGCAAATTTAATGAAACGTCCGAGTGGGAAAAGTTTGGAAGGCTATGAGCTTTAGAATTTAAGGCCATTCGGATTTGAATGGATCCGTTTCCGTTTGCCCTGAGTGCTGTGGTCACCCCGAGGTCACCCCGAGGTCTGTCCTGGTGTGCTTGCCCGCCCCCGCGTCATTTGTTGCCTCACGTTCCGTGTCCATTTGTTGTCTCTGTGGCTCTTCTGATGGATTTTTTGGGACTTCGGTGCATGGGCTTGGTGAACAGTGGCCCCCCTCGGGCAGGGCCCTGCGGCCTCAAGTGGCGGGGGCACGTTTGTGCTGACGCAGAACTTGTCTGTCCTGTACTTTTGCAAGTCGTGTGGTGTGTGTGCTTGTGATCCCCTTAGTGGGGCCTGTTCTCACCCTGGCAGAGACATAGGGGGACACTGCGGGCTCAGCTGAATGCTGTGGGTGGTTTCTCCTGTAAGGAGTGAAATTCGGTATTACATAGGTTTTTACTTATTTGCAATTTTTTTTTTTTAGAGCTTGAGAGCCGGAGAGGGGGTGTGTTGGGACAGGCAGAGAGAGAGGGAGAGAGAATCCTAAGGAGGCTCCACACATGGCGTAGACCCCGATGCGGGGCTCGGTCTCACGACCCTGAGATCATGACCTGAGCCGAAACCAGGAGTCGGAGGCTCAACGGCCCGAGTCACCCAGGCACCCCTGGAATTTTTAATTAGCATATATTTTGGAGATTTTACGAATGGCAAGGGAAGCTCTATTTAAAAATTAAGTGACTACTTTCGATTTGAAATAGTAAGAAGATGTTGCTTTGCCTTTTAGGTTGAAGGGGCGGTGAGAAGCATGGACAGAGCGGCGTCCACGACCAGCGGCGCTGCGGCCGAGCCCTCCTCCTGTACCAGAGGTAAGAGGGCCGCCGCGGCTTTACCACAGCAGGGCCCTGTTGTCCAAGTTCACTCTTAGTTCAGTGCGTCACGAGTGTTTTTGTTTCAAAGCCTTCTTTAAGACAGCTGATGGGTTGTGGACGAGGAGAGCTCACTGTGAGAAGCTGGGAGTACGTAATTGGGATCCCACTTGGGTGTGCAAGGAGTGTGAAGTGGGAGCAAAGAGTTCTAAGTGAAATGTGTCTGGTTTGTCCGGTTAAGGTAGAAATTTTATGAACTCAGAAATGACTGCTTCCTTACGTATAGCCTACAGCAGTGGTTCTCTAAGTTCTAGGTATCAGGACCCTTAACACCCTTTAAAAAGCCCCAGGGAGCTTCTGTTTATTTGCATGACAGTAATTAGTAATTGTAGTATTTAAAGTTAAAACTGAGAAATTCTACAAATTACTTCATAATTTTCTTACAAGTAACGATAAACCCATTACCTGTTAACTAGCGTATTTATTTTTAAGATGATTTCTTTGAGAGAAGGAGAGAGAGGCAGAGGGAGAGAGAATCTCAAGCAGACTCCCCGCTGAGCGCAGAGCCTGACACGGGGCTCGATCCCAGGACCCCGAGACTGACTGTGACCTGAGCTGAAGTCCAGAGTCAGCTGAGTTGGCTGAGTCAATGCTCAGCTGACTGAGCCACCCAGGTGCCCCAACAGAGCAGATTTTTAGGAATAACTTTTCTAAAGTTAGATTGTAGTGAGGACAGCGGCCTTGTTTGACATTTTTACAACTGCCAACCGGCTCAGGAGTGCGGTCTCAGTGTGCAGCGGTTTCACTGTCCTGCGTCGTGCGGCCTCCGGAAAACCCCGCTGGACACTCAGGAGCGAGAGCGCAGGGCGGCTCGGGGCCCGTTCCTTCCGTCAGGAAAATGGTTTTGCCGCCTCAGACCCCTGGAAGGGTCTTGGGAGCCGCGGAGAGTACTTAGAGATCTGGCCAGGCTCTCCCAGAGGTGATGCATTCAGAGAGAGTTCCGTAATTCTGCCTTTAATTTTTCCAAGTAGCTTGTCCTAACAAGACACTTTTACAGAATTATTCCAGATCTATCCACAAGTATGTTTTCTTTTGCATTCTCTTGTGTGGTACGTGTGTGCTTCAGTCAAAGCCATCACATCAAAGGTGACTTAAATGGTGTGTAGCCCTGGTACAAAAGCACCCTGTCTGGCCTCCCGGGGGGATGCCACCGGCTGCCCACCGGCTGCCCACGGGCAGCCCAGGTCCTCTTCTGCCTGTGGGGGCGCCTAGGGAGTAGCGTGGCTGCTTAGGCCTGAGGTCCAAAAAAGAAAGTTCCGCTCCCTGTGGTGACCGAGTCCGTGATGTTTGACTTACGGTGTTATTGGTACATAGCAAGGTTAGTAGGGCCAGAATTTAATCTTCGCCCTATTAATTTTTGTGTGTTTGCCACGTGGGCTTAATTGTGGATTGTTACTTTTTAACCAAAACTATAGACTGTTGTCTACCCACCTGCTCCCCCAAGTTAAAAAGCTGGTTGCTAGGAAAACCACACAGCCTACAAGTTAATTCAGCGTGCATGTTCAAAGAAGAAAGCTTAGCAGATGCTCTCGTTTCCAAGAGAATGTTTTGAGCACCAGTCTAAATTTAACTGTGCTCTGAGTAATGACCTCACCTAATACATGTTTAGAGTTTGTAAGTATTTTTATTTTACTGTTGAGATTGTTCACCGACTTTGGTTATCTTTGAGCAGAGTTATCTTGGACACCAATGGGTTATGTTGTTCGGCAGACATTACCTACAGAACGGTCCGCAGCCCCCAAAAATGTTCCTTCCATGATAAACCTAGAGATGGTTGCTTCGTCAGCAGACCCTCAAAGTGTTAGTATGTCACCTTCTCAAGTTTTATCTTCGGATCCTTCCTACAGAGAGAAACACGTCCACTCTGCTCAAAAGGTATGTGTCATGTTTGGATTGTGTTGATCTTCTGTGCCTCTGGACGGTCTTTTTTTTTTTTTTTAAGATTTTATTTATTTATTTGACACAGAGAGTGAGATCACAAGTAGGCAGAGAGGCAGGCAGAGAGAGGGGGAAGCAGGCTCCCTGCTGAGCAGAGAGCCCGATGCGGGCCTTGATTCCAGGACCCTGAGATCATGACCTGAGCCGAAGGCAGAGGCTTTAACCCACTGAGCCACCCAGGTGCCCTGGACGGTCTTTTTTTCTCAGGTCCTAACAAAGTGTTTCATTCTGTGCTGTAGTCGCTAATCTGGGTCGGTTGTACTTGTATCTTGAAAAAAGTAGAACCTCAGTCAAGGAGCACAAGCGGTAGCTTTTAGAGTCAGGGTTGGTGCAGATCTGACACCCATGCTTTCAAAGCCTCTGTGAACCCGTTCTGAGGTCTTCAGAGGCGAGGTGCGGGCACAAGTTCACTCTCGGGCACGGAGAGTCCTGCCTTTCTTTCCCCTGGTCTTTCATCTGCTGAATTTAAATTGCTTTTACCTGCTAGGGTGAGGCCAGCAAGACAACTGAATTCCACCTTTTGTGGTAAGCTGATATATGTTACTGATTCCGGGTTGATTGCAGCTCGTTGCGAGGGAGCATCGCAGGATCCATTTTTCCCTTTCAGTTCCAATGTTAAGCTGTTATTTTCATTGGTCTATAGATTTATTTCTCCACGAGCCTTTTTTATTGGCCTAGATTTTGTTCTTGGTTTTCATTGCGTACCAGTAAATTATTTTAGGTAGAAATAAGGCCAGGTTTGTTGAGTGCAGTGATGCCCTTTCTGAGTAAGAGGACACTTTCTGTTACCCAGTGTGTCACAGACCACCCCCCCACAAACAGGAGCTGTGCACCGATGGAGGGAAAGTGTGCTGCCGATCGTTACGGTGAGGTCAGACCGGGGGGCCTGTCCTCATGGCTCAGGAACAGCGTGAGGAACGTTGGAGACGCAGGCGAGACCCTCTCTGAGTACACGTGGAGCCAGCAGCCGTGGGCGTGTGGGCAAAGGTGGCACGACAGGCCTCGGGCCGGGGCCGCCCCTCGGCTGCCGTCTCGCTGTCTGACCCAGACTTCCTCATCCACGGTTCAGGTTCTCCGTTAATAGTGACTCTTTTGTGTTATTTTCCCAGAACCTTGTATTTTAAACATTATTTTTATTTATTTGAGAGCACGCGCACATGAGCAGGGAGAAGAGGGAGAAGCAGGCTCCCCGCTGAGCAAGGCTCTATGTGGGGCTCGATGCCTGGACCCCGGGATCATGACCTGAGCTGAGGACAGACTTTTAACCCACTGAGCCACCTAGTCACCTCTAAAATTGTTGTTTTAATTATAAGTGTAAGAAAAGTTTATTTTAGGGCGCCTGGGTGGCTCAGTGGGTTAAAAGCCTCTGCCTTCGGCTCAGGGTATGGTCTCAGGGTCCTGGGATTGAGCCCCACATCGGGCTCTCCGCTCAGCTGAGAGCCTGCTCCCCCCCGCCCCTGCCTGCCTGCCTCTCTGCCTCCTTGTGGTCTCTGTGTCAAATAAAAAAATAATAATATCTTTAAGGAAAAAAAAAAGTTCTAAGTTAAAGACAAAAATTTGGATCGCGGGCGCCTGGGTGGCTCAGTGGGTTAAAGCCTCTGCCTTCGGCTCAGGTCATGATCCCAGGGTCCTGGGATCAAGCCCCGCATCAGGCTCTCTGCTCAGCGGGGAGCCTGCTTCCTCTCTCTCTCTGCCTGCCTCTCTGCCTACTTGTGATCTCATTCTCTCTGTCAAATAAATAAAATCTTTAGAAAAAAAAAAAATTTTTGGATCGCCTGTAGTCTTACAACCCGGGGGTCATGGCCTCCTGTGTATCAGGGGTGGTAGGGTCTGGATAGTTTTTCCTCTGAAACTCTGTGTTGTGAGCTCTTATTACCGAAATAGCAAACGTAATGCCACAAAGAGCACCTTATGGCCGAGGTCATCTTCCTTTGTTGCCCACCCCTCGGAAGCTCACGGTAACAACTGGGTACGTAGTCTGCCTCAGGCTCCTCAGAACATCAACAAATAGAGGTTTGTTTTTTAAGGTGAAACCACATGAGACCGTTCTACACACTCATCCTTCGAAGTTGTCTTTTTCACTTCACGAGATGTCATGGCCAGGTCCTCTAGGTCAGGAAGTAAACATTCTTTCCAGGAGCCTCTGGAGGGGAAGTCTCCACTGAGGATAAGGAAGGGCCCCCCCAACACGGAAAAGCCCTGCTCCCTGATGGACCAGCGTGGTGCAGCCCAGTAGCGAGTAGTGCTTTGGAGGGGGTGGAGAGCGATAGGCTGCGTGGAGATGGGGCGGCTCTTGAGCTGGCATGAGGGCACAGTCCTGGCCTGGATCCAAGGGTGGGCGCATGTGCAGAGGCCCTGAGGCCAAGGAGTATTTGACCTGACTGAGAGGGAGGGTAGGAGCTGTGGGGTCACCTTCAGCAGCTGTGGGATGGGCTCAGACACTTGTCTGATTTGAGGGCCCCACAGGGGATTCAGGTGTGTGATCAGGGTTAAGGACCACCGGCCATGGTGCTAGAATAGCCCACCTTGGACTTATTTTATGTATTTTTGAAGATTCTGTGTATTAGAGAGCATGCATATGTGCACATAAGCAGGGGGAGCAGCAGAGGGAGGGGGAGAAGCAGGCTCCCTGCTGAGTCGGGATCCCGATGTAGGACTCGATCCCAGAACCCTGGGATCATGACCTGAGCCGAAGGCAGACGCTGAACCAACTGAGCCCCCCAGGGGTCCCTAGCACGCCTGGATTTATGAGAAGACTTCAAGTTGGTATTAGAGATGTTAAAATAATCTTCTCCGGCTCAGAAGTAGTTATACCCAAATCTGCCAGTTTCGAAATCATTGGATAGGACAGCTTTGTCAACAGATTTTTCTGGAGAAGTACTCTCCCGAGTGCTGGGTCTTTAGAAAGTAGAGATGAGGAGCCACACTCTGAACAGAGTTGCCCTGAGGTCAGACAACTTGGTATCTCAGGTTTGCTCTGATTCGTGGAAGTAAACAGTCTAGTGAATGTCTTCAAAACCCATGGTCTTTTGCTGTGTTTTTTCTGTCCAGTCCAAGGCATCACAAGGTGGCGAACCTGAACAGAATGAAGCCTCAAGAAAGCATAAGAGAAAGAAAGAAAAGTCTAAATCCAAATGTGAAGTCTTGACAGTTCAAGAGCCACCAAGGATCGAAGTACGTTTATATTTATTACTCCCTTTTTATGACCTGATAAATGGGCCTGTCCTCGTAGAAGTACGGATTTACACAGGCTTCCTAAGTGAAACGCTCCAGCATTTCCTTCGGTGATCTTTGCCCGGGGCCGAAGAGAGCAGGCGCCCCCAGTTCTTCCCTTCGGCAGCCTGTGCGCGGTGGAGCCGTAGCGGGCGCCGGGCGTGCGGCTGGGCTCGCGGGGAGCGGAGCGGCGCGGGTACCGCAGTGCTCAGACCTCCGCCTTGCTGTCCTCTCCACCTGTTTTTCCTCGCTTTGGCATGCTGGCTTTTGCAGGGTCTCCTTTTCTGTCCAGAAATGTGACTATACCTGCTTCCCTCTAGAGAGAAGTTAGAATCCCGTAACTCCGTCCTGGGCCCTGGCCAAGAGAACTCCACAGAGCTGCGAAACGGCTCTGGGACTCTTCCCCTGTGGTACTGCGGGACAGCCCCTGCCCTGCAGGGAGTCGCCCTGGGTTCAAACTCAGTCCCGGACTCAGCCTGACTCCGGGTACCCGGCTCTGCTGTCTGCCCTCCAGCTCGGAGCCAAACCTGAGACTTTCCCCATAAACCCGTGGGCTCCTGGGGCTCTTGGCACACTCCCTTTAGGACACTAGGGTCGCGTGTGTGAAGACCTACAGTCCTGGCAGAGCCTTGTGCTTTGGGCCAACAAATAATTCATGGAGTTCGGCTCCCATATCCCACATAACTTCTCTGAGTCACCTAAAACGCTAACGAAGGCATCTAAGGTGTTTTTAAATGTCTTCACTATTGTCATTAGAGGGCCGTTGTCCTATTTTCTATTTTATTTCTATTTCCGAGTCTGGGAGCAGCGCACGGGACGGAGCACTTCCGTCTCCTGAGTCTAGACTGACAGTTACTGTAACGGAAACGCAGCTGAAGGCTCGGCGCTTGAACACTCTTGTGTCTGGGGCCCGGGGCCCCCACGTCCTCGGGGCGCCCGCCCGCTTGCTCTCCGGGGCAGCGGGATCCGAACTGTGGTCTTTAAATCTGTTTCTAAGAGTAAGACAGTTTGGGGGCTGTTTGAGGTCCCCTTGCGAACTCTGTGGGAGCTGGAGGTAGACAGAGAACCGGGCAGGGAACAGCTTGCACGTGGGCACACTCGAGTCTCGCGATCTGCAAGGAGCTAAAGGGTGTGTGGTTTACTTAGGATGCCGAGGAATTCCCCAATCTGGCCGCTGCGTCTGAAAGAAGAGACAGAGTAGCGTCTCCGAAATTTCAGTCCAGACAGCAGCCACAGGTAATTTTTAGATTGACCCTGTCATTGCTTTAGGCTTAACTTTTCTTGCTCAACTAAACTCTTGAGAAAAAATGATCTTCCAGACTTCTTTACGTACCAAGAAAGGTATGGTTTTGTTTCTATTTCTTCCTTCATTGGAGAATCACACGCAGGGGGTCGAAATACAGTTGCTCGAAGCGCACACATTTTGTCACCTTCGTAAGGAGACCGGCGGCAGCTGTCGCTGCTGCATCAGAAGGGGGGAGCACGGACTGCCTGGGCATCTCCAGCGTAAAGCTCAAAACCTTGGCTCTTTATTTGGGAAACAGGAATTCCGTTGTGAGGCCGCAGTGTCTGACAGAACAAAACAAGGAGACCCCCCCAAATTCAACCCTGAGCGGTCAGGACAATGTGAAGAGAGGGCTCTTCTTGAGTCCCTGCCCTGCCGTGGAGGCGGGCATGAACTTGTGATTCGTCACCCAGGTGGAGAACTTGCACACTTGGCCCCATTTCTTCATGAGTCTCCGGCACCTTCATTGTCGTTTTGCCTTCCCAAGTGGGGGTGTTATTTTCACGTTTGTGAGAAGTAAAATTCCAAACGTTGAGCAGGTTCACTGGAATTCCCGTGGTCCAGTCTGGTCCTCTTCCATCCCTGCCCGCGGAGTCTGGAGCCGCCCGTGTGGCACGTCACGCCCGCCCGGTGACGTGGGCCCTCGCCCGGGCAGGGGGCGGGAGAGGACGTGCCGGGGCACGCGGGCCACGGCTGCCCATGCAGCTTTTCACGCGGCCTCAGACCCCAGATCACGGCTCTTTCAGAAATAGCATTTGTTTCAAGTAGAGCACACTTTGTGCCTAAATTTCATACCTGCTGCGTGCATTTTGGGCTTGTGTAAACTCTTGGTCACAGCCCCCTGTTCTCATGGCATTCGATTGGCTCCCCGAGGCAGTTGGAGGTTGCGTGGTGCCCGTGAGACAGTAACACTGATCAGCTGGCCTCACACATGGACTCCTTTTGCCAAAGACTCCACGCAGGTCCTGTTTCTTGCCTGGCGGTGCGTGCTTGTCTTCACCGCGCAGGTGCAGACAGAGACCAGGGCAGGGAGAGGAGGGGGAGGCAAACTACCGCGGCCTTCACCTTGAAAGATAATGTGGGATTATCTAGGGTTTTTTTTAATTACTTTTTTAAAGATTTTTTTTATGGTCACTATAAATAGGTTTCATTTTATCTTTTATATGAGTTTTTGTCATAAAATGAAAAGCACAGTTTGTAAAATATGCAATCCTGAAAAAACTTCTGATTTTTTAATTCTTTAGAATAATTTTAAAAGTAGTGGAAAGAAGAGCCAGATTCCGGTGCAGTTGGACTTGGGGGGCATGCTGGCAGCCCTGGAGAAGCAGCAGCACTCCCAGAGCGCAAAGCCGTCCTCCAGACCTGTGGTGTTCTCAGGTGAGCGCGACTTGTGGCCTCGGAGAGACGGCCGAGAGTCTGTCGGATCGACTGCTCTGGGACGGTCTTCTCTTTAATCGGAGGTGTGTATCTGGAGTCCGGACAGCATGGTACTGGGATAACGGAGAGATACTAGTGGAATAGATTGGGAGTCCAGGAATAAACCCACGTATTTGTGGCTAGTGAATTTTGACCAAAATATGTTCGTTAGAAGAACAAGGAACACTTTTGAAAACGGTGCTGGGAAAGCTGGATTTCCACGTGTGCCGGAGAAAGTCGGGCTCCTGCCTCGCCCCGTAAGCAGTGGTTAAAATGGAGCGATGACCTGATGTAAGAACTAAGCCCATAGAACCCTTAGAAGGACACAGAGGTGGGGCACCTGGGTAGCCCAGTCAGTGTAGCATCAGAGTCTTGGTTTTGGCTCACATTGTGGTCACAGGTCGGGCTCCATGCTCAGGAGGGAGTCTTCTTGAGATTCTCTCTCTCTCTCCAGAAGAAAAAAAAAATGAAAAGAAAACGAAGGTAAATTTCATGACCTATGTTTAGGCATTGAATTTTTGGCTAGGATACCAAAAGCGTAGGCCTCAAAAGCAAAAATAGATCAATAGGATTTCATCAAAAACAAGAACTTTTGTGTATCAGAGGACGTTACCCACAAAATGGAAAATAATTTACTTACAGAAAGAGAGGAAATATTTGCAAATCATGTATCCGATAAGGATTTGCTGTCCAAAGATCTACGAAATCCTCCCACACCCAACATTAAACCCCCAGTAAAGAATAGGCGAGGACTTGACATTGCTCCATAGGAAGATGCACACGTGGCCAATAACACATGAGAAGACGCCGCACATCCTTGGTCACTAGACGAATGTGAGCCAGCGCCACAGCGCGACAGTTCCTCATACCTGCTGTGGTCGCTGTCGTCGGAAACACGGAAAACAGCAGGTGTTGGCAAGGATTTGGAGAGATGGGAGAGGGGGAGACCGCTTTGGGAGGCCGTCTGGCAGAGCGCTGAGGAGGGGGCTGCTGTGGGCCCAGCTGTTGTGTCCTCCGAGTGCACCCGGCCACTTGCAGGCCACTGCTCGGCAGCATTATTTCAAATAATTGAAAGTGGAAACACCCCCACGTGTGTATCAGCACAAATGGGTAAACAGTGTGGTCCAGCCGTACAGTGGACCCGCTCCCCAGCCTTCATGCCCCCTGCCCCGGCCCGGATAAACGACCTGAGCTGGCACAGACCGGCCCGTGGTACGCGAGAGATCGAACAGGGTCACCAAAAGGGCTGGAGGGACCCGGGGGTGAGGCTATGGGGAGTTACTGTTTTGTGGGGACAGACCTTCGGTTTGGGGCACGAAAAACTTTGGGAAATAGGTGGGGGTGATGATTGCACATCGTGAATGTAATTGATGCCCCTAAATTGGGTGCTTAGGAATAGTTAAAATACAAACTTTTTTAAGTCGTTTAACTATGGTGAGCTTAAGAAAGGGCAGGTAAGCCTGCCCACATCACTCGTGTGCTCTTGAGCCTAAAATATTTATTATCTCGCCCTTTAAGGAAAAGTTGGCTGACGCTGACCTGTCCACCCATCAATTTTTTTTTTTTTTTTTTTGGCTGCATTTCAGAGTTGCAGACCTGGGTCGATATCACCTCTCAGTGTCAGCTGCATGCGTGTTATTGACTAGAGTTCATGCCATTGGCTAGCATTTATGGGTCTTGTCTCTGGAGGGAAGCGTGCGTACAGCGAAACGCACAGATCCTAGGCATGCCCTTGGCGGAGTAACGCAGCCTCCGTCAGCACCCGGGGCTCCCTCAGCCCCGCCCAGCAGGGCCCTGCAGTGCCCCCAGGCAGCCCCCTGCGTATTCCTGTCTGTCCCGGATTTCCTTTTCCCTGTTCTAGAGCTTCATAGAAACGGGATCCTACAGTGTACACTTCGCGTGCGGCTTCCTTCACTCATCAGGGTGTTTTTGAGATTTAGTCCTGTTGGATGTATGTGTCTGTCGTTCCTTTTTGGGGTTTTTTGGTTTTATTTATTTATTTAATTTTTTAAAAGATTTTATTTGTCAGAGAGAGAGAGAGAGAGTACTCACGTGGGCACAGGCAGGGTGAGGCGCAGAGGGAGAAGCAGGCTTCTCTGCTGCGTGGGGAGCCGCTGCGGGACTCGATCCCAGGACCTGAGCTCAAGGCTGACGCTTAACCGACTGAGCCACCCAGACACCTGCTTTGTTTTTTATTCAGGTGACATTCAAGTAACATAGAAGTACCCATTTTCAGGGGTACCATTCAGTGGCGTGCAGTTCATCCGCAGTGTTGTGTAGTCTCGTTTTTCTGGTTCCACACTTCTTCATGCCACTAAGAGGAGACCCCTGCCCAGTAAGCGCCCCCGTCCCCCAACAACCCGCAGTGTGCATTTGCTCCGTACACTTGCTGTCGTGACGTGCTGTGTGAGTAGAATGGTGCACTTCTGACCTTGCGTGTCGGTCTGTTTCCACTTGGCGGGGCGCCGTGGCCGTTCCCCTGGGCTCCTGCGTCAGCACTTGGCTCGTTCTCGGGGCCGGCTCGTGTGCCTCGGGCCAGTCCGTTGACCTGTCTCGCCCCGGCGGACGCTTAGGTCGTCTCCACCTGCGGCTGCTGGGCCTGGTGCCGCGGACCGTTCAGGTGGCGGTGCTGGAGGGCCTGGTCTTGATTCCCTTGGGAGCGCAGGCGCGGGGCCACGTGGCCGGGCCTTTCTCCGTGCGGCTCGCGCGCCCTCAGCAGCCCTCGGTCGGGGTGCGGGGTGCGGGGTCGGGTGGGGCGGTGTGTGTTCGAAGCGGAAAATCCCGGGGCTCGCTTCGGCAGCACGCACGCTGAAGTCGAAGCGGAAACCCGACGCGCTGCGGGCACCGCGGGGGCGCAGACAGCGAGTCTCAGCCGCGCTCTCGGGGCCGCGGCCGGAGGAAGCTTCCGTGCGGTTCCACAGCGGCGCGC
>LNAC01000454.1:438146-469348 GCA_002007465.1 Ailurus styani | reverse complement strand
AGGCGGAGGCCGAGTGGCCCGCAGAGGACGCCCCGCCGGGACCGAGCGCTGGCCGCGCCATGCAGCTCGTCAGGAGCCTCTGGTCGCTGTCCGCACGGCCGCCTGAGTGTCGGCGAGTGTTGTCCAGCTGAGCGGCTGCGTTTAGGGCGGGGTGGGTCGACGTCGCCGTGCGTGTGACGGGGACTCCCGGGCGCACTGCTAATGCCTGCACTGGGCGGCCAGGAGGGGCGCGGGCGGCCGGAGTCACGGGGGCCCGGCCGAGGTCTGGCCCTGGGAAGGGGCGTCGGGGGCAGAGGGAGCAGGTGGGAGCTGGGTCCGCAGGAGGTGCTTTCTCAAGACGAGCTCGTCCCGCGTCCGTTTGGGACGTATCACGTGGGCGCACGGGCCCCGCCATGCGAGCGGCCGTGGGGCCGTGGCCGGAAGCGGCGGAGCGAGGGGACAGGCCTGTTGTGGCTCAGGGGCACCCTCCCGCCCAGCCCGGAGAGCCCCTGTAGCTCAGCAGCATGTTCCAGACCCAGCAAGGGGGCTCAGCCGGCGCGGGCGAACAGCGCTGCTGACGCCGGACCGCGGGCACGTGCGGTTTGTGGTCGGGCCGTTCTCTCCCCTGGGGCGTGCGTTGGAAAAGGGTCCTGACTAAAGGGTAGGGAACGGAAGGAGGCTCAGATAGGCTGCTTGCTTGGAGCAGGAAGACGGCGGGCGGGAGCGCGAGACGGGAGCGCGCCGTGGAGATGCCGAGTAGCGCTCGCGACCTGGTGGTGACGGGGGCCCAGGGCAGGATCTGCCTGTCCGCAGAACTGCGGAGGACCTTCGCAGCTAGCGAGGGAGAAGGCGCGTGCTGGGGACCCGTGGCCTCCCGCAGAGGCGGTGTCCAAAGTGTTGGGGGGGCTCGGCCGCGTGCGCCGTCTGGAAAGGCCTCCGTGCCAGAGGGGTCCCCCCGCCACACGCCGTGCTGAGCCGCGTGGTGATTCGATCGTGGGGATGGGACGTCGGTTGTCCCCAGATGAGGTGACGGTGTTTTGGATCTCCGCCGGAAGACACTGAACTTCACGGGGTTGTCAGTGAGGAGACTGTGTAACGGGGGGTCCAGCGGGAGTGAGAGGTCATGGGCCGGGTGGCGGCACCTGATGCCGTGTCCCCTCCGTGTTGCAGTCGGGGCGGTGCCGGTCCTCTCCAGAGACGCTGCGTCGGGGAAGAAGGGCCACCACTTGAGCCAGGTGAAGACCCCGCACAACCCCTTGGACTCCAGTGCCCCGCTGATGAAGAAGGGGAAGCAGCGGGAGGTCCCCAAGGCCAAGAAGCCCACCTCGTTGAAGAAGGTACGCGGCGAGAGCAGACACTGCAGAGCCCGAGGCGCCCGTGTCTGTCACCTCTCCTGGCGCGTGGCGTTTCGGGTCTCCTGTTCGCTCTGTGTGAGTGTGCTCCCTGGAGGTGTGTGCGTGGTCTGACAGCGGCCCCCCTGCGTGGACGGCGGGGGGCGCGGGGCAGGCCCCTCCGCTCCTGGAGGTGGGCTCCTTTCCGTGTGAGGCTCGGCAGGGGCGCGGGCAGAGAACCAGGAATGGGGGCTCGCTGCCCTCGTCCTCACCGGGGTGAGCCGGCTGGTGTGCAGGTTCTGGAACACGGCTACTCTTGGGGCTGTCGCGGCCGGTGGCGTCTGGCCCGGGTCCTGCGTGCCCGGCTCTGCACATCTGGGGACGTGGGTCCAGCCCCTGGGGGACAGAGGGCATGTCCTTGCTGTGAGGGCGCAAGAAGGCACTGAGCCCGCCCGCTGAGGCCGGGTGGCTTATTCTGCAGGAGGGCTTCTTTGTAAGGACAAGTATTTAGGGTGTTTTCATCACCTATTTCATTTTAAAGATTATTTTGAAAGAACGGCAGGAGAGAAAGCAGCAGTGTCTCCAGGAAAACGCTGCGAGCCCCGTTCCCGCCAGTGACGCTGCGCTGGATGGTGAGAGTGGCGGCGACGACGAGACCCCGGAGCAGGTGGACCCCTCAGGTACTGGCCGTTCCTGGGGGCTGCGCCGTGCAAGCGGGGTGCGGCAGCTGTCGGGGCGCATCCCGTGGGCCGGCAGTGCTCCCGGCCCCTGCGCCTCTTGGGGGGCGCTCCAAGGGACAGAGGGGCGAGGCTTCCGAGAGTGAGCTGGGTGGCCCCGGACTGTCGCTGTGAGAATGAGCACCGCGAACTGCAGAGCTGCTTTCCCGCCAGCGTGAGGGTCACGGTGTCATGGGGAGCGTGTCAGTGAGCCTGTTATTGAGCAGCGCGTTCAGAACAGCCCCCAGAGCATCGGTGTGTGGCTCGAGGACTTGTCACTTTGTCCTGCCGGGACGGGCCGCCCCGGAGACGCCGCCCAGGGAGGTGCACTCGGGCCCGCTCCGCGCTCAGCCCGCGTGCCCGGCGCCGCCCGGGCTCTGCTGACTCGCTTCTCTGTGACGTTGCAGAGGGGCCCGAGGTGTCACTGTGCTCTGCGCCCGCGCTGGAGGGCAGGTCAGAAGAGCTGCTGAGAGCCGAGCTCCCGACGGAGGCGGAGGGCTGCCCCAAGATCCACAGCCGGCGATTCCGCGAGTGAGTGGCGCGGGGAGCGGGGCGCCGGGCTCACTCCGGTGTCGACATGGGGCTGTCGCGCCCCGATGTGCTCAGGCCGCCGGGCCAGGCCCCGTCTCGCCGCCTCGTCAGAAGCCTGCGAGGTCCTCGTCGTCCTCCCGGGCTGCCGGCGCTGCCCTTCGGCCGAGGCGTGCGTGGGGGCCGCGCGGTGAGGGGCCGCCTCCCCTTCGGGGCCTGGTGTCTTGGGGGATTTCGGAGGGCGCGCTGCCCGCTCCCGTCCCGCTGCTCTGGGTGGCGCGCGGGCGTGGCTGTCTGGGCGGTGCCGCCACCGGCTGCCGAGGCTTCGCCCTCGTGGTCGGGAGCCAGGGAGCACGTGCGCCCGTCCTCCGGGGTCCCCAGCTCGGTCCCCCGCAGGGACCCTCCGCCAGGGCCGCCGCCAGCGGGCGCCTTGTCTCAGTTACTGCAGCCAGATGCTGAGTAAGGAGGTGGACGCCTGCGTCACGGAGCTGCTGAGGGAGCTGGTGCGCTTCCAAGACCGCATGTACCAGAAGGACCCGGTCAAGGCGAAGACCAAACGCCGGCTCGTGCTGGGGCTGCGGGAGGTCCTCAAGCATCTGAAGCTCAGGAAACTCAAGTGCATCATCATCTCTCCCAACTGTGAGAAGATCCAGTCGAAAGGTGACGCACGCCGTGGGCCCCGGGCTGGGTGGCCCCTGCGGGGTGGGTTCTGGTCCTCGTAGCCGAGGGCCGTGTCCGTGGCCTCCCCTGCCCTCCCGCTCTCTGACACAGGCCTCCTGCCGGGGGCTTGTGTGACCGGCTGCCCGGCAGGCCGGTCGGTGTGTCCTCGCTCGGTCTGGGAGCAGTGCTGCCTCGTCCAGGGGCTCGGCCGTCTCCCTGGCCTCCACGGGTTGCCTGGGTCTTGCGTGATGCAGCGTGCTGGGCGAGGTGACGGACAGACGTGGGCCGTGTGCTGGGGGGACGGGTCGTTGGGAGCCTGTGTCCTGTGTCTTCCCCCACCGGGGGACTGAGGGGAGCCTTCGGGGCACGCGGAGTCCCTCTCTGGGCGCGCGCCTCTCGCCCGCGTGGTACGAGTCACCCCTGCGCGGCCTGGGTCAGGCTCGTGCCCGGAGCTTCCCTGGCCGCCGTTGTGCGGCTGGAGACGGGAGGCTTCCTGCCTTGTGCGGGGCCCCCGGGGCCCGAGAGCAGCCGCTGGCCCCGCGCTCCGGCCGTGCGGTGGCCGCGCCCTGCCCTCGGGTCCCCTCGCGGCGCCGGCTTCACCCCGAGTCCGCGCCTCAGCTCCGGACCCGCAGCCTGAGCCTCGTCCGAGACCGTTGGCACCTGGGGTGTGGTGCACAGCTTCGCCTGGGCTCCTTGGGGCTCTCTGCACCCCCCCCCCGTGGCTGTCCCCGGGGTGGCCCCCCGGCTCCTGCTGGGGAGCGGGCCGAGGTGACGTCGGCGGGAGTGCGTGTCCTGGGGTCGCGAGAAGGCGGGTGTGTGGGTGCGTCTGGCACGTGGGCTCAGAGACCCGTCTCCCTGCTCTCCGCCCGCTCTCCGTCCTCCCGCTCCTCCCTGGAAGCGGTGGGCGCTGCCCTGTGCCCAGGGCCCCGGGAGCCCCAGCGCGGGTGGCTGCGGGCCCCGCTGTGGGGCGCCGCTGTCCTCTCGGCCTCTCCTCGGTTCTGTTCGCGGGCAGCCTTCCTCCCTGTGTCCTCCAGACAGCAGCAGGGTTTCGCTTTTCTGCTATTACCTCTGATCCTGGGACCGGTTTTTGTCATCCCGAAGCCTCCATGTTTGTCGCTGCCGGATCCGCGTGCGGACGGGAGGTAGGGGCGCGCCCCCCGCCCCCCGCGGACAGCCTCCCTTGCCACTGCTTGGCCGTTCGGGTCTCAGGCTGGAGGCTTGTGCAGATGGCCGGCGGCCCCCAGCGTCTGCTCGTCCTCAGCTGGTGTGGCTGGCGAGTGAGGCCGCGAGCCGCGTTGTAGGGCCGTGCCTCTCCCGCTAGCGAGCGCCATGTCGCCCCGACTCTGCCGGAGCAAGGCCACTGGACCCCAGAGTTGCTGCTCGAGCACATTCTTCGGCGGTGCTGCTGCTGTGGGGGCCACGCTGGGCTGGAGGCTGGGCCGCTGCTGTGCCGGGGAGCCCCCGAGGGCACGTCTCGATGCCCCGGGCTAGATGCTTAGCCTGGCGTGGGGCCCCGGCCTTCACCCTGCATTTGTCCTCACGCGCACCCCCGGGGGACGCGGGTGTGCCGCCAGCTGCCCTCACCTCCTCTGAACTTCCCTCCGTGTGGAAGGTGTGCGTGCGGCTGCCAGGCTCCGGAACACTGGGGCTAAGCTGTGGACGGGGGGCCCTGGGGCCCCCCACTCGCCCTGCTGTCAGGTCGGCGAGCTCAGTCCTCTGTTGGCTTTTCAGCTTCCTGCTCTTGAATGCTCCTGTGATGTGTGTCTTGAGCAAACGCACCGAGAGACGGGTACGTGTGTGCAGTGAGCACTGGGCAGTGCTTTTCCTCTGGCCGGGGAGGGGCTGAGCCTGGCCCGCCGGCGTCGGCGCACGTCTGAGTACGCTGGTCGTCATCCGTTCCTGTGCGTGTTTTTGCTTTGAAGGAGCGTGATTGTTACACGTTACAGGTGGGTTTTTTTAGGGTTGGATAGCCGATGGCTAGCAGTATTTTTCACGTAGACCGTGGCATCCCAGCCTTGGGCCGTGTGGAAGGGCTGTGTCTGCGCAGAGTGGCATTACCTGAATTTTACTGGCGCTTGTCTTGCTTGCCCTAAGTTGGGGCATCACCTGAATCCTGGAGGTGGGCACCCGGAGGTGCTTTCGGCTCTGAGAGTGCGGGCTGGGCGCTGGGTGGGGCAGAACCATCTAGACTTGCCGCTGGGTCAGACAGGCGCAGCCGCCCAGTGTCTCCCAGGGGAGCCCCACAGGATGCGCACGTGAGGTGTCGTCTGCAGGCACCCGACTGGCAGAGGGGGCCGCTCAGCGTGAACCTCATCATTCCCGCCCTGTCGTCCCTCTTACCAGCTAGCGTGGTGGGCGCCCTCCAGAAACCCACGTCCTGGCGCCAGCCGGGGGCTGCCTGGAGAGCAGGCCTTGGAAGGGACAGCAGCTGCCCCGATAGCATTTGTGATGGGCTCCAGGGGCGGGGCCCCGAGGCAGAGCGCGACCGCGTGGCCGGCACCGAGGGGCACGGCGTCTCCGGCGGGCTGCTGGGAATAGTTGTAGTTCTCGCTGAGGATCGCGCTCCGTCCTCCGCCCGCCCCCCTTGGCCTCTCCGCCCGGCTGGGCGCTGAGGCCTGCCTTGAGCGTCTCTGTCCCCAGAGCTTGCTTCCTCCTCTCCTTCCTCAGTCTTCAGGTGGATCTGGGCCAGGACGTGGCAGAACTAAGGGACGCGGGGTGTAAGTGTGAATTCTGATCAAACCGGCTACAGAGCGGCGTCCCGGGCCCCAGAGCAGTGGGATGTGCTTTTGAGTTTCTCTGGAAAGAAAATTGGATGACCTTGCAGTTGATGCCAGGTGACAGGGGCCACGGGAGATATTTTCTTCTGCGGCCGATGTCCTGGGCCCTGTCTGTGCGTCTGTCCGTCTGCAGATGAGCTGGTGGGGCGGTGCCGTGCAGTGAGCCAGGTGCTGGGTTTCCCTTCAAGGTTAAGCAGCCCAGATGCCTGCAGCCCCCAGAGGCGACCGGCATGGGCATGGCTGCATTGGACGTGTCCTTGGTAGTGAGGCTGCGAATGTGAGTGAGAGAGACCGAGACTGGGTGTCCCGGCGCTGGGGGCCCCTCGGTGCAGCTCGCCGTCGGTCTGGGGGCCCCTCGGTGCAGCTCGCCGTTGGCTCGCCGTCGGTCTGGGGGCCCAGCCGGGAGCAGTGACAGCCATCCTGGCTCTTTGCAGACGTCTGCAGCTGTGCACGCGGACGCACCTTGCATGCTGTCCTTGCTCCCTGTCGGAGCACACGAGGGCCTGTGCGGCTGAGGGTCGGGTCGCGTGCGTCACCCCTGCTGCCTGCCCGATGTGCCCGCCCCGCCCGGGGGCTGTTTGTGGGCGAGGAGGGCCAGTAGCTTCTTGTTGAAGAGCTTGGTGGTTTCAGTGAACTGTTGGTTCGTCGCCTTTGCCCATTTGTTTTTCGGGATGTTAATCTTTCTAATAGTGACACGTGCCTTTTTATACAGTAAGAAAGCCCTTTGGGTAAGCGTCGCGAATGTGTTTTTGGTTTGTCATTTGCCTACGTTTTAAAATGGTTTTTGGCCGTGCAGAGTCTTTGGGTGTTGTTATACTGGTGCTTTTTATTGTGATTTTACTGTATTTAGATTTTATGCCATTTCCTCCACCTTAACACTCTAAGGTTAGCACTAGGTTTTTAAATATCGTTTTTTTCTGGTTCTTCCACATTTTCGTTTTTGCGTCGGTAGACTCTTCCCTCTCAGAGGGACTTTCCAGAGGCCGGCCCAGTCGCCCTCTCCCCAGCGCCCCCAGCTCCCCCCCCGCCAGGGCGCTCGTGCCCCGGACCGTCGGTCGCTGCTGGGCCCCCGTTCTGCTCCCCGCACCCCGTCTTTGTGCTCTCAGACCCGGGGATGCGAGCCTCACGTTATTGTCCTTTCTCTGAAGGCTGCTTCTCACTTGCGTATTTTTTTCATATTCTTTATTCCTCAGAAAGATCCCTGTTGTAGTGAAGAGTATATCAGTTTTATGTTGACACGGATTTGGTTCGTGGTCCGTGGGATGCTTGTGGCCGAGGGCACAGGTGCCTTCGTGTCGCTGTTGTGCTGTGTTTTGGAGCGCCCTGAAGCTGCCTGTGTGTCTTCTGTACCTGGTGACCCGTCTGTTCCCGTCTGATCTCCGTGGCCGTCCCTGTCCCTGTCTGTCCTCGCTGGCTCTGCTGGCCTGCGTGAGGACTCGTGATGTCTGCGTGACTTGTGCACGGACACGCGTGTACTTGCAGTAAAGATGTGGGGCTCCTGGGCCCCCCGCGTGGCAGGCACGTCACCCGCACACACAGCTCCTCTTGGCCCTTCTCAGCGTGTCCCCCGGCCCCCGGCACGGACCCGCAGGGCTGGCGGTGGAGGACGCTTGGGGCCCTCTCTGCGCCCCGGGGTCCTGCTGGTGCGGGCGCAGCCTCTCCCTTGCCGGGCTCCTGCGCACACGCGAGCTCAGGCTCGCCAGGCAGTTAGTTCAGCAGGGGCCAGGCCACACTGGGTGTTCGGAATGCTCCCCGAGTGCGATGTGGTCATTTGTAAGAAGCGCCGACTTAGTTGTTCAGATGACCGCCATAGGTGTTTCCTTCCTGTTGGGTTTTTGCCCCTGGTTGGTGCCTCCCACCTTGGAATACTCCTGATAACTACCCGTTAGGTGTTATGTTAATGAAAGTGACTTTCGGACCTGCGCAAGGGCAGGGGATGGTTGCCAGGAGGGTCAGCCAAGTAATTGGGGGCCTGGAAGTTTGGTCCCGTCCCCACCGCGCGACCCTTGGCCTCCAGGGAGGGGCGGGGGCGGAGGTGGAGTCAACCAGTGGCTAGTGAAGCTGCCTGCCCTGATTGACTGTCCTGACTGTGCAGAAGCCTCCGAAAAATCCCAGCGGCCTGGGTTCGGAGAGCCTGCCGGTGGGTGTGCAGGGGACGTGGGGGAGGAGCAGGGGAGGAGCGGGCGCCTCCCGCCCCTGCCCCGTGCACCTCTGCTCTGGCTGGTGGTTGCAGTTCCAGGTCACACCCTTAACCGACCGGGCAGACCCGGGGAAGTGGTTCCCCGTGTTGAGCTCGCCAAGCCTGTAGCGAGTGGGGAGAGCGTGTGGGAGGCCGCGGCGTGCTGCCCTTTGGTCGGGAGCTCGGGTATCACTGAGACTTGGGGGCACCCGACATGGGGATGGGGGCGGCCTGGCCCTGCCAGCGGCCTGTGTGCCCACCTCCTACTCCCCACGTTGGATTGGGACCCTGCTAAGGGATGATGACCTTCCTCGGTCCCGCACAACGACCAAGAGCTGTTTCCTCGCGCCGAGGACGCATCTGTTCTGCAGAGCGGATTTCTCCGCCGTGGCTGAGCGGAGCGCTGGCCCCGGGGCAGCCGTGTCCTGGTGGCGTCAGGCACGACCCGCTGGGGGTGTCGTCCTGTGGAGATGAGAGCCCTTTGCCACGGGGATCAGCGCCCCGCTGCGGGTGGTGCATTTGCCTGTGGTCGCGTTGTCCCTGCGCAGGTGGCCTGGACGACACGCTGCACAGCATCATCGACTCCGCCTGCGAGCAGAACGTCCCCTTCGTGTTCGCGCTCAACCGCAAGGCCCTGGGGCGCAGCCTGAACAAGGCTGTTCCCGTCAGCGTGGTGGGCATCTTCAGCTACGACGGGGCGCAGGTGAGCGGGGACTGCGGGCGCGCGCGGCCCGGGGTCGGCCCGTGCAGGGACGTGCCAGGCCGCTCGGAGGCCGCACCCCTGCCGGTGTCCCCCTGGGGTCAGGGGTCACCCGTGTGCTCCCTTCTGCCCAGGACCAGTTCCACCGGATGCTCGAGCTGACGATGGCCGCCCGGCAGGCGTACAAGACCGTGCTGCAGAGCGTGCGCCGGGAGCCGGCCGGGGAGCCCGCGCCCCCCGCTCCCGCCAGCGCGCCCGAGCAGGGCCCCGGCGGCTCGGCGCAGGACGGCCCCCCGGCTCCGGCGGCCGGGACGGAAGAGCCGCACTACAGTGAGTGCTGGGGCGGGCCGTGCGTCCTCGGGCTCCGTACCCGAGCTGGGCTCACCCCTTGGGTCACATGGCACCTGCGGAGTGTGGCCCTGAGCCCCGCGGAGTCCCGGGCGGGAGGTCACGGACACTGACGGAGCGGGGCTGCGGGGGAGGGGGGTCCTCCCCAGGCCCGTGCAGGCCCTGAGCCCCCCGGGCACGCACGTCCCAGTAGAGGCAGCCCCGACTGTCCCTGCGTGGGCCTCAGCTGGGCCGCTTTGTCGTTTTCAGTTGAGATCTGGAGAAGACACCTGGAGGCCTACAGTCGTGGTGCCCGGGAGCCGGAGGACTCGCCGGAGGCTCCAACCTCTCAGATGATGAACCTGAGTTTATAGAGCGCTGTCTGTGGGGGTCGCGTGCGGTAAGGAAGGGGGTGTGAGAGGCCTCGGGCGCTCTCTCCTCGGGTCTCCGCTGACCGGCTGTGCTGCGTGTGGCAGTCGTCGGGACCGGGCCCTCGGGCGTGCCGGGGAGCCTTGCCCAGGAGCCTGGGGACGCAGCTTGGGATCTGCGCATACGGAGTCTGGAAAAGACTGGAATGTGGGTGCCCCGAGTTCTCTGCTGTGAAGGGAAACCCCCCCCCCGCCCCAGGCTGGAGAGCTGGGCCGTGTCGGTGTGCGGAGGGCGCCGCGGGCCGGGTGTGGGCTTGGGGCGGGGGCAGGTTTCTTGGGACCTGGCTTTTTGGCCAGAACATTTGGGGATACTTGGAAGGTCTGCTAAGATGAGCCTCACTGGGAAGGAAAATCAGTTCTCTAACCTGTGACCTTTTGACATGGATTTTTTTTGTCTTTATTTTTCAAAGCAGCAGTGTATGTTGAAGTTTCTGAATTTGTTTTGCTAATTACAGATGTTTTCTTTCTCTTGTAAATGAACGTATTTTGAACGGGGTTTCTGTCTTGGAGGCCTGCAGGCTAGAAGTTTGTTTTCATACTTTGCTGTAAGTAAGAGGGCTTATTTATTTTGAATAAAGAGCGATGATTTGATCAGCCCGTCTTAGGCTTGTGGGCGCTTCCTGAGTCCGGGTGCAGCCGCTCAGGCACGGTGTTCGAAGGAAAGACGTTGGCTGTGGGGCCGCTGCCTCGGGCCCGGGTGCCCCGGAGCCGCGACCGGGGCGAGCCGCGGGCCGCGTTGGCCGTGAGTGCAGAGTTAGGGCACATAGGGGGTGTCAGGTGTCGTTCGTCTGAGATGCGAGGGGCCTGTGCTGTGGCCGGGGCGGTACACCTGGGCGAGTCCTCACGCGCCTGCTGCTCGGAGCTGTTTAAGCGGGGGCCCCGTGACGCCCCGGCTTTCCCGGCCCCCTGCGGCAGCGGGTGCCCCGTTCTCTGTGCGAGGTTTGAAACAGATGAGGGGAGAGGGCAGGTCCTGAAGTTAACCTACAAGGAGAGCGAGACGTCTCAGATGGGCAGCAGGCCCCGGGCGTGTGCGTGCAGAGCTGCTCTGGGGGCGGAGGAGCCCCAGCCGAGCAGGGCGGGGTGAGCACTGCGTCGGCCCCAGAGGGTGTGCCTCTCGTGGCAGAGGCCACGGCTGCCGGGGACACGCTGACCTGTGCCCTCGGTGGGGCGCCTCCCAAGCATACGCTCCACTCGCTGCGTTTGTTTGTTTATTTTCTCAACAGCGCAGAAAAGCCAAACTCCTAAGCTCAAGTCCCACCAGAACCCTCCCTGCTAGGCTAGGGGCACGCGTCTCGTCGCAGGGGTGTCGTGAGGCTCTCCGGCCCCGTCCAGACCCGGGGCGAGTCTCCCAGCCGCGGGGAGCGGCCCCCGGGAGGGCCCAGGCCTCCGAGCCTGCCGTGCGGGAGCCGTGACGCATGTGCGCCCCGCCGAGTGCGGGCGGGGGCCAGTGGGGGCCAGGCGTGCTCTCAGAGGCCCCCGGTCTCAGAACGGCGGCGCGGGGGGTGTGGGGGGGATCCGGACACAGGCTGCAGTGGTCCATTGGCGGGGGTCGCGAGGAGGTGCGGCTCTTCACGGAGGTTCTGGGATGAGGTGGACCGGCGTGCTGGTTGCCGTCATCCCGTCAGCAGAGAGCGTCACAGGGTCCGGGCTGCGCAGCGTCGGGCCTTCGTGTCCCGCGCAGGGCGTCCCCCGTGAGCAGAGGCTCCCTGTGTGGCTCCGCCACGGGGCACGGCAGCTCGGGGCATGCTCAGAGCACACGCGGAAGCCTGCAGAGCCTGCCGTGCCCGGAGCTCCTGGGCGGGGAGGGCAGGGAGGGCGGGGTACCTCCTGGTCACTCGGGTCCGTCTGGCCAGTTCCTGCCACTGATCTCGCCGGGCCCGTCCCTGGTGCGTGGAGCTCGGCGAAGGCGGGGGGCGGAGCAGCCGCGCCTCCGGAAGAGGAGCCATCACGCACGCCGCCGTCCAGGTCGTGTCCGCACACCGTCTGGTGTCCCGTGTCTGCCAGACTCTCCGTCCCCTGCAAGCACCTGTCTTGGAGGTCGAGGTGCGCCCCGCGTCAGCAGCCCTGGTGACTGCTCACTGTCCCGGGGCCTCTCCAAGGATGGGGTGGCAAGGGGCAGCAGGCTCGGCTGACGTCTACGAGGTGTCCTTGTCACAGCTCTCCTGAAACAACACCACAGCCCCTTTCAATGCCTGGCCGAACAGAGGCCGCGGGTCCCGCGCGGGCTGAGCTCGAAGGGATCGCTCGGAGACGCTGAGCCTGCGTTGGCAACGGGCCGAGGCCTGGGTCGGCCTCTGGAGCCGGGGCGTTGGACGGCCCGCCGTGCAGCTCTGGGGCTGCTCCTCTGCCAACTCCCGGGCCTTGGGGCCGCCCAGGTGGCTGCAGCGGCGACTCCGGAGTGGGGGTGCCGGGACCAGCCTGCTCGGACCGCGTCCTGCCGGCACATGTGCCCCCCGACTGGAGTCTCCCCGGGGATGGGTCTGGGGCTCTGTGGGCCAAAACCCAAGGCGGCAGATGCCCCGCCAGCCCCTGCCCGCGGTCGGCCTGGCCACCTACCCACGCCTTCCGCCAGCTCCGCATCACACGGTCGTGCTCCCCGGCCACAGCCCTCCAGGCGGCGAGCTCTCTGGTCCACTGCTCCTGGTGGGTCGCCTCTGCAAGACAAGGGGGGGGCGGGGTGTCAGCCTCGCGGGCGCTGATGGCCCCTGCGTCCGCCCCATCCGTTGAGGCCGTCCTGAGAGCCAGGCAGGTTTGGGGTGAAGTGTTCACCCCTCCAAGCCTGCTTTCCTGGCTGGAGGGCTTCCAGGGCCACCAGCCCCAGTAGCAGCTGGTCCCACGGTCACACCAGCGCCATCCTCCTTGCTTGAATTTCCTACGCAGGCAAGAGAGGGGCCAGCTTCCCACGTCATGGGGGTGATGTCGCCTCCCCCGGGAGGCCTGTCCCTAGTCAGGTGGGGAGTCCGTGTGGCTCACCACCTGCGTCCCTGAACGTCCGGTGACTACCTGCTCTGTGCGGCCTGCCGCGGGGGCTGGAGCCAAGGGCCCAGGAGTGAGTGTCGAGCGGCGCTTTGGGGCAGCACAAGCCCAGCACCCGTAGTTCCCGGTCAGCCCGCGTCCCCCATTGGGCCCGCGGCTCCTGTGCCAGGGACCCGAGCCCCGAGACACGGTGCTAAAGTCATTCCTCGAGCAGAACTGGGCAGGGCCGGGCTCCAGAGGCGCCTTCAGGAGTCCTTCACCCCAAGGGGCTCTGCAGGGACTTCCGGCTCCCACCCTGTGAGAAGCCCTGCGTTCTCCAGGCCCCGCAGCCTCAGGAGACACGGCGGGCTGGGCGTGCGAGCAGAGACCGGGCTGTCCCCGCCGGCGTCCCGGCCAGCCTCGGCCTGGGTGCAGCCTGACTCAGGGTAGACCTGCCCGCGATCGGTGTTGGGGCCTGCTGCTCCCACCTGGGGAGCTGGGGGACTGCGGGGCAGGGGCGGGGGAGCAGGGCCACCGCCGCGAGCACTCTCCAGACTGTGTGCCGCCAGTGTCGTTCTCGTGACTTCTGCAGGACCCCTCACGGTTCGTGAGTTACGTTTACGTGAGGATTCCGAGTGTCCTGATGGCGGCGGGGGGTGGGGAGTGCTTTTTAGAAATGGGAAGACCGGGTTCTGGGCGGGAGCGAGTATTGGTAGCTTTTTTCTCTCCCCAAACTCGTGCCACAAGGATGGGGCCTCTTCAGCACCTGTAAGCACAGACGTAAATTCTCGAGGATGGACCGAGAATCGGAGGGGAGCCACAAAAACCTGGAAGTTGAAAGCAGAGGTACTGGTGCGAACAGAGCAGACCCAGGAAGGCTGAATCCTAGGGCAGCAGCGGGGAAACTGAGGCACACCCTCCCAGAGCTGCTCAGGCGCCGAGACAGGCCTCCAAGGCTGTTTGGAAGCGGAAGCGTGGCCCTGGGGCCCCTCCGTGTTCCGCACCACACCAGGCGGCCCGCGTTTGGCAGGATAGTTCCAGAAAGAGCACAGGACATAAAGCGGAGCAGAGGGAACATCCCTCGGAGGAACTGTTGAGGGAAATCTCCCGGAGACCGAGGACAGGCTTTGCGGCGGCCTGGGCCCGGCCAGGCCTGGAGACACCGAGGCGGGAGTGGGCGCTCTGCCGGGCGGGGGGGGGGGGGGGGGGNCCGCGGAGTCGGTCAAGCCTCCGCGGGGCAGGGGAGGCCTTCAGGCCGAAACTCTCCACTGACCGGTGCCCCCCGTGTGGAGCCGAGCGCAGCCCTCCCCGCCCCGCCCCGCAGAAACCCGGAGTGCGCCGTGGCACGCGTGGACGCACTCCTCCTTCCTGCCAGAGCGCCACTCACCGTGTCTGAGGACAGTCACCTGCACGCGGGAGGTGCCGTTGCCCGCGGAGGAGAGGGCGGAGCAGCGGTAGTCGGCACGCTCGCGCACGGCGTCCCGCAGCCAGCTGAGCGCGTGCGTCCGGCCGTCGAGCAGCACGTGGGTCTGCGTGGGGACACACGTCTCCAGCTCACGGCCGTTCTTCTCCCAGACGAAGTGAATGTCCGCAGGACCTGGGGACGCAAAGACCTCTCGTGACCTGGCCCTGCCGCCGCCACCACCACCCGTGACCAAGGCTCTGCCTCAGCAGGGCCACCGCCCCTGCTCTCCCCAGCACTGAACGGGGGTGTGGGGGTGCTGAGCGAGACTGAAGGCCCCTCTGTCCCCGCTGTCCCCCTCCCCCCGCCCCCGCCGTGGGCAGCAGCAGCGGGTAGGCTGGGAGCCAACCCAGAGTCAGCCCTGCCTGAGAGTCCATTTCTTGAAGCAGGATTCTGCCCAGCTGCCGCCAGCCTGGGGAGGACGTGGCTGCGGCATGGAGGCCGCTGGGCGGAGAAAGACTCAGTCTGTGGCCGCGGTTCGCCGGGCAGGCAGGGCAAGAACCTGCATCCAAGGGGCCACACCCGGGACACAAAGTTGGGGCGCTGGGCGAGGCAGCGAAGGCTGGGGTCCGTCCCGGGCGGCTGGAGGAGGAAGAGCCCCAAGACTCCTTTCCTGCGGATTCCTGTGTGACCGGCGGGGCCCCTTCCACCTCTGGTCCCTTTGTCCGCGAGGCACCGCGTTCAGGTTCTTCGAAGGGCGTTCGTCCCGAGGAAGGGGGGACTCCGACCACGCGGTCCCAGGCATGAACCCTGAGGCGGGGGTCAGAGCGTGTCTGTCAGTAAGAAGTTGGAGACGAACCACCAGGGGTCACAGGACTGACGTGCCGGCCACCTGTGTTGTCATCCATGAGTCACATTTAAGACCCTAACACAGGGACACGCTGTTGTGTCAGAGGAGACGTTTAAGCACAGGTGTGTGTGCGCACAGACCTATGTGTGGACGCCCAGAGCAAAGGCTGCCAAATGGCTGTCGCGCTGGTGGTGGCTCTTACAGGTGACGGACATCTGGGACACTTAGATCCTCTTCATACTTTCCTGGAGTCCCAGATCCATGATGAAAATACGATGCAAATTCTTTAGGAAATAGACACGCCGAGGCTGTCAAGGAAATTCTGGAAGGCTCTGCTCAGAAGTGGTTCACACAGTAGCCCCTGGCCGTGTCAGCCGCAGGGACGCTGTCTTCTCTTGTTTTCTGTGTGGGCTCTCTGCGTTTTCAGTCTGTCGCCGTAATTTGTTTCCGCCAGTGTCTTGTCCTCCGTCCGTCAGGAATTCTGCTGCAGCACACGTCCACGCATGCCCCTTCCTGTCACTGCTGGGCGCGCCTCATGACAGCCTGGTCGCATGGCCGCTCCTGACCGTCCGCCTGGCGGCGGAATCGAGTTGAGAAAGGGATTCTCATGAGGCACGGTGATCAGGGAAGTGAGGCTGTGTCCGGGCTCCCCCTCACCCTGACTGCCCTGCGGTGACGTGTGCGGAGATCCACCCAGGACTGGAGCCACCAGGATGGGTCACAGGAGCTTCCGGAAGGTTCTCATGGCCAACTCCAGAACAAAGAACTGGGTTGGCCTGAGCCGGCGCCGATTCGTCACCCGGAGCCACAGGGCCGGGACCCAGAGGAGCACATGCTTGGCTGGCGGCCCCTGGGGGCACGGACTGAACACGAACCTCGTGGGTCTGGGTCCTGAAGAGCATCCTCGTTAAGTCTTCCGTGGGTGTTTAGCCCGCAGGAAGCTTTAACGACGGTAAAGCGGTACTTACGTCCTACTTACTCGTGTTTAAAGCTAGCGGCTCCTTGGGATGCAGAGGAGAACAAGGAGGCAGAGTGACAGTTAACACCAGTCAGCAGGGCCCGCCCCCGGCCCTCGGGCCCAGACAGCAGGCTGCACCCCCCGACCCCGGGCACGCGGCCCCTCTTCTCACCCCGGGAAGCCCCCCTGGCCTTGGGTTCCAGCACCTGCCCTGGGGTCCGCGGGGTGCAGGAGCCGCTAGCTCCACCCCGCCCCCAGCCCCCCTTTGTGACAAAACCAGAGCCCCTCAGAGCAGTGGCTTCTCCCCAAGGGAGGACACCCGATTCGGGAAGTGGGGGCCCGAGAGGGGAGTGTGCCCACTCCAAGTCCTCGGGCTACATCTGTGACCGGTGTCCCCACTTGGCATCCCCGTGCACGTGGTGTACGCTGACCCGGGGCCAGCCTGTCTGTGCTCAGGCCCGTGGCCTCCTGCAGCTCCGGGCCACACCCGGGGGCGGCGCTCACGTGGGTGCCCCGGGCCGGACGGTGTCCAGCCTGACCAGGTCCACGACTGCACAGAAGTGGGGACCCGGCTGGGTGAGGGGTCTCCACCACCCCACTTTCCTCAGCCTGCCGCCTCAGGGTGCCCCAAGTCGTCGCGAAGCAGCCAGTGCCTGTGGGCCGCTGAACACTGACCCCCAGAACATCCAGATCCTAATCCCCGAAGGCACAAGTGGCTCAACGCACTTTCCGCACACCGTCGTGGGCCACACACCGTCGTGGGGAGGCCGAAGGGCAGGGGAGCTGAAGGGCAGGGGAGGCCGGGCCAGGTGCGTGACCTCGCAGGGGGCCGGCCGCGCTTGAGGACTGCTCTGTAACGGTGCGCAGGTGACCCCAGGGGGAGAGAGACCCAGCTTCTGGCAAAAGCATCTTGCGAAAGCCGCTAAGGATCGAGACCCCAGCTGGGTGACAGATCGGCCGTGTCCGCCCGTGGAGGGCTCCCAGCCCTTCTGGAAAACGACCAGCTCACAAGTCGGCTACCCCCACAGCCCAGCCTCGGCCTTTCTGGAGCCCCCGCCCCGAAACACACGCCAGCACCAACGGCCGCCGCGGGTGCTCACGGGGTGTTCTGGCCGCGCGCTGTCCAGGGCCCCCGCGGACCCCAGCGGCTTCAGGGGCTCTGATGTCTAACGTCTGGTTAAAAATAAAAGGCCATCAAAAAAGGCCATCAAAAAACCCCGAAACAGCCAAGCGTCCCCTAAACTACAGCGGCTCCATTCGTCGCTTTAAAGGTGACGCAGCCTACGTGGGCAGGAAGCACAGTCCTGTCGGGGCGGCGGGTGTCTGCGGGGCTCAACACAGCTCGGCTTTTCCTCGGAAGCCCCGGAGCTCCATCCCACGGGCCCGTGAGCGCAGAGGCGTGACCTGCACATGCAGGAACGTGGACACGGCGGGTCCCTCGCTGCTGTCCCGTGTCCGTCCGTACGCGCCCTGACAGCACTACGGACGACCGCGTGTCCCGACTCCCGCCACGAGGGGCACAGGTCCATCATCCCTGAACAGTGAGACCCGAGCACAGACCCACTTCAGTCCCTCCGGCCCAGGACCCCCTTCCTCAACTCACCAGTGTCTTCCTCGCTCAGATGCACACACACGGCTAACCACGGGGCGGGCAGCAGCTTGGAGGACCCCCCGGAGCCCCGAATTGCTCCTCCGCGCACTCAGGCCTGGGAACAGAGACACGGCCACTACGCCCCACCCGCAGCCCGCTTTGTGCCAGGAGGAGACACGCACTGGGACGCGCACGGACACGGCTTGCACGCATGGACACGCGCGTACGACTGCGGGGCACATCAGGAGAGGAGGGAAGAGGGCGAGCAGAGAAGCCCTGCAAGTCACCGAGTGACGAGCCGCGCCCGTCACAAGCAGGTGGCCTGGGTTGGGTCGCAGCCCCAGCCCCTGGGACGCGGTTTAATGAGGGCAGCTCTGCGGTGGCCCCAGCACGCTGCCACAGCGGCAGCGCCGTGCGTGACTCCAGAGACGCTGTCCTTTGAAACGCCACAGTGGCTTTAGACAGCCACTTGCACGGTGGGCCAGCCCTGGCTCGTGGACGGGGCTTAGGGAAAGAGAAAGCTAGGTGTCCACATGTGGTCAGTGAGCCTGGCGGGCCGGCCCCTGGGCGAGGACTGTGTGCGTCTCAGCCTGCTGGGCTGCTCTGGCCACAGTGGTTTCCCCGGGGTGGACGCCAGCCGCTCCGTGTGTGGTGGGTCCTCCCCTGAGGGCCCCTCCTGGCTTTGCCTGCTGCAGGGTCAAGTGAACGTTCTAGAGGGTGGGGTGGGGGCACCGGGATGTGGCTGCTTCCCTCCAGCCCCTTCCAGCGCCCACCCCTCAGTCACTGCTGCCCGGTGGGGCTGCCCTCCCTGGGCCACGGTCCTCTCGCCGCCTGCGGGAGGCCCCACTGTGGGGCGTGTGCTGAGCCCGCGTGCAGACGCGGGGCCCTCCCCGTCACACGGAACAGGACGTGAGGGCTCCCTGGGAAAGGCTGGTCCTTCCCGGGCCACCTCACAGCCTCAGATGGGGCTGCTGCGCAACAGTGGAGGGTTTATTAGATGGACCGACGCTCCTGGGAAGCGAGGAGCATGGGAGGAGGAGGGCGGGGGCCGTGCTCCCTCTGCTCAGCCCTCCCTGAGCACTGCGTCTGCACGCTGCCCACTCTCCTGCCCTTGGGCCACGAGGCCAACAGCCACGGTCCCTGTCCTTGGTCCCCAGCAGAGGCGCTTCCTGCTGGCGCCGCGAGCACAGTCCCAGCCCCTCCTCCCCGGCTGCTCGCAGCTCTGCAACGAACGCCTACCCCGGGTCCCCGTCGAAGCACGGCGTGGTTCCCGCTGTGCCTGACCGTGGTCTCCGTCCCCCAGTCACAGGGGCAGCGCCCCGGCGCACGCACCCCAGCGAGCCGGTTTCTCCCGGAGAAGCACGCGGCCTGCCTGCCCCTGCAGGTTGTGTGACCACGTGCTCCCCCCACGACAGGGACGACATCCTGCCCGGGGAGGCCCCACGGGAAATCGCTGGGCCCCGGAGCCACACGGGGGCCCAGCCCAGACCAAGGCCCAGCACGGTGCAGGTAGCCCGGGATCGCATGGACCTGCCCCCAAAGGTCCTCCGCAGCGTCCCACGCACAGGCCACTTCCCCTGAGGCCACGCATTCTGCCCACGGCCCCCATGGGGCACACCACGGCGCACAGAGCCAGCTCCTCAGCCTGAGTGGAAAACCTCAGACAGAAACCACCTGCGCGCGTCTTCCTGCTGCGCACTCGTCCTCCCCCTCTAGTCCTGCGCACTGGGGAGGGGGCTCCGGGCAGCGGCTCGGGCCCAGCACCGCGGAGACCGCAGCCACACGCCTGTCCCTCCTGACATCTCCCGGGCCACCAGACTCTCAGGCTGTCTTGCATGTCAGCGTCACTACCCAAGTCACGAGAACAACCTCTTCCACAGGCCCTGGAGCTAATTTCTCAGATGCCACAGAGACGGGCCCCCAAATTGTCAGCAGACACACAACTAACCCTACAAACGGGCTACTGGCCACCGAGGCCTTGGGGCCCAGCCCAGTCCACCTGCGGGTGGCCTAGAGGCTCTGGAGGCAGAGCCGAGTATTTGCGACAGAAACCACGGCCGTGAACCCGGGCGCCTGGGTGGCTCAGTGGGTTGGAGCCTCTGCCTTCGGCTCAGGTCGTGATCTCAGGGTCCTGGGATCGAGGCCCGCGTCGGGCTCTCTGCTCTGCAGGGAGCCTGCTTCCCCCTCTCTCTCTCTGCCTGCCTCTCTGCCTCCTTGTGATCTCTCTCCCGCTGTGAAATAAATAAATAAATCTTTTAAAAAAAAAAAAAAAAAAAAAGAAACCACAGCCGTGAACCCCCGCAGTGAACACTGGCCCTCGAAAGAGCCGCCGGCCCACCATTGGCAGGAGGGGCTCCGTGCAGACGCGACCCCCCGCAAGCCCCGACCGGTGCCCCACTCACCTGTGGCCTGGCAGAAGAGGTGGAAGGTCCCCAGGGCACGCACGTGCTGGGCCTGGTCGCTGAGGAAGGGCGGCAGCAAGGCAACAGGCAGGCTGCTGTCAGACCCCGAGGCCGAGGCCGGCCAGGGGCTTCGGGGAGAGGAAGCTGAGCCGGGGCCCTGACAGGACAGGGAGGAGGACCCCGGAGGAGGGAAGGGCATAGATGAGGCTGCGAGACAGAGGACAGAAAAGAAAGAGGCCCCTGAGGCAGGCGTCATCAGGATCCCGCCGCACACCAGAGAAAGGAAGCAAAGCACAGGAGGAGGAAGGGACCCAGGCGGTCCCGAGACCCGCCCCCGGCCAGGGCCCCACAGGAGGGAGGGACCGACGGAGGCCTCCTGGCGGCCGCAGCAAATCACGAGCCCCCGTCGCAGGTATAAGCTGCTTGTTTATTCGGTTACTTTTCAAATGTATACAATTCAAGGTAGAAAAATAAAAACAAACTAAATCTTATAAAACACAAATGTTTACACCAAAACGGTCGAGTCCTATCATGCTGAAGAGGACAGTGTCCACACAGGCACACAGAAATCCAGTTTGTTGATCTTTGCCGTGGGAAGAGCGCCTCCTCTTCAAGCGTGTGGGGAGCAGCAGATGGAGTGTGACGTCACCACAGTCAAACCGTCCTGCCCGTTCGCACCTTGAGAGACTGCGCCAGGCCCTGTGGTCCCCCCTGTGGCTCTGTGGGGTGTCGAGACTCGGGCCTGGGTGGCCGCCGCCGCCCAGCTCACTTGCAGGTGTGGTCAGCCGAGCAGGATGTCTGGCAGCCCGGGGCCGTGCGCAGGAGCCGGCAGTCACGGGCCGTTCGGGTGGCTGAAAGGGCCCCGCTGGACGTCCGTCCGTCTGCACAGGTTTCGAGCAGCGGCTGTGGGCATCTGACATCTGACGTGAGACACACGCCCCCTCGGCTCCAGGCCAAGCGATTCCTCTGATCCTGGGGACCCCGCCCGGCTCATGGGACAGCCGCCTACCGGTCTCTCTTCTTTCAAAGAGTTAAAACAACGGGAAAAAGTATAGAAAGAAAATCTCTCTGAAAATGATGCTTCCCTCAAGGAATAAAATTAAAAAAAAAAACAACGGTGTGCTCAAGAGATGGTTTTGTCTGTTTCTAAAAGCGAAAGGAACGTATTTAGCCAAAGTAAGTTTATCCCTGAGAATCGTAAGCAACGTAAGCTGTAGCCTATCCTCACATTAGACAGAAGCCGGAAGGTGTGCATCTTCTAAATATTAAAACACCGGCTTTAGTGATTTTAAAAAATAAATGACCTAACACAAAAAAAGTAAAACTCTACAAAATAATCCCATGGAAGAAAAGGTTCGTGCCAATCTGGACAACGGCGCTAAGTTACCAATCTGATAAACAAAAATGTCATTTCCAATCTGGAATGAAACGATCTTTCAGTGGCTGCGGCTCTGAGCGGGAGTGGGGGGGGACGGGGACGACGCCGGAGGCGCGAGGGTCCGCGGGCCACCGCCAGGGCTGAGGGCAGCCGCCGCCGCCACCCGCGGGCCCGTCCCAGACCGTGGCCCACCACGGGGGGCCGGCACGCGATGCTCGCTGTTTTCCGAAAGGACAAAGAGAAACCAAATCACTAGCTCGACCCGAGGAAAAAGACACAAAGACAGGTGCACAGACACGGGCTCCCTACAGGGCCCGGGCCGGGCGAGCGATGCTGACCGGTGGCCTCCATGCGGCCGCCTCAGTCCACGTCCGCATCTGAGTCGGCGTACTTGAGCTCACACTTGACATCGAAGGGCCCGTCCCGGGCCGGGAGGTCGTCGAGCCGCTGCGAGTCCTCCCTGTCGGTGGGCACTCTGCTGGCCATGGTGTCCTGCTCCGTCTCGTAGCCGGTGTCCAGGGCCGGCCGGGGCTGTGCCCCGTTCTGCTGGGAGAAGCTGCCCCGCTGCACCAGCGTCTCCTTCACGCTCTGCTCAAACTCGGCGAAGTCGGCCGCGGGCTGCTTCTTCCCCAGCAGCATGGCCGAGCGGAACTTGAGGCACTGGCCGGGCAGGTAGCCCTTGTAGCAGTTGTAGGAGAGGAGACAGAGGCAGAGCATGAAGAAAAGGAGGAAGAGGAACATGAGCAGGCGGTTGTCGCTGGACTTGAGATACATGGTCTTCTCCGAGTGCACCTGGGGCACCGTGTCGATGACGGTCTTGGGTTTGCAGGACGCGCCGGTGGGCGCGGGACTCGGTGCTGGGGCCATGGCCCCGGGTATGGGGCCCTGCACCGCCGGCGTCTGGGCCGGGGGGCCTGGGGTGGGCTCCGTCGACACTCTGAGGGGGGTCCTGTCCCCTTCGGCGCGGGCGGCCGGCGAGGTGGCCACCGGGGTGCGCGGGAGCACTCGGACCTCCAGGACGTGCTTGCTCAGCACCTGCAGGACCGTCCTGTTCCCGAGCCTCTCCTCCGACAGGCACCGGTACACCCCGCTGTCTCCCTCCGACAGGTTGAAGATGAGCAGGTGCTTCCCGCCCACCAGGCTGTACTTGGGGCCCTCGGCCTCGAGCTCGTTGTTCTGGAACGTCCACAGCACCCGGGCCAGGTTGGACTGTGGGGAGCACTCCAGTTCCGCCGCGCTGCCGTGCTTGAAAAAATGCTGCCGGAAACTTTCTTTAGTTTTATCTGGAACATCAAAATAAACGTGTACAGTGTCAACAACCCGGCTCGCCACCTCACTTCTTTTACAAATAGGTCAACACGCACAAGAGAACACAAGAGTTTCACCCACTGGAGCAACACGGGATCTTCCAGAACAGCTTAGGAGATAAAGACATGCGTCACAGAACGGCAGAGGGGAGCCCCAGGTGGCAGGCCAGAGGGACAAGGCGCCCAGAGGCAACCAGGCGGCGGGGATGGCGTCGGGAGCCCTGGCTCCCCAAGAGGCCGAGTGGCTGCACGTGGACTCGCGCACGGCTGCTGGTGGCTCCGGGGCTCGTGGCCTCTCGGTGCGCCTGGCGCCCCCTCCTGACGCTGCCCCAGCTGACAGCCGTCGGGAGAGGGACGGGAGCGCGGCCGCCTTCCAGGGGACGGAGGGACGTGCCTGACCGCCACAGCCGGCTGTGGGCTCGCCGAGGGACGAGGACTCCTCTCGCCGCCCCTCCCTCCCACTCCCGTTGTCTGGGGTCGTTTAAGTGGCCCCAAGCTAAGCGGAAGAAAGCAGCGCCTCGAGAGCAGATGCCGTGGGTTGGACGCCAAGCGCCCTTCTGGGAAACAAACACGCTACGTGGCTTCAAACGCCCTTTTCTGCAAATCAAAGGGAAGGCGGGGTTGGCCTCCGTTCGGGGCACAGAAAGGCAAACACAGTGTACAAGATGCCACAGCAGCACAGCCCCACGGCCCAATCACGGCCCCGTCCGGCCCGGGAGCAGCGCGGCCAGGAGGGTCCACTTACTCGGGCAGCCGGACGTGTCGCCGTTCATCCGCTGGATCAGATCCCTGCAAGACAAGCGGGCACGGTCACGCACGGTCACGCGCCTTCCCCGCGGGCGGGCTGCAGGGCTGGCGGGCTGCGTCCCCCGGGTACCTGCTGTGGCCGGCCGACGGGGGCAGGGCCACGCAGGCGTGGGCGGCCAAGCTCCAGGCGCAGTACGGGTCGCGGGCCAGCACGCAGTCCTCGCAGGTGGCGTGCTTCTCGCAGAAGGCCACGGGGGCCTGCACCACGCCTGAGCTGGAGCCCGCGTAGACGAACTTCCTGCCCTGCGGGGTGAGATGGGGGGGCAGGCGGGTGAGGGGACAGCCATTGAGCACGTGGTGCCGGGTGCTTCTCTGGCTCAAGGACACGTCTACTCATCAAGGAGCTTCCAGAACCACGAGCCCGCAGGTGCCGTGGGGTCTCCCAGCCAAGTCCGTGCACAGACTCCACACTCGGGCCTCAGTCCCAGCGCCCGCCTCCCTCCCGTCCGGGCACCTGTGTGGATGCGTGTCTCCGTCCGTGTGCACGGAGCCCCTCCAGCCAGCCACTCCCAGCCCCACCCCAGGTCAGAGATCAAAGGGCACAGAGGGCACAACTTGGAGCCCAGTGTCAGGCCTGCCTGGCATGAGTAGCCGTGTTGACACGAGCAGCCGTGTGCAGATGGCCCGAGCAGGTGCAGCAGGGCCAGGAATGAGCGGCGGGGGAGCATGCGGGATCCCAGCACGTGGGACCAAGGACGTGCCAGGCGCTGTCACGTCCAGGTTTGCGAGTGAGGAGCATGTGGACGGGGAGGCCAACAGCCGGCACGTTGGGGAGCCCGGCTCACAGGACGGCTGGCCGCTGCCCTGGACGCAGCGGGGACGGGGCTCCCGCACGGGGACGCGGCCCGATGCGCAGCCACGGCCCAGGCCTGCACTTCCGCACCTGGGTCTACGTTCTCCTCCCCCAGCCCGCCACCCGACCTCCTGGTTAACCCTGAGATGAACAGTTCAGTGTTTCTGACCCAGACGGGGGGGCAGAGTCTGGCTGCAGCTCCAATTCCTGGGGCCAGCCTCGGGCTCCTGGCTGTGACCTGCGCCCCCTGCCCCCACCCCGCCCTGCACGAGCACAGCTGAAAGTCAGTCCCCTCCTCAACAGAGGGTCACGTGATAACAAGTGGCAGAGGGCCAGGGACTGGGCAGATGAGGCCACACGCCTGCCAGAAGGACCGAGGGCCCCACGCTACATCACAGTCCAGGGGTCCCATGGCTCGCAGAGGTGAGGGTTTCTAGGAGAGCCGAGCGGGCGACTTCGAGGGACCCTGGAGGGCACAGGCTCTCATCTCCGCGTACACCCCCTCCCCAGGGCTGGGCTCCCATGCATCAGAGCCACCGAGTGCTGGACACTGAGGGGAGGGGACAGGAGAACCTGTGCGAGGGGGCGGCTGTGATCGCTGGCAGGTGCACAGGTCTGTGGGCTGCAGGGAAGGACACAGAAGCCTGAGGTCTCCCAGAAGCGTTAGGCACCACGGGCTGAACACACGCCTGCGCGCCCCAGCCCAGCCTGCCTGGGCCCCAGACTTTGAGCCCATCCAGGCATGAGGAGACCAGGAACGTTCCACAGAACACCAACCGGTTCTCTGCAAAGTTAAACACGCCACCAAGACGCCAGACGGGGACGGGCCCCAGCCACAGGGGCTGAGGAGTGAGGCGGCCCAGGCCACGCGAGGCTCTGGAAGTGGAGGAGACGTGCGTGAGGACTGAGGGGCACCTGGCGTCTGGGGTCTAGTGGGCACCGCGTCTGCACTGAGGGAAGGCCTGGGTCCCCCCGCATCGTCCTAATGCCCCTGTGAACCTCACAGTACTTCAAGATGAAAGGTGTTTAAAGGACACACAGACAAACCACCCGACCAGGCGTGAGGTTTGGGGCGCGCTCTTGTGCCCTGGCCCGCCTGGCCTCATGGGTCCCCACGCCCCCGGGAGCCCCAGGCTCATGCCGGCCCAGCTAGGTCTCTGCGGGCACAGCCTCGTCTGGCCCCTGGCGGGTCTGGCGCTGGAGGAGCTCGGCAAACGACGTCCCCACCAACACGCGGTGCAGCCCGCAGCCCGGGCTCGGAGGGGACCAGACAGCACGTCTGCCACGCATCTCCACGTGAACTGAAAGCACGACTCTGATGTCCGCACACCACGCCCGGGGTGGCCTGGGGGGGAGGCAGCCTGTGCAACCGCCCACAGACAGCGGGGACACGGGACGTGGGAGTGCGAACCGTGCACTGCTCCTGGAAGAGGAAGGAAATCCTGCTGCGTGCGACACGGGTGACCCTCGAGGACGTGCGCTCACTGAGGTACACCGGTCACAAGCCGACAACACTGACCCACTTACATGAGCTCCCGGGGGCCTCAAATCCCAGACACGGAACGTGGGCGGTGGGCCCTGGGGGCTGGATTAGTGCTCAGTGGGGGCTGGGTTTCCATCTGTGAAGGTGGGAAGGTTCTGGAGATGGGTGATGGGAGGATCACACAGCCGTGTGAACGTGGTCAGTCCCGCGGAACTGTGCACGGATGGACATGTGAAACAGTCACCGTCATCCACACGTATTCACATCAAGAAACCACAAAAGAACCACCGAACACTTATGTCCTCCAGGGAATGCGGACCAAGAGCTGTATGCCAGTCCCTCTGTGCCCACGATGGTGGCCTTCTACAGCCAAGGCCGGGTGACTGCCCGCGAGAGCTCAAAGACGGCAAGTGGGGGGGGGGCTTCTAAACCCTGACATCCACTGCTGTTGCTGCGGCTGCACGCCCACCACTCGAGCGGCCCGAGCCCACCTGCCCGGCAGAAGGCGTGGGGGTGCGGGCACTGCCTGCCGGCCCGGTCTAGGTGGCCAAGGCCCACCCCAGGGCAGGGGCCCCTGTGAGGACAGACAGGTGGCCCCCTTGGCTGCCAGGCTCCCTGCGTGGGCCCCCTGGGCGTGGGCACCTGACCAAGTCCTGGCCACGGGCAGGTGAGCACAGGGCTGACCCGTAACCTCTTCCCCACCCCTCATCCCTCCTACGGGACAGACACCCATGTGTCCAGCAGCCCCAGTCTCTGAATGGCACCGTGGACAGGAGCCGTGGTCTCCCCACTCCTGCCCAGGGGCCCAGGCTTTGCTGGAGGCCTCAGCACTGACCGCAGCCTGTGAGCAATGCGCCTCGGGCACCTGGGGGGGCTCCCGGCTTCCTGTTCCCACAGCAAAGCCCGGGGGAGGGACCGATGCTGAGTCCCGGGCGGCCTGCAGCTCGCCTAGGCTATAGGCATCTTCTCCTTCAGAAGCAGAGACAGAAGGCGCGCGCAGCAGTAGCTGGGACTCTGGACACCACACCCAAGACTGGGAGCTCACGACAAAGGGGACCCGCGCGCCCGCACCGTCCGCTGCTGCTCTCCTCTCCCGCCCGGCTGCCGGGCCCCAGGCTCGGGGACACGCAGGGGCTGCCGGCCCCCTCCTGCACCCCGACAGGAGGCTCGGGGGTGTCCTGGCCAGACCGGGAAGCCTCAGCATGCAAGCAACACCCTGCAAAGCAGGGACAGCTGAGCCCGGCGCCCCAAGCACGGCTGCCCACGCGGGGTCCAGGCGGAGGCCAGCTCGGCGGCCAGGGGAACGGGCGCGGCCGGCTCGCGAAGCCCGAGGACTCAGGCTCACGGCGTGGGGACACCCACACGGAGGGAGGCCCTCAGCCGCCGGGCCGCTCCCAGGGTCCGCGGACCTCCAGGCCCAGCTGGGGAGGCTAAGGCAGGACCAGCCTGCCGGGCTCGACCAGGCCTGCTCTGTCCTCACGCGCTCCCCGCTCGGCGCCAGCTATTTCTATGGGACCTGTCAGCTCACAGCAGACTTCGCTTTGTTAATGGCTGAGAAAAAAATTCAAAAGAATGCTACGCTGTGACCCTCGGAAGTTACGTGAGCTCCCGAGCTTGGTACCCGTAAATGAGGATTTGCCGGAGCGCAGCCAGCTCACGAATGCCGTGGTCCCCGAAGCCTCAAACACTGGCTCCCGGCATCTGCGGGAGGGCTGAGCCTGATCCAGGAAAGGGGCCTCCGCCGCTGCTCAGAGCTGGCTTTCCTGAGCCCCCAGCTCATCTGCCAACGGGCGCCGAATCTACCGAGCTCAGGGTGCACCCCCACACCCGCCCCGGGGGCCCCGGCGACTCGGTGACACTCTGCCAACCTGAGGGGACTCCTCCGTCACCCATTCTGCCTTCCATCCATCCCAAAGCCCAGGGCGCCCAGGACCTCTGTCAGAGCCTGGAGATCGGGTCTTCTGGAGCAGACGGGAGCACCCGCCCAGCCACTCTACCTGCTGGGAATTCAGCAGCAGCGTCTGCACTGGCTCGGGGGCCTGGAAGAGCCGCGTCTCCTCGATGATGTGGGCCTCACTGTCCAGGCTGACCGCTTTGTGCAGGGTGCCCCGGTCTGCAAGAGCAAAGCTAGAGGTCAGAGCCGCGCCTGGGAGAGCAGGACGGAGTCGGAACCGCCATCGGCCACGGAGCAGCAGATGATGCCTGTTCTTCCTCTCAACTCCTTCCCTCACCGGGACACACAGAAACCCCTGCTGTTTGCTCTTTGGAGGTGGGAAAGGAAAAGCCGGTGGTGAACGCACTACGGCCTCATGTGGCCTGGGTCAGCCCCTGCATTTTCTGAAAAATCCGATGCACCACTGCCGACTCCAGTGGACGTCGGTGCAGCGAGATGATGTCAGCAGGTGGGAAGAGGGGGGCTCTCGGGTTCCACCAGCCTTCTGGGGGTGCCTTCCCACGTGGGGCCCTGGGCAGGTGAGGGCAGGACCCCCCACTTGGCTCAGAGCACTGGAAAGCCCCCAGGGCTGACCGCGGCGCCCCGCCAGCTGCTGCTGGGCCTGGCCACCAGCCCTCTCCCCGAACGGGCTCTCAGGGCAGGTGGGGACAGGTCTTCAGCCGGCTCCACGGGCACTGCTTGGACTCCCTCTGTGCGAGCCTCGACCTACCGCGCCTGAAGGCCCAGATAGGGGCCAGGACTTGCGTGGTCAAGGGCCTCGGAGGCCAGTCCTAGAGATGCTTCTGTAAAGCACCATGGGCGCCCCCCTCCCCCGAGCAAAGATGAGCAGCAACGATGAGCGGGGCCTGCTGGTGTCCTGACGTGTGGCGGGACCCACCTGTGCCCACAAACATGACGTCATAGGCCGTGCCGTCCAGGGCCCGGGTCCGGTCCACCACGATCTGCGTGTAGTTCACGTCGCTTCGGATGAGCCTGGGCCTGTTGTCTGTCGGGGTCACGGAGCTGTCCATCAGAGGGTGGTCCTTGACGAACTGCAGGGTCTTGTCTGGCAGGCTGAGGGAGCTGGAGGAGTTGGCGGCGCGTGCCTCGCGGTTGATGCACTGCAGGGAGCAGCGCGGGCGGTCAGCGCGCACTCACCGGGCCGCCAGGCGCAGACCCACCGTGGCGCCGCGGGCTCCCCGCCCCAGGGCACAGACAGGCCCTCCCCCAGCAGTCGGAAGACACAGCTCTAACACCGGGGCGAAAGCCCACGAGACACAGTTCTGCCTCGTGAAACACAGTCAGTGAAGTCATCGGTCCCTATTGAATCAGAGAAACGCATCCAGCTTCTGAAACTGAAAATGCGGTACTTATTGCTTGATAGCTCTTCCACGAGAACACGGCTAAAATCACTAAAAACAGCCCAATCCCAAAGAGCACGAAGGTCAGCGTGGAGGGATTCCCCCCTTCTGTCTAGCTCCCGACGTGCGTGAGCGACCGCACTTCAGTCCGGAACAGGTGCGGAGGGGTGTGGCCGCGGCAGCCGGTGGCTGCCCCAGGGGGGCGACCTGGTCCTGGGGGGAGCGAGCCCCCGCGGCGGGCCACGTGCTGGGCGGAGGCAGCCCGGCCGGCCCAGCCGCCACACTGGCTTCTACAGATTCACTAATTTTAGAAAAACAAACAGGACCCCAGTTCATGGGTGGGGAGTACAGGTCCTTGCGAAAGTATCTGTGCGTTTCTGTGCGGTAAGCAGGAAATCAGACCTATTTCTATGGCCCGACCTTAAGTCTGCGAAGCGCCCCGTGCGGGCCAGAGCGGCCGTCTCCTCTGAGCAGCGGGGAGCCAGGGCTGTTGCAGTGCAGGCCGGTGAGGAAGGCTCGGGAAGGGAAGGGGAGACCCCGCCCCCTCCCGCCCCTGCCCCACTCACCGCCCCGGGCCGCGGCGTGGGCACCGCGCCATTGTAGCGCACCCACTTGGTGTGGGACTGCTCCACCGTCGTGCTCTGCATGTACTTCCCGCGGGAGAAGACCTCCTCGGCGGCGGACAGGTTGTAGGCGCACACGGCGGACAGCCCCACGTTGTTCCTGGGAAGCAGGGGCAGTGTGACTGCGCTGGCGGGTTTGGCTCGCAGACACTGCCCCCCTGCCAGCGCACTCACAGCTGTGGGGTGAAGACCCCGTAGATCACGGGCTCCTTAAGGCCCTCGGCCCGGAGCACGAAGACGTCCTGCAGCACGTTGAAGACGAGGTTGCTGTCTGGCCGCGAGCAGATCAGCCTGGCCTTCAGGAAGGACGTCCATTTCTTCTGCAAGGTCCGCAGGCCGCCCTGGTCCCCCTGAAACCAGAAGGACGCGCGTGGTGGTGGTGGGGCAGCTCCATGGGGAGGAAGCCAGGCCGTGCTGACCCAGGCCCTGTCCACGCCCGCCGGGTTTTCCCATCAACACAAAACCCAGAAAGGCCTCTCAGCCAAGTCATCTTGCGGAAGCTGGGCACACGGCGGTCAGCACGTATGCGGCCTCGCTGTGGCAGATGCCGGCGGGCCTCACGCTGCTGCTGCCTGGAGTGAGCTGTGGACCAGGGGCTCCGTCTGCCTCAGCCCCCCTGTAGAGGACAGGGTCACCTCAGAGGGCTTTGCTGGGTCGTCCATAAACACGCTTCCGTGAGCTGGCCCCAGGGGATGACGGTGGACACGCCTGATGGACCCGCTTGGGAGCAGCCCTGACACACAGAAATCTGGATGCCCCAGACTCTGGAATCTGGGTGTCCTTATTTATTTTGGACATGAGAAACAGCCCCCCCAACTCTATATTGGAATACCGAAATCCCAATTCCAACAGAATCAGTGAATAAAAAATAACTTTCTGTAACCTGGGAGGTCTGGGGACCGCGTGTCAGAGGCAGGCCCGCTGACACGCGGGGCGCTGAGCCTCCTGGGGCCTGCAGGGGTAGCTGGCCCTCAGGCTTCCCCAGGGCCGGCAGAGCATCTGGAGGCCTGTGCACACCCACCCCCGCGCACGGAAGGACAAAACGGTGGAAGACAGACATGTTTGTCTTTCCACCAGCGGTGGAAATGGAAACAGACACTGTGGAAGAAGCTCGGAGCCTGGGCCCAGGGGCGAATCCCCCAGACACACGAGTACCCCGGCTGCAGCCACCAGGAGCTCAGGGCCTGGGCTCACCTTGCACACCCGCGCCACCCGCGGGACCCTGAGCTTGAAGACAAACTCGTACTCCACAGACACCTCGGTGAAGAAGAAGTAGATGCGGTCATCCCCGCTGTCCACGCCGTCTGGGCGCTCTCGCATCACGTCAGCAAAGACGAAGCTCGGTTCTGCAAGCGACAGACCCGCGGTCATACCTCTGCACACTGGGGGCCGGGCACTGCCCCGCAGCGATGCAGGAGGGGGCCGGGCACCGTGTCCCCCCCACCCCGGGCCTGGGGGTGCAGACAGTCCAGGACAGCCAGCTCCCCGTCCCTGGAGACCCACCAAAGCTGCCACGTGTGCTCAAACCCCCGGCTGGCAGATCCATGTGCCCCAACGCCCCCCGCCCCTGCAGCGAGGAGCAGCCCGGGGTCCCAGCTCCCCCAGACCCCTTGCATCCGGGAGCCCCAGGGACTTCCAGGCCCACGGTCTGCTGGCCAGTGCCCACAGGAGCTGCGGGAACCCACTAGGAAGACGTCATCCCAGGAGGAGCAGCCTGGTCAGCCCGGGTCACCA